>OY986044.1:43863455-44333086 GCA_963920215.1 Nineta flava
ACCAAATTGTTTAGTTATTACTACAAATGTGTACTAAGTTAGTAGTTATAGTCAGTTAACAATTGTTAAATTATATGTGTTATTGTTGTACGGTTTTCAGACCTTTGTAAATTATTCATTTTCGAAGGTATTATTATGTTCACCTGCCGTCAGATAGTCATACATTTTCATTAGCAATTTATTACGGGTTATTTTTATACCCTGTTTAATGAACGTAATAGAGGCTATTTATAAGTTTAATAGTCTTCCAAGTATGTAACAAATAGAATTTTTGTGTAGATAAATAGATAGATATATCTTGGGGTCTAAAAGTATTGCACTTCAACCTTATGGTCCATTGTGCTCCCCCTTCTACCTCAGCATGACGAGACTCACTTCTCCCATATGTTGGCAATAGCCTGGAGCTTGCTTATCAAGTCTTCCTGAAGGTTCGTATGTTCGAGGTGAAATGCACCGAATATCCCGTATCTGCTGTAATCTAGAAGCTCGCAATCAGAGATAATGCGGCTGGATGTTTCTTCCACCTCGCAAAACAATCTGCACATAATGGACCCGTTATGGAGTCCCATTGTGTGCAAGTGCTTCCGCAGGGTATAATGCTCGGTAATGAATCCGCTAACCTTCTGCAGTTGCATTCTGTTTGGCCTCAGTGCATCGAGAGATAGCCTCTGTGTTGCACTCTGAAGCAGTACCTTCCCGAGCTCTTGCCGCGGTACTTTTTCCCAGTGAACACGATGTTTAGCATTTGACCACTCGTTGATCACCTGTTTACATACAGTCCTTGGAATTCCTAAGATAGACTTTTGGTGTAGATGTAAGATGAGATTAGATTCGAGTCAGGAGTAAGTCTTATAAAGAGCTTTTGTACCGCGACCAGTTTAATCTATGGTACCTCCTTTCCTTCAAAGGTGTTCCAGGAATCCTATGGTATTGATAAACGTTAGGATAATCCTCGATTTAATCTAATTGATTTCATCGGGCTGGAGATCCTTCCATCCCAAATGATAGTGTATTTTGAAAGAGATACTTTCGTATTCACACAGAATGTGAATTCCGGTCTCTTCCCTCTTCAGGACAAAATCTGCAGAGATCATTCCCAGTGAGATTGATTTTCTGCATATATGTTTATGGAACTTTGAGAAGTTTTTTATAAGAGCCTTTTGCATGATCTTGACCATGAGTATTTATCCAAGAACGGTTGGACTATTTTACACTTTATTGTGCTTTTTGGCATTCCAAGAAACGCTCTGGGCCGTTTAGTGGAGCACTAGCACCCGTTCTGGCTAACTCATCAACCTTCCCATTTCCATCGATTCCTATCCAGGTATCCAGCGCATAGTGACTTTGTTATGTTTACCTAAATTATTCAGACAGTCGATACACTCCAAGACAATTTTGGAGTTATTTCAGATGAATCTAACGCTTTAAGCGCGGCCTGACTATCGGATAAAATTTATATTATTGAAGGTTCTCAATTGCACATCTATTAATGGCATACACTTCATCAGCATGAAATATCGAGGCGTATTTACAAAAACTGATATAGATATTTATACTTGAACGCTCACAGTATAGTCCTGATCCTACTGCAGTATCGGTTTTGGATCTATCCGAAAGCAGTGGTGTAGGTGTTCATAAAATGTTAAATTATTCCATTTCTGATTGTGCGCCTGTCAGTATTTCCGTTTTCTAGAGTTACAAAGAGATTTCGAGTTCTTGAATGGTCAAAATTGGTCCATGCATCCCTTCGCCAGTGGATAATTTATAACTTTAAAGTCAAAAAAGATAGGAGAAAAATACAAAAATGTTCCTATAAAATAAACTGAAAATATCTTAAAATTTTCCAAAATGTCTTAGCATCTGTTCGTCGACTCGATAAAAACAAACACAGATAACGAGCTGAAATTTTTTAGCATAGTCTAGAGCGACTTCAAGATCGTGAATGGTCAAAATTAGTCCCTGTACTCTACCGCTAAGGAAGGAGGATTTACATCTGTAAAACCAAAAAAATCTAGAAGAAAAGTATAAAAATTGTCTTTTTTTAAAAACTTGAAAAATCTTTTGTTTGAAACATTTTTTGGAAATTGTTTTGCTATAATAAAAATCTTTAACTACTGCAGATTCTTTAGACAATTGAGTTACAACAACTTCAATGCTTATAAAGTTGAATAATGTATCAGAATTCAGCAGTTGAACTTGTAGCGTCTATCACATTGATTCAAGATTTCACTAGCAACATCCAAGATTTTAACAAACAAACTTCGTTTTTCTCATTGTGTCATTATAAAAGCGACAATCTATCTTATCGGCGATACCGCTTATCTGGACAGAGATTGAAAACAGGCTTGACGCACTACCCCCTTGATATACGATTCTAAAACACTATTCGAAAGACGAACTTTAAATAGAAATGTTACCAGATATAATTGTAGTACAAAAAAAATCTTGAAGTAATGTAGTCAAATCGAAGACATCAATATTTTACGTAGACATCACACTCTTACCCTCATTTCTTACAGATCATTGAAATCCTATTTAAAAATCTGCTAATTTATTTAGAACAAAAAAGAAATCATCTCTGAAAACACAAAAATATAAAGACATATTGTAACCTAGAATCGAAGTCAAATAAAAAACTTTTCTAAAATACGAAAAATATTTTCTCTTCGAAAACAAAAAGTTTTGTGAAGTGTTAAAGAAGAGAAAGACTATATAATAATATGGTGACTGACTGACTGACTGACTCCAAGGCTACAATATAATACAAGTTGTTGGTCCGTTAACTGTGTGTCTGTGCTTCTAGAAGTTTTTCTACATCGATGTATGTATGTGCCTGTAGGAGCATATAACCGACGTGGAGACGCAAATGACGTCACACTCTAAATAATACTAAGTTGAGGGTAGGAAGGAAGAACTATCATCATCATGAACCAAACCACCACACACTCACTACCCCTTAGATAGAATGTACAACACAATACGCGCGGGCGAGCTATATACACTGGACGAATGACTGAATGGTGAAGTAGAGCAAGAGACGATTCATGTATATGAGGAAGCGAGAGGGGTGAAGTTTGTGCGAGTTTTAGCATCGATCGTTCGAGCCAAGCGACAACAACAGTGCTGCTATCTGACCCAACGCTATTACATCAATAATGTACATATATATATACAAATATACATCTTGGCACTTTAGCAGTTATAAAATCTTTGTATATGTGTATCGTCATCATCATCATCATAGATAATACCTCCCACCATTACCCCCACTATCAAAGTTCATATTATCCCCGCCGCTGTCACTACTATTATCAAAAAAAAAAGTATATATACCCGTACTCCTGTCTATTTCGCCCACTGTGCTTCATTTCATTTGTCAACATTTTATTTTTAACAGTGATATGTCTGCTGAATGTATCATCATTTAAATCGTTTTATAAAAAAACATTTTCATGGAAAACATTTTTTTTGTGTCATTCTTTACCTTCATAATAAAAAATCTAATATATTTATTTAATGGCATCTCTTTTTTGTGAGATTTCTCAGACATGAAATTTGAATCAAATGTAATCTTGAAATAGCATGCCATTTACTAATTTGTCCTTCTTCGTTTATTCTCTCACTATATATATTGTCTCAATGGTATTCTTTATATGAATACGTAATTAGTTTTAGTGGCTGATACTTTTCTAAAAAGATGGGGGTAGGAGTTTGTAATTAGTCCTTAACGCAATTATCACTTAATTAGTTTCGATTAGTTAAAATATGGTACAACTTTCTCTCGTATATCATTATTTCAAAACCTTATCGAATACTCCTAAATTTGACTCATATTTTCGAAGACTTTGGATATAAATCACCTTGGAACAGCGTTATCAAATTTTGGAAAACTGACTTTAAATATGTTTAAAAGTGTGTTTGCTTTCTTCTGCTATACCCTTAAGGGAATTCAAGTAAAGGCAGATTCGTAATGCAATACAGTACAACTCAAGTTAACCGGATAAATTAGGACCGGACTGCATCCGGATAAATGTCTAATATCGATAAATGATGAAAAAGGTCATTATAAAAACCCACTTAAAAACGATCCTTTTTTCATCAAACTCAGATACTTGGCCGGTTTAGTATCTATGCCGCTGAAACTGATTTTTTTAGGGTTAACCGTACGGACAAAGTAGGAGTTGGAGTTTTGGACTGAGCTACATGTGAAAGGCACTAGTTTGAACGATCTTCGAATTTTGTATTGTCTTGAAGCCAAAGAAGGTATTCTTATAATTACAATCAAATATTTTTGTTTGGTTGGTAGCTGGACTAGAAACGGTAAACAAATGCTAGTTATTTACGATAAACTTGTAGTCTTCATACGATTTAAGTTATTCATGCAACCAACGGCTATTCAAAACATTTTAATCAGATAAAATTACAACAATTATCGTACAGGAAATCGTATCTTTGCGTAATTATTTATTTAGATGTGCAAATAAATTTTCAAAGATTATGTAACCATATAAAAGATGGACAAAACAATGAATGGAAAAGAATCCATAAGTATTTTCGTCATGGTTGATAGTTGTCAGGGACACATTTTTCATGTATGTACAATGAGAAATATAATCATAGTGTATTATCTTCTTAACTGTGTCTTATAACCTAACCAGAACATTATTTAAAGAAAATTCCTATACTGAATTTTTGAATGTGAATAAAAGATTCGTATCAAAATTATCTTATATTTTATGGGAAAACTGTTGATTCTACCACGAAAGGGTAATAAATATTTCCCGGCAAGTAACACAGTATCTTTTTTCCGATATTTTGACAATAATTTGACGTATGTAAATGTCATAACCGGTTGCTGTTGACGCTAAAAAATGTGGCATGTGCTTAATTACCAATAGCACGCATTTCTCCCAGTTTTTGTTTTAATGAAATTAACTTATACGGTTGACAGTATTGCTGATATTCTTCATAAATCTGATTCAATAGCAACTTTAAAACACGTGTTAATTATTAAACAATATCCCACAGACTTGTTTCCCATTTTAAAGAAAACAATCCTGCGGGAAAAATATTTTATTTAAAAGTTAAAGGTCTACCTTCACAGGTCGTGACGTGTAAGTTCCGAGCTTCCGTATCAGTGAAAAATATTTTTCTGTGGAATTGAATGGTGGAGTTCTCACACGTCCGGCACAGTGTCAGTGTTGCATTAACGTTTTTTGTTTCGTTGAAATTGTTATTCTTTTTTATCTTAAATTGGGGCAATCATGGTACTGAACTGAAGGAACACGAATAGCACGGATACTGAAATTTCATTGTACTCACACGCCACGGGCCACGGGGTGTTTGATAGACAATAAGTTTTTGCTGTTTTATTGATTAATATTTAATCAAATTCGTGTATTCACATGATCTAGTAGAACTATATTCCTTTGTAAATAATTTTTTTTAACGGTACTCCGTTAAAATCCCAAGTTTCTCAAAGTGATCCATCAGAGAAAAAGTTTGGGAATCTCTGCTCTAAAAAACCTTAAAAACTAAATCAGGAAATTTTGTGATAAAATTAATAGCTTAAATTTTTCTATATACTAAACAGTCGAACGGATATTCCTCAAAGGAATATATGTAAGTGTATGGTACCCTTTAAATTTATATAACGTATATGGTTTTGTTAGAGTTTCAGACACACATTACTACACATAATAAAATTGTATGTATTTATCAATTTCAATGTTATTTTATTTAGTAAATAAACAAGCAATCAAATAATATGTTTATTAATATAACTATGCAAAAAATAATTATTATTATCACTTTAAGTATTGTTTTAAGTGTAATCAAATCTGTTGTTATTATTATTAGTCATAATTAATACTTGTAAAAAAAAATAAATAAATAAATATTACAACATTCTGAGATTTCTTTTTAATGGCTTCTACTACATAATTATTCATCATTTTTTAATTTGATTTCATACAAAATTATATATTTCTATTATTTCTTAGTTTGTGGAATTTTAGTTCGATAGTTTATAAATAGCTTTAACTTTTTTTTTGTTGCTTAAGATAGTATGTCCTTGCTATAAGATAGTATTCTATCTTGTACTAAGCAAGCTTCTATCTTATACTATGACTTGTGACGATAGTGATTATTATTTTTGATGAAAAAAGTGTATGGTTTTTGAAAAAATTTTTTCGTAAAAAACAAAATATGCGCAAGCCGTTTGATATGAAAATCCGCTGATTGCAATTAAATTGCACAAAAATATCACTAATATCTATCAGTCTATATATAGTTGCTTCGTGGGTATAATTACCTGAAGTTTTAATCCGCCAAGATTGTTTAAATTTTTGATATTTTACTAATTTAGATAAAAGTAACGCTTGGCTTTGTAGGCCTAGAATAAGTAGCCAAACCAATTAATAAGTAATAAGTTGACAATTAGTGTAAAAAACTCTCTGTTTTAGACTCATATATAAAAATATGCATAACATCTTTGCCGTGCTTATAAAATCGTCTACCCTCATCAAATATCGTGTTCGTATTACATTAATTGCCGAGATTAAGCAATAGTGTTGTAGGCAGTTTGTCGCCTACAACAAACCTTAACTAACAAACGGACATAATCAACGCATTAACCTAAAACGGTGGTTAAGTACTTCTCAATGACGCCAAACTGGCTGGGATATAATTTTAAAACAGCTTTGATACTTTGTAGCTATGATCTCTAGATGACTTTGCTCTAGGGCTCGGAAAGGATAAAGAGGTGAATACCGAATTTCACAGGAATTGTCGGGATCTGACCTTTTTGATCCTTCTTGTTTATCTGAGAAATTGGTAGACCTACAATTTCACCGACCGAAGATGATATTGACAACACCACTCAAAGATGACAAACTAACTGGGATTTCATTTTATACAGCAATGATATAGACTAATTTTGGAGATAGTTTCGCGATAGAAATCTGTGTTCTAGGACTCAGGAAGAGTGAACAACGAATTTCCCAGGAATTTCTTAGTGATACAGAAATCCAAAAGATCAAATCCTGTTTATCTGATAAATTGGGAGATACTCAGGTACTGACTGAAAGAGTGATCCACAAAATGATTTTTTGATCGACTGGAGCCACCTCTTCTGCCGGTAGATCTATTGATAATTTTTTTTATCGCTAGACAGTTGAAACTTTGCATGTGGTTTAATCATAGAGATAGAAATAACTTGATTTAAAAAGATTATAATGATATTAAACCCAGTATAAACATATTCCAACTGTAAAATATACAACCACAGAGTGTACACACATACAGGACTGACGACTACAGACGGAGAGTAATGTTTGTAAAAAGTTTTATGTAGCATGATGCTCTATCTATCCACGATACGATGGCATTCACTACACAGACAACTTGTGCGCGCTGCGATGATAATCGCTTATGATTTCTGACTTTTTAATTAGTCTTTTATTCATCGTCAGTCAGTTATTATAGCATCAAGTTTGGCATTTTTATTATACTCATTACAACAGTAGTTACATGAAAAAGCACCTAACTTTAAACTGTCAAGTGAAATTTCTAACTTATTTCAAGGATTTCGTTGCAATTTTTATAATATTTCAAGGTTAAACGTAAATTACTTGGGTTTTAGATTGATGGAAAATTTTAAGAATTTTTAAAATTCAATTTGATTAAGGACGTTCCCCAGCACTGTGTTATGCAATCAGTACAACAAACCTAAATACATAAACACACATATACAACACATAGACAAATTCACTGTACACATATACAAAATAATGCTATTTTGAAGAAAATAAATAAATTTAAACTTTTATATTTCGAAAACAAAATGGTAACACACGATTTTTTTAAAAATTTATATAATAAATATTTAGCTTTACTCTCCTAGTTTTTTTTTTAAATTCTGTCGAGTATTTTTTCTAATACCACAGATAATAGTTGGGCGGGTATGAAGTTTTATATGTTCCTAATGAGAGAGAATGATAACTTTGACATTAATTACCTCGCGTTCTAATAGGTCAAAAATTCTGAAACTTAGGGATTTATTAGAAAACATTATCCTGTGAAAAAAAAGTGAGCAAAATCTGTCGAAAAGTGGTAGTACGCTGGAACATCCTTAAGTCGTTTATTTATCTTTTTTGTTTTAGTTTTTACGATTTCTTTTAATTTCTTATTTAGTTTTCGAAGGATCAATTGTCAAGAATTACATACTAAAATTCCACTTTAAAGACCGTTCCATTTTAAATAGGATTTGTTTTTGTTTCGGGCAGAATGATATGCAGAAATGAGTAAGCAATAATTAACGTCTTTGTTCATGAATTCACACGTGTCGATTCTGCCAGAAGAGTCACCTGATGGATTCTGTAAGGACGATATTTTGTCTAATAGGCGATAATACTAATCGCCCTAGAAGGACCAACAAAGCAAGATTTTTTTAAATTTATGTAAGATAATATCGATCTCTAAACTGGTCATCCTTTTTTAATTAAAGCAGTTAAAAAAAATACAAATAGCTTTTATTCTGAACTATTTCTGCAAATTTCGAATCGATTCGGCATAATTTTTCGGCAAAAAAAAAGAACAGCACTTTTAGATTTGATAGACTTTTTGATTGTAGTGTTGGAGTCTGCTTTATCACCTTCTTTTTCGAGTATATTTCGGCACTGAATCGGATACAGAACCCTAAATAAGTAACAAAAGTCCCATCATCAAACCATCTTGTTTTTCATAATAAATATACGAAAGAGAATTCAGTTTGAAGAAGTTTTCTTTATCGTTGGCATCATCTATTCTTCTACAATTTAAAGTTTTACTCATTCTTTTATTTTTCTATATATTTTGCGAACTTTTTTTGTGTGTAAAAAGCACAAAAAGAGAAAAGTTCTTCATGAGAGAAAACTCTGAACTTTTTTAACAAAGATCAACTTTCTAGAAATAGAGTTTCAATAAAATTTTTGTTTTAATTACATTATTTTATCAAAGTTCATTTATTACAAATGCAGATTATAAATTTTATGCAAAAATATCTATACATTCTTTGAAAACTGTTTGTGTGTGTGTGTGTAGTTCTTGCTTTTGTCTCTGTGTGTAGAAAACTTCTGGTACTTTTTTTGTTTAAAAAGTTTTTTGAATACGTATCATCTTATTAAAATAAGTTTTGTCGTACAGGTTGATTTTTAAATACTACGGTGAAGCCTACTAATTTGGTTATTTTGTGATTTTTAATTCCACTAGTTTTTTCTTAATCTCTTCTTTCGGTCGTAAACTTTCTGTCGATAGATATTTTTCTTTTAAATTGTTTTTGTAAACTAGCGTCTATTTATATCCATTGTTAGTATGGTTGTCTTTTGGTTATATTATACCAACGGAAGCGACTAACGTTTACTTAATTTGGCATTTAAGCAATGTCTGAACATTAATAACATTCTATGATTTCAAATGCTTGATATAAAATATTTAACTAATATTTTTATCGATGTATTTCGAAATATATTCACTGGTTGAGTTGGCACCTTTAGTTCAATTCACTGATTTAGTTCCGTGAATCTCGTTCATTACTGAAAATTTTATCACTGAAAACACTCAAGTGAGTCGTTCTTTTGAACGCGTCGTTTATGAGTTACACAGACCTATTCACCGGATGTGGTAGATGCGGGTACTAATCATGAAATTATAAGCTTCTTCAAAATTCATCCCAATATAAGGCAGTGGTCGTGCTGTTAAATGCGCTGTGCTTGAAATTGGGAGGTTGCTGGTTCGATTCCCAACAGTGCCAGTTTGTCAATTAAATTTAAAAATAATAATGGGACGGTTAATTGACTAAACTGCCGGCGAATGGACAAGAATGAAAGTAACCGGCTTGTGAGAGTTTTTGCTGTTGCCTTTCACAAACTCCAGATGAGTATCGGCGGCAACCTACTAATTTCGAGTCTACATACAAATTTCTTGCCCTAGATATGAAAAAAAAGTTTTATGTAAAAAAGTATTGATGGCTTTATTTCGTAATTATTAAAAAACAAAATTTATGCGCGAAAAGATTTCAGGTTCTCGCAGGGTTGCCTAGACAAAACCCTGCATTTCTGAAAGTTTCATTTCGCAACTGGACACTGTTTTTTTACGGTTGCCGCTACTAAAATAAGTAGTAGTAGTTAAGGAAGGGAGATCGAAGCCTGGCATGCCTTTCTAGGCCTTGTTTTTACCGTCCCCTGAAGGACAAGGAATTTGTGGACTAGGAATTGATAGGTTGTGCAACTACAGCCGCTTTTGATAGGACCTATGCCGATATTAATCTGGAAAGGATACTGCAGAAAACCTTCCAAGCATAGCCGGCTACTTTCGTTATTGTCCATACGCCGACAGTTTAGTCAATTAACCGCCCCATTAATTTTTTTTTTTAAATTAATTTAATTGACAAACTGCCGCCGTTGGGATTCGAACCAGCAAATCTCCAACTTCCGAGTAAAGATCCTTTAACAACTGGACCACACGGGACTTAGTAGTTTTAAAGAAAAGATATCACGTATTATCTTGTTTGAATGCCGATCTGATTTGAAATTTCAAACCAATACACCACGTGGCGCTACAATATTCCTATGTACATCCTATATTTTTTCAATAAATTTCAACTATTGAATTTAGATATAAGAAAGTATGCCTGACATGACATAAGTAGTATAAAAACACACACACACAATATCTATTATTAAAAATATTTTTCATGTGAACTAATTTATGTATGTTTTAATAATTGTTTTCTTGTTTCAGGTAATAATTTCTTTGTTTGAAAACGATTACAAATACAACAACTCATTATCAAACCGTCCAAATACGTCGTCTATGTCGTATACAAATGTAATATACTTACAATTAAAATAAAAAGTGAGTAATTATTTATATAGCTATATCTAATAATTTTATATGCTAAACATGATCGATTATTTGTATCTTGTTATCTATCCCTATAAACAAGTTTTATTCTCATAAATAATATATCGGAATTATCATATTCATTTAAAATATTTGTATGTATACGAACTAACAATGTTTGTATTGTAGTACGTATATGTGTAGTACCCATGCGGTCATATCAAGTTTTATAACATGATTTCGTTTATAAAAATGTTGTTGGTAGTAATTAGAAAATATTAGTTACCTTGAAGCTGCGTCAATTTAGCGAATTTTCTTAGAATGCATAAATCACTCTAGCGATCAAAATTTTAGTCTGATCAAAATGAAATGTATCTTATACGATTTTGGTATTTACAAGGCCAATGTTATTAATAAATGGCATAGGTCAAGGGGAAAGGAGAAATATTAGAACAATCGAAAAATGTATCAGAAGCAAAGTTCTCAAACAATGTGTACAGATAGAAAGAGATATTTAGGATTTTCAATCTAAAATTTTTAATATTTCTGTAATTATTAGTGTAACAGAAAAATGATAAGTAACCAAATTATAGTAAAACTAATTTTCTACAACGTTACTTGTTATGTATTTTACAATTTTTCCAATATAAGGAAGATATACCAAATTTTGTGGTTTCCCCTTCATGTGAACCCCTTTTTACCCTTGTCCGATTAACGAACTTAGCCTTTCAAATACTATGCGCACGTTACATACAATATTTCATTGCGATCAAGGAAATTGGCGATAAAAGGTAATAATAAGATGTAAGGAAATTGGCGAATGCATGGGTGTATGCGTTCACGCTTATAAACGCAATAGGGAATATGCATGAAAATTTTTTTTCACTTGAATTGAAGCATGTTTACTTGACAAATATCAAGGTAAAATTACTTTTTAAATAACTTTAAAAATAAGCGAGATATGAATGATTGAAATTCCCGATTAGACAAAGAGGGTGATAGCCCTCTTGATATGTTATGTGACGTCATATTACACTTTCACCATTTAAAATACACGTAAAACTCCGTTTTTAGTATTTTTGCAAGAAAGAGACAATGCATTTTTATGGTAAGCATGACAAGAATCGACAAAGGGAAAGGGGCGTTTAGAGGGAGGAGAAACACAAAATTTGGTATATCTCTCCTAATATTGAAAAAAATCGAAAAACACATAAGAAGTAAAGTTGTAGAAAATTAGTTTTACTATAAAAAGCTTGTTTTAAAAAATGTTTTTTTTAATAGAAACTTATTTATATTTACATTTCTCTAAAGAGCGTGAATTAATATGTAGCTTGACTAAAACCGCCATCTTGGAATATGACGTCATGATTAACGTGGATATATCTAGAAATATCTATGAAATGATTGGAAAAATACACGTGTTAAGATCACCCTATAATTTTCAAGCGTTCTAAACTTGAACTAGAATATATTCTAAACTAGGTCAAAAAAAATAAAATCCAAACTTAGAAAACTTTTCTTGTACGTGAATGTGTTACTACATACCTTTTACTTTAATCATTTTCCTTACCTTTTATTATTACAACAACAGAATAAATATATTTATTTCCATGTATGTATTATGTATAGATTTTAACAACTTCTGCCATGTCCCCTTGTTCACCGCTTCACTGCGTCTCTCTGATGAGTACCCGTTTACTTGATTCACTTCAGTTGTATGTTGTGTGTGTTACTATGGAAATTCTATTAAAATAAACTATATTTTGACAAAATGGAAACCCGACTTCAAAAATAAAATATTCTATAACAAAAAATGCACTAAAAAGTAAAAAAATAATTGCATATTCTTGTGCCAATTTTAGTTCACCTAAGCAAAAATTTTTAAATATATATGTACAATTATTGTTATTTTTGGAGGCGGTGTCAGCATAGAGAAATTCACATAATTTTTGGACACCGCCTCCAAAAATAACAATAATTGTACATATATATTTAAAAATTTTTGCTTAGGTGAACTAAAATTGGCACAAGAATATGCAATTATTTTTTTACTTTTTAGTGCATTTTTTGTTATAGAATATTTTATTTTTGAAGTCGGGTTTCCATTTTGTCAAAATATAGTTTATTTCTCGCTTTTTAGTGACTCTAAAGTTCTATAACTAGTTTTATTTATCTAAATATGGGTAGACCTACTTAAACGACTAATTTTTAGTGAATTTTTTTATAACACATTTTTTTTTTATCCGGTTTTTTTTTTTTTTTAATTTTAAGAGCATTTTTTTATAGCAGATTTTCAATTTTATTTACATGCATTTTGTTTTTTTTTGTAAAAATTTTTTTTTTTTGGGGTCGGTTTTTTTTTGTAAAACTTTTTTTTTTACCCGTTTTTTTTTTTTTTTTTAATTTTAAGAGCATTTTTTTATAACAGATTTTCACTTTTATTTACATGCATTTTGTTTTTTTTTTTGTAAAAATTTTTTTTTTTGTGGTCGGTTTTTTTTTGTAAAAAAATTTTTTGAAGTCGGTTTTTAAAAAAATTTTCTTATTTTCCCATTATGAATGAGTATACCCTTACAAAAAAAAAAAAAAATTTCGCAAAAATCGGTTATCACATATAAAATGAGGATTTTCCTCGATTTTCCGGGGATCCCCTCATCAGAATGCGATTTGGTGCCAATGGGACCAATGGGAAACCAAACCCTTTAAAACAAAAAAAAAAAATTCAAAATCGGTTCATAAATGTTGGAGTTCTGAGGTGACACACATAAAAAAAAAAAAAAAAAAAAAAAAAAAAAAAAAAAAAAAAAAAAAAAAAAAAAAATACAGACGAATTGAGAACCATCCTCCTTTTTTGTAGTCGGGTTAAAAAAGAAGTTAATACATTTTGTGATTACGTGAATAAATAATAATTATATTAATTACAATTTATGATTCATATTATTATTTTTATTTATCAGACGATTGTATTGAAATTTTAGTATTTCAATGTTTTAGAATTTTATGGTGTTTCGTTTCATAGAATAATTCACAGTAGGATTTTAATAATCAGTATTTCAATAATTATATTAAGAAACGCCGTTAGTGAGATGAGTATATGCTTAACTTCGAACAAGACAATGGTTAGGTTGTAGCGGCTGTCCCGTCTAGGACACACTTAGACCATAAGGTCCATTGTGATACCTATACTTAAAGGATGTCAGTGGAGAACAAGGATTTTAACCAGCCTACTTTGATAGGAACTACGCCGACATTCATGTGGAGTTCGTGAAAGAAAACTGCAGAGAACCTTCAATAACATAGCCGGTTACTATCGTTCTTGCCCATACGGCGACTGTTTAGTCAATTAATCGCCTCATTAATTATTTTTGTTACAAATTAGCACCTTTTGGGAATCGGATCCTCAACCTCCCAGTTTCAAGTATAGTGTAGCAGTCTTGATATCTTTGATTATAGCCTTCCAAATCAA
Source organism: Nineta flava (assembly GCA_963920215.1). Classification (NCBI taxonomy): domain Eukaryota; kingdom Metazoa; phylum Arthropoda; class Insecta; order Neuroptera; family Chrysopidae; genus Nineta; species Nineta flava. The sequence goes on from OY986044.1 coordinate 43,877,803, forward strand.
ACCGATAAATGACATTCGCATGCACCAAGTCCATCTGTACATAATCACAGTTAGGGATCGTTCCGTTTATTACGTAAAACGTTTTCATATGTCCAGACCTCCTTCTGTGCCATAATAAGAAAAATTAGATGTATCATGCACCGTCCCTTTTGTAACATTACGTAAGACGAAAGCACTGTTAGTCTTGCATGACTAATTAATAATATAAAATTAAGAAAAATATGTATATTCTATATTTAGAATGAAACTTTATATTTAGTACAAATTATAAATTATGTAATACATTGTCTCCTTCTCTTCTATCCTTTTGAATAATAATAAAAATAATATGGTAGCCAAGGCACTCATCCCCCCTCCAAAACCTTGATTCCATAGATGAAGATCCTTTGACCACTCGTTGATCTTCTGTTTTATGCAGTCCTTCGAATTCCTAAAATAGGCTCTGGGCCTATGAAGGGCATTCAGACTCCTTTCTTTGCTAAGAGAGTCGGAATAAGAAATACACTAACAATTTTTATTCGAAATTTTTTTTCGAAAATGGAATGAATACAGCTCAAATTAATTGTAAAATTTAAAAAAATGCTAGTGTACATAAATCATATACTTTGTATTTTACTCAGACATTATTTTTTTATAATATGTATAATTTCTTACAATGTGTTAAAAAACAACCGACACAATAAGGGTTGAACCCTTGTCTTTAATATGGCAAAGAACTACCTTGCAAATATTAGCTATAAAAAACGTTTTCGTATACAAATCGATTTAACGGTTCTGGTTTTACAGAGATATATAATTCACAGACAAACAATAGTATGTTGACACATCTCATTTCTAATTATATAGCTAAAAAATAAATTTAAAAAAAAAACTGTTTTTAACAATGGATTTCTTTTCAAACTACATTTCACTAAAAAGTAGAAAATAGTTGTTTTAATTGATTGATTATTGAAAAAAATTAATGACTTTTTTTTTTAAATTTGTGCGGATTAGAAGTCGATTTGTGCCGAATTTATTCTGCTTTCAAAAAAAAAGTGTAGAATCAAAGTGGTAAACATTTTTATGACGAACAACTTTTATTCGAGGCATTTTTTCGAAAACCAAATGGATTCGGCACAAATCCACGGCATTTAAGAACACCACTTAAATTATTCTAATTGGTGGTCATCTTCTGATTTGACCTACACTTCCGTTCATAAAAATTGAGCCAGTAAGTCTAATTGTAAGAATATATATTATAGCTAAATATATGTATAATATTATATACGGTAACACTTAGTATGTTTCAACTAGTTCAGTTTTTATGAACGGGAGTACATACATTCTTTAAATATCTTGTGAGGTAACTTTGACCCATGACATAAATGTGTATTTGATCGTAAAATTTCCCGCTCTTGCAGAATTTGGCCTAGAAAATGGGGACTCCATTTGAACAACAACAAATTGGTCCTCAAATAACCTTGAAAGTCCTGGTCAAGATTAAAATCAAGACCATTCGAAATAAAATGCCTTCCTCCGAACAAACTTTTCTTCGGATCATTTCTAACTAAAACACTTCCTACAAGAAATATTTATGCGCATTGTTTAAAATGAAACATTCTGTATATTTCGTAAAGTATATCAAATTTATTTAAATTTTACCGGCCATATTTTCTAAATCAATTGAGAATATGTTAATTTTTAAAATGTGTTTTTTTCCAATTGATATTCAATTCTCTATCACCCAATAAAAAAACAAACTGAATTGAATACCCCCAAAAGTAATAATAGCCATAATAAAAACAAAAACCATTTTATTTAATTAAAATTGTTACTTTCAATTAATTTAATTAAAACATAAAAGTTTACACATAGACATATAAAATTTCTTCGAGATATGTTTCGATTTTTTCCCTCGGAAAGATGAGATTTTGATAAATTGGAAAAAATCATAACTTTGAATTCATTTTAAAACACATTCATTGAGTTCTTGTAATGGGTGTTACCATGGGTGCTAGAGTTGCCAACCGTTCCGATTTTTGTGCGATGTCTCGATAGTTAGTTGATTCAATTGCGTTCCGCAGAAATGTGATACGCGACGCTATTTGTCTCGCAAATCTAAATGCTCTGATTTCTTTTCTTTTTTCCCGTTCGTAACACTGAGAATGTTTCAACTGGTTCAATTTTTATGAACGGGAGTGTACGTTAAAAGTTTCATAAAGCTTAAATCGATAGGAGATGTAGTTAATTCGGTTCAAGAACGAAGATACCCGACGGACATTAATTTTACTGAAACAACTATAGGTGATGTGTGTACCCTTAATCATTATCAAATATTACGGTAAAATGAATATTTTGAAATTATTTTTTGTGGCCCTGCTTATTTACTATATACCCTGTATTTTTTCTGATTATTTTGCAAAATGCCCCGAAAAAAAGTACATAGTTGGCAACACTAGCTACTGTTTTGTTTTTTCTTGAAGGTTGTGTGTAACCAATTTCAGCATTGCCGCGCGTTTTTTTCTCATTTTCGTGGGAAGTATATTATCTATTTAATTCCCAACAAACTGCCACACATTGATCATAATTTGATGGCACATAAAATTAATATCATGCCTCAGAAAAATAAAAAACTCACCACGCCTTTGGCGCCACTCCGACTAAAATAAGTATATTAAATAGAAAAAAAATATTGATATCGCAACTAATAAAATTTAAAAATATATATTCGAGTGAGATAACACTACACACATAGATTATACCACTACTCATCAGTGTCTGTGTGTGCGTTGTATTGTTAACCTACATAACAAGTTAATGGAATTAATGTTTGTTCAATTGTTATCAACAACCATAATTAAATATTGACCGAGTTTAATAATAATTTTGATCATTTTTATAAAAAAATTAAAGTAACTGTTTTATTGTATACACTTTTTTTTATCATTCAGCGTAACATATTTATTAAAAGAATTAAAAAACATTCATTCAACATATTGCAAAAATTAATATTTCATGTTTAATTTACATTTATTTTTTTGATAGGTTTTATCACCGCTTTGCGAAGTTTTAGGGTGTCGTACCTTTAAACACGTACGGTAGAACCAGCGTCGGACTTGGCCTAAAGAGCCCGAGTGGGATTATGACTTTAAGGCCTGTTGCCAGCCAAACTTAATGATAATAAACATCAAATAGGCAGGAGTTTTAGAAAGATTATATTTTCAGAAATTTCAGCTAGATTTTTAATAAATCGTTCGTGAAAGATGTTCTCCTCGTTATTGTTGATGAGATCCGATTATATGTTTAGGATAATCAACGAGTCCAGCAGTTCTTGCTCCTGTAGAGAACGAAGCATCATCTTAATGAGTTTCAGCGCGGAAAAGCTTTTCTCTCAAGATTACTTGCGTCAACGAGATTGTGAGGATTACACGGTAAGCTATATCTAAGTTGGAGTACGTCATAATGTGCTTTTGATATTGAGATAAAAGTTAACATGCACAGTGTATGCAACTTCGGGACGAATCCGAATCTCTTTGAGACAAACAAATAGCACTCTTTGCTGTTTGATCTAATCCACCTTCGCCGATTTCTTCCTGCTCTTCTTCCTTTATCCCTCGTCTATGAACGCTAGCGTGCAGATAGTAAGCTTCGGGGCCCACGCAGGATAGGCCCCAGGTGACAAACGTCACTCTAACCCTATGGCCAATTCGCCACTGAGTAGCACTCATGAGTTAATTAGTACCGGATCCGATCCGAATTGTTGAATAAACCATGAAAAAAGGCTAATCTTAAAACAAGAGATACTTACCTTAAAACAAGACATAATGGTACTTGACTATCAAAATGATTAAATAAAGCGTAAATACTTAGGTCCAGATGCTTATTTATGGGTGTAAATCAGGGGTTACTAACGCTTTGCCTGCTGTTTTGCCAAACCGATATTCTAGAATGTGTTTTTAGGTACAAAAAGAGTTGGAGGCATCTCATTTAAGGCATAAACGTTTTTCTCTATAAAAAATAAATTCCTTGAATCAATTTAAGTAGAATTGAAAAAGAATTTCATCAAAATCGTTTACAATTGGCCTATGATAGATAAAAAAACATTTTTTAAGGATTTTGTTGACGCATAAGGTTCAAAAAAATTTGTTTTTGTGCATTATACACAAATTTGATCCGATTTTAATGGAATTTTTTTTATACCTAGTATTTTAGGTAAAAGGATTTCAATTTTGAAATTCAAAACTCGCTAGTTATTACGAATCTCCTCGAAGTATAGAGAAACCAGACAAGGAGATGTTTCAAAACTCCAACTCCTAAAAGTTTAACATTCGTAAATAAGTAATCACTATCTCTATTAAACCATAAAAAAATTGCATAATTTAAAAATTTATTTGACAATTACTATAATAAAAATATTATCAAAACAGAATGATACAAATAGTTGATAAAAAATAATATGAGAAAGTACTTTTTTTTTTGTTCCTCTAAAAATGTAAAAACTCAATTTAACTCAAATAATAAAAGTTTTTATCACATTCCTGGTACAATGTAAAAGTTTTCAAACAGTGAACATAGTCGGCCTTTGTGGTTTCAACTCAAGGTTCGTTCGCTCCCGTACTCTCATGATGATGACTGGGTATGTAACTATACACAACTGGTACTAACTAAGAAGAGTAAGAGGAGAACATTAAATATTGCAACAGTTATATAATATTATATATACAGTTAAGTTAACCATGAGCTACACAGCTCTAGTGAGCTCAGTTAACCAGCCACACATAGTTCATTCAGTATTACAAACTATTTGATATAAATATGTTGAGTATTTGTAACTAACAGTATTACAATATATTCACTTGCGAGAAATGTTTTTTTTCTCGAAACTATGGAAATCTGTTAACGAGAATGTTATGTTCAAGTTTTTTTTTTACAAAAAAAATTTTTTTTTTATCCAAACCAAGTTGTTTTACAGTTCAAACTTATTTAAAACCTATCCATGTGGTACGAACTCATTGAATGGATTAATCAGATAAATAATGTTTTTATAAATCCACTATTACTATACGAGTAAAGCTAGAAGTGAAGCTGACTGACTGGCTGATCTATACAAACTCTAAGGCACTTCTAGGCATGATAGAAAGATGCGATTTTTTGCATTCGACGCGAAATTGATTGAAACCGACGAGAAAAATCGGAAAACTTCAGGTTTTTCATTGAAACCCCCCGGAAAATCGGAAAAACACCCCCTAAAAACTTTTTTTACAATTAATGCAATGTTATTTTCTGTGACGCGGAGCCAAGGCCGAAGGCCGCCTTGGGGTCAAGGTGGTTACTCCCCTTGCGAGCAGAGCGAGTATGTATAGATGAAAACCGTTGATCTAAAAAATCAAGTTATCTCTTTCCGTTTTATCGTGTCCACAGACTGATAGACAGACAGACGAACATGTAGAAATGAACTAATTAGGTCATTTTATGAGCACCTATACCAAACTTTTTTTCTGCGATCAATATTTTCAACGGTTACAAAGGTCCAGGGTAAACTTATAATAAATACCCCTGTTACATAAAATATACCTATTACTCGGGCTTATCTGACGAATTCATTACTCTACAAAAACTAACTTCGGAATTCATATAAATGTCGCAATCTGTAAACATTGCAATGCTTGTCATAAGATGCAAATAAACTGAGGAGGGTGAAAACTGATATTAAATACAAATAAAATGATTCATTTTTCTATTTGTTGAAAAATTTTCCAAACGAAAGTTGCATGTCATTTGAAGTTCATTTACTTAATGATATTTTTTATTTTACACAAACAAAAAAACCGCTGTAAATGACTTACACAAGAGTTTATTTCATATATCAACCTCAAAACTAAAGTATCAAAATTTTTCGCACGCCCATTGCTATCCTTTCATAAATTCTTACCAGGTCAATAAGAAAGGTGCACATTTGTACCCATCCAAAGGTGCACCCTTCCAAACTTGGAAAATTGTACATTTTCCGGCCATGTGACCATAATAACTTTTGATCAGAAGCTCACCAAGAATAACATATCAATTCCATAAGAAATGTGCAGGGTCATTCTTACTATCTAGACCCTAACCTTAAACTTCCTATAAATTTACGAAATTGAACACTTTTTTCTTAGAAGCTATGAGCCCAAATTGAATGAAAATTTGTTAAGTACTTAGGTTCAACGTCCTAGCTATTCAATTTTCCTAACTTCAAGAATGGTGCGGACCGGCTGAATTTTTCTTATTCGTTTATAGTTATTTTCGGATTCTACATCTATTGAAATAAAATCTCAAATTTTGAAAAGAACTCAATCACAAAAGTTTATTTTATATTTACAATATATAAAAAATAAACTAAAAATCTATGTTTTTAATGTATTTTGTAATGTCAAGAAAATGTATACATCAATCTATTTAGCTATCTCCCCACCGATACCTACCTCACACCTGCTTCAAATTGAAGCTCGTTCATGACACAAACATTATAAATGACAAATTTTATAATATAAACAGGGGCGATAAAATCAATAATGTCGTGTTGCTTTTTATTTTGTTTATTGTAATTTTGATGTAGGTAATTGATCTTCCAGAAAATTGAAGTGCAATCAATAGTGACGATGAAATATGTGAGGCTGTCAAAATTTTATATAATTTGCATTTAATTTCAATTTTGAAAAATTTTAACAAAAGGAACCCATTAGAAATAAAACGGTAAGAGCGAGCTATGATTTCATAGTAAGTTTTAAAAATAAAAGATAAAAATTAAAGATAAAAGATAAAAACAATTATTAATGTTAGGTATAGCATGATTTTGAACCTTTTCTTCAATCAGGCAACCAGCAATACACTAAGCTTAACTAAACGAGAAGAATGGCGCAGTTCGGGACCATGCCGTAGATTTTTCGTGAAAACGTCCTGCACAGCATTCGTAGACGGCCGATTCGTAGACGGATTGTCCCTTCCCGCTGTATACCCGATGGGCCAGCTACATAATTGACTTGCGCCGTATTTCATTTCTTTCTCGCATTTGCTCGACGCGAGCTTTACTCCGATATGCGTTTTCTATAATTCCGAACATATTTACGAGTCATATGAGACGAAATCTTCAATTTTTTGGTAATTTTCAATTTAATACCAATTTTCACTTATATTCCGGTGAATATTTGGACAGTTTCACAATGCCACAGTGCCCCTATAGCTCTTCAAAATGACGCCAGAATCAATGTCCTGGCTTAAAGCGTTTCTACGCTACTGTGTATTTTTTTGGTTTAGCGGCTACACCAATATATAACTTGACACTAAGCTAATTCGTAACCATTCACACGCATGCGCTTATACTGTTAAAATGACGTCATGAGCAAAATAAATGCAGCGCGACAGATACATAAGGCAATGATCTATTCATTGTGAGCTTAACTATTGCAAACGTATGATTAGTCTCGAAGTTATAAGCGATTAAAATCTTATCAGTAAATTTGGAAATATATTTTTCGTCCTCACTTTGGAAACTTCTTGGTAAGAGATTCTAAAGACGTAAATTCTTCCCTACAAACATAACTCAATAAATGCTCAATGCAATTAGCTCAAAATTTAATGTTTTTGTAAATAGGATTTCGTGATCGAATAGATTTCAACAAAAAATTCAATCGATGTTTTCTGTCTGTAATTTTTACAAGAAATAATTATTTTCGAATAATCGATTTTCAATTATCATTTTATTTCATCCCCTCATCGCATATGTTTTGTAACCCTCATCCTCTAACTAAAACAATTTTTTCATTACTTTCTAACTAATTTCAAAGTAATGTAATTATTGAACGTCAAAAGTTTTCTTTCAATCAACCGACAACCCTCCTTTTATATTACGAAATCACGTGTAGGTAGGTTTATTAAAAGGACATACCAATATAGTTAAATGTTTCAATTTACTCTACCATTAATTAATATGGGATTGCAAATTCGTTATAATTCATTTACTACGTTCCTTACAATATTACAGGATAATTTTATTATGTTTCTACTTACCATTTTAAGGATATGTCTCGTCAATTTTATGCTATCATTTAATGGAGGGTGAAATATAGTGTGTATTTAAATGGAATAAATCATGTGTAAAAGGGAAATAGAATTAGAAGATTTATAAACTATTTGTTTTTTTCTCGAATATTACTATGTCTAAGTTTTGCACGAACAATTCTTAGACGAACTTGTTACATAACCATACATTCGTGAGTGACGGAAAAAGTGTGTAAAGTGTTTTCGATGGTTGCGGTAAAGTTCAGCTCTACGACTCTATTTCGCGATATTTCAATTGTAGCAAAACAGCGAATATAATGGTTTCACGTTTCCCTTTAAGGGCTTTCCTAGGGTAAGCCGAAATTCGAGACATGTGATCGCTGATTAAACAAATGGCTTTCTTAGAATCTTAAGTCGGTTCTACACGATTCTACGAGCACCGACCAATGTTGGAGGTTTGATGGTTCGTCACATCGTGTGGCCGTTGTTTAAACCTACGATCTTCCAATGGCGTGCGTTGAACGTTCGCGTTTGGCCATGTTCCGGCCGTGGTAGGTACCGAGTCAAAAGGATGACCCCAACGTTTGAAGGAAAATGTTTGTTGGTTCAACTCAACGGCTAAAGGAGTTGGTCATATAAAGAGGGGAAATTTCGCTACAGGCGACCAATTTGTACAGAAACATTAAACTCCTCCTACAAAATATCAAATAATTTTTATTTTTAGTGCAACCAGTTCAAGGACACGTTTTTTGTTCTGCAACAGCTATAAACACTTGCAACCTAGTATCGAACATTCATAAGGTTCCTGCACATGTTGCACGTCTGTAGACCCTATTACGAAACCATTGATGTGAGACAAGAATAAAAGTCGCTCCTCCGATGTTTTTAAAAAATGATATTGCAAATACACAAACAGTTTAAACAACAACAACAAAAAAGCGTATAATAAATTATTAATAAAATTACGGGTGTCCACATTGTAAATGTTTTCTTACTACTTTAATTAATTAAATGCAATATTTCTTATCTAGAAAGAACAGCACAAAACAACACAAGACACAAAGTCGCAGGAACGCGGGAAGGGGGTACTACAGTAGTCATGTTGTGTTAGACATAGTAGACCTCATCGTACTTAGTTGTTGAAGGTGGTGGTCGCGGTACTTACGCGATTCTACTCTCTAAAGTATGACTAACAACATTTGAAAACATGCTAAAAACATTGAACGGAGTACGGTATCTCGTCCGCATGCCCGTCTCTCATATCATGGAGAAAGTGAACTTACACATGTGAGCTGGTGAGTGTGTGTGTGTATATTTGTGAATATATTTAATTGTAATAGTACGGCGGCTAAGTGACAAATTCAAGTGGATTTTACATTTTGGATCTAAGCATTGAAAATAGGGAATATGCATGAAAATTTTTTTTCACATTTATTTTCAGAATATGAAAATACTGTTAATACTGTAATAATATTTAAAAACGAAATTAAAATCCGACAAATATCAAGGAAGCTATAAGCTTTTAAAGATTATTATCTGTCTCTTTCTTGCAAAAATACTAAAAACGGAGTTTTACGTGTATTTTAAATGGTGAAAGTGTAATATGACGTCACATAACATATCAAGAGGGCTATCACCCTCTTTGTCTAATCGGGAATTTCAATCATTCATATCTCGCTTATTTTTAAAGTTATTTAAAAAGTAATTTTACCTTGATATTTGTCAAGTAAACATGCTTCAATTCAAGTGAAAAAAAATTTTCATGCATATTCCCTATTTGTACACATTCATTGAACCCTACTCTTTAAAATAGGATCTGTTGCCAGGTGAAGGGTATGGAAGAAGATCAGCTTAGGAGGATGAAGCTGTGTTTTTTTTACAAATATATCAGAAACTTGATTTATTGCCAAATTAAGCTTTTTTTTTTGTGCAGAAGTCATTGGTTTTGAAAATATGGGTAGTGTTTTATTTAACAACTTCAACAAAATTTACAGAAAATAATTTAAATTTTTGTCTCACGGTTCCTACAAGCTTCTAATTTAAAGTGTACTTATTGGGGTAAAATAAAATTTTCATTTCTATCCAACACCCCTAAATTTTATTTCGCAAGAGATAAAAGCATAACTTCAAACTGTGAAGTTACAACTTTATATTCAAATTGTCCAAATGTTAATATTTTCATAAAAAACAACTTCGCAATTTCAAAGTTTGCCCTATCTGTGAGGTTAGGGCTGGGGATTTTCGAAAAAAAAAAGTAATCAAAACCATTTTCAATCAAAATTTAATTTAATTTTGATAATTATTGCAATAAATCTTTCATTTTTGAGATATTTTCAATAAGGCATTTCAACTTCTTAAACTGATCTCCTGTCATACCCTTCAGTGTCGCAACTAGTGTGTACCAATTACCATTGCTTCAATAAAAACTACGAAGATTCATTTTATTTTGTCGTTTAGCTCTCGTACTATTTGTGAATACACATAATTGTAACAAGCCTCGCATAATATGTATTACAATGTGAACGTAGACTTGGTAAATGACATTTGTTTTTCTATGTCAACTCCTGGTGCTCCTCATGGTTGTCGCTGTTCGCTTCGTTTTCTTCTTGACTGCTGTTAATATACGCCTCGTGTATGCTGTAATTTGAGTTGCGTGTGTTATATTGCTTCTATGTGTATTGTTTTGGTTTACTGGGTTATAAAAATACGGTATTTAGATATTTAATGTCTATGAATTACATATATTTTTGTTAACTGTAAAATTTTAGCTAAATGATTTACTTATTTTTGGGTTTTGTGTAAAAGTCAATTACGTGAATTAATGAATAGTCACACATATTATATACAAAATTATTTTTAAGTTAAATCCAAACTGAATGAATTGCTTAAATACCCGATATATACTGATAATATGAAATAATAGTTTCAAACAAAAGTTGTTTATTTTTAAAAAAGGAATATTTTTTATCTTTAAGTTTTTGTTCTATCTCTGCCGGTTTCATAGATAGTAAGTTTTGCCCATTTTGCCCAAATATGGTTCTATTTTGCCCATTCACGAACTTGATCTTACTTTTTAGCTCAAAAACACGCAAACAAAATTTCAGCTCGTTATCTCTTTTTGTTGTTGACTTATCGTGGTGACAGACAGAAAGTGGGTACAGTGTCGGAACTAAACTTATATATATAATATATATATATACCGGGTATAAAAATATAAATAAAGCTTTTATATTTCAAATTTGTGTATTTTGCATCCCGAATTACGAACAATTTCCCTGTCACTTTGGATTGTGACTTGAATTAGTCACATCTCTTTATACTATCTCTTTTTACAGAGTACAATTTCATTAATAAAGATTATATGATGTTCTCACATACACTCACTATGTATACTTATAATAAGATTATAACTACATGTTTTTTATTTGATAAAAATATATACCTATCAAAATGGATCATGTCACAAGAGAGTTTTAAAATTATTTTATACCGATTATAAATAGTTTCACAATATTTTGAAACTATTTACTTATTATTTAAGTAAACCTAAACACATAATTTAGCAAAATTTATTTGTTTTGATAACTCGTAAGTCGGTAATTATAACATACAATCTCAACTACGCCGTACAAAATTAGTTCCAATACTTTATGTAGATAGCCGGCCTGGCGTAGTTAGGTCCATTATTTAATTTATTACAGTGTACAAATTTGTTAGAAATGAAGTTGGTCTACAATTTAAAGTATAGACATTACGAAAAATGCTTTTGATAATATTTCTTTCACGTTTACAAATACGTCACCCTTGTTAATCAACTTTTGAATAGTAATTAAACTACTGCAAATCATTCACCTTATAAGTTGTATTTTTTTCTTTTTTAAAAATCAAAACTAATTAAACAAAATAATCTAGCAAAGATTCTCTCTCAAACTTAAAAATTATTAATTAGATAAAAATGTGAAAAAAAAAATTGTATATAGAGAAAAAAATAAGAAATATTTCTAGTAAAACTTTTACAAATTAAAAAAAATATAGGAAAAAATTGTTCTTGTAAAAATATATATGGGAAGTTTATAACTCTAATTAAAGTCTGTAAAGTGATAATTATACAACATAAATTAAAAGAAAACTATAAAGTCAATTCTTTTTCTTGTAAAAAATAAAATATTTCAATTATTCTATCACAACTTTACATCGAAAAATATTTTCTTGATAAAACATCATGAAAACTAAATTCATAGTATTTCATAGCATTTGTAAAGACGTTATTTAAAATGAATTAGAGGTTTTTTTTTACTGTCAATTATAACTATTATTGGTTGAAACTCGTTGAAAAATCACCAGTGTAAGGACACTTTTCTGATTACCTTTATTTGTCATCAATATGCTGTCAACTGGCTACAGTACCCTCATAAGGAATTTTAATTTACCCCCATTGGAAATGAATTTCCAAAACCGCTGATACAACTAAGTTTTATTTATAAACAGAAGCCTAAACACCAATTTCCATTTTTCTAACTTCAAAAATGATGAATTCCATACAAATTTTATCCCCTATTTAACCTCGTTAGGAGATGAATTTTCAAAAATCATATTTTAGTGCTCACCTACATGGTATTAGAAACTCCTACGCAAACTTCCATGCTTCTAGACCCACCGGCTTAGGTTGTGCATTGTCTGTCAATCAGTCAGTGTTAGAGTAGATACCAATTCCTGCCATCTTTCGGTCAATGTATTGAAACATGATCCTTGAAACTCAAGTGTATTGAAACATGAACAATATTTAAGGTTATTAAAAATGACTTCAAAAAGATCGAACTGCCGACAAGAACGGTCCTTTCTCTATTTGACATATGTTCGCTGAATGATGCCAGATATAATATATAAAATAGCACCCCTGACATCAAATCGCTAAAAACGCGATTGAAACGAGTATTGATTAAAAGTTTGCATAAAATTTACTACAAAAAAACTATCAACTTCTCTCTACTTCTCTTAAGCAACTTTGAAAGACAATAGGGAATATGCATGAAAATTTTTTTTCATTTGAATTGAAGCATGTTTACTTGACAAATATCAAGGTAAAATTACTTTTTAAATAACTTTAAAAATAAGCGAGATATGAATGATTGAAATTCCCGATTAGACAAAGAGGGTGATAGCCCTCTTGATATGTTATGTGACGTCATATTACACTTTCACCATTTAAAATACACGTAAAACTCCGTTTTTAGTATTTTTGCAAGAAAGATACAATAAAAAGAAAGAGACAATAGAAAGAGATAATAATCTTTAAAAGCTTATAGCTTCCTTGATATTTGTCGGATTTTAATTTCGTTTTTAAATATTATTACAGTATTAACAGTATTTTCATATTCTGAAAATAAATGTGAAAAAAAATTTTCATGCATATTCCCTATTGATCAGTCTTTCAAAGTTAGATCCGAAAACATGCAGAAATTATGAAAAGTAGGAAGTTGATTTTTGAAGCCATTTATATGGAATTTCGTTACCATTTTCAAAATGTGCAATTTTAACAATTAATATCATCCCCTATATGAAATTTTCGAGTTCTTTGATTCTTGAGTAAAAATGGGAACCGAACCTGAAAAATGCTGACTTTGTTACTAATTATCTCGGATTCTAAACGATAAATGGAACTACGAAAATTATTTTTCCTCTCCCGTAATAATAATCCAATTTTATCGATACGAACAGCTTTCAAAAACCCTCTGTGTATCGTGTAAAAATCGACTACTTATAACATAATTCAACACTTGCTGTGTATATCCTAATTTATCTCTGTCGTACATATCCTTAACACCATTTGCTTTCAAATGCCCTCAGGATCGTATATAAAATATTTATGTAATAACAACAAAGGAAAACTTCTTAAACGATAATTTTGTCGTAACATAAATATAAAATATTGACTATTTATCCAGATTTTCGTAACTTTATGTACACACAAATAACTAACTGTAAACTGTATGATGTAAGTAAATCCAAAAACGTTTTAACTTAACTAACAACATAAACAATCGAAGCTATTTATATTCTACCCTGTCTGTGTTGTCGACAGGGGTGTGTAACATACAGTTTACGATATCAAGAATGTAATTTACGTAAAATATAGTTTATAATTTTAAATAATTTAGTATTTAATGATTCGGGGTATGCAGGAGGAAATCGATAAAAAAACTAATCGTTGTCCTTAAAAACCTTAAAAAATACCCAACTATCAAAGAAATTATTACTCTAAATAAAAATGTGTTTCCCTTATAGAAATTGTTGCGTTTTTAACCCTCTGATTCCTCAAACCTTTGGAACAGTGTACCCTCTAAATACGGGACGGCCGAGATCTTTCAATTATTAGGGAAATTACAATACAATGACAGCAGGCTTTGTCCGAATTCTATGAAAAATTCTTCCTTCTGTTCCCTAAACTCATCTGGAGGAGCCAATCTAACGAAGACAGCGTGCGCCACTGGTGTGAAATCAATCTCACTTAACTGAAGGAAGTGTAAATTTCAAAATGATATTCGGTCGACTGCCGTCTTTTGCTTGAAGGGACGTTTGGAGCAACTTCCATATCGATAGAGTTAAAAAGGCCTTTGAGGGTCCCGAAGTAGTTGTCGAAAGTAGTCAAGTAAAATTTTGTACAGTTTTTTTGTCGATTAGAATAAGATCAGAGAATGGGAGAAAAATTTTATCTTTCGGAAAATAACCTATAGCTAAGGGCAACCCTAATATTGTGTTATAAATTGTGAAATTTGAACTTTTCTTCTATCTCTTACAGTTCATAAGACATACTTTGAGGGGAGATGCATTGACCGATTTTTCCCATTTGCAAAAACCCGTTTTTAGCTGTAGATTATACAATTTTAGTTCGTTATCTATTTTCGTTTTTTGGGTTTTTGTGTTGAGAAACACACAAGGTTACAAACAGTCAAACATTGAAACACTTTATGAGCACTTGTTCCAAAATTATTGTTTTACAATCATTGTTTCCAAACTTTATACTGGATTTAAAAACTACCCACAATTACAAAGAAAAACGTCTATTGCCAAATATTTTACAATAATAGTCCAAGCTGTTGCCCATTCCCAACCCTAGTTACCGATTATAGTAAATAGTAGAGTTACTACTACTATTATATACTATTCGCCTACTTTGTCAATTTATCATTCGGCCATTTTGGTTAGTATGTATGTACTACTATCCATCCGTATGTACTATATCATATTATTATCGCAATAGTTTATAAGTGAGAAAATATCATGTATCTGTAGCCCTTATAAGTTTTTATACTACATGTCTAATGACAAAGATACCCGACCACTTTATAACTCTGTACAACATTAAAATGAAAAATTATTCTTGAGAGACTTTTGTAGTGCGACATAATAATATAATGAACTTCAAAAAACGAGGAAATAGTTTTATCTTTTTTATACTCGGTATACAGTTTGTATTTTAAAATACACCCAATCTGGAAACAATGCATAGTTAGTGTATCAATCGATATCTATATGCAGTGTACTATGATATGGTGTCTTTGTTACACTTAAACTGCATTAAAATCAGTATTGTATAACAAATAATTATAGTATGATAACTATATATACTTATCACTCTCTATCTGTATATGTAACAAAGACACCATATCATAGTACACTGCATATAGACAGCGATAAATACACTATACATTGTTTCTAGATTGGGTGTATTTTAAAATACAAGCTGTATGTAAATATACAAAGGTATATTAACTTTTGTAATGTTTGAAAATATTGATCGCAGACATATATGTTTGGAATAGGTGTTCATAATATTGCCTAATTCGGTCATTTTCGAATGTCCGTTCGTCTGTGGACACGATAATTCAAAAACGAAAAGAGATAATGAACTGAACTTTTGTGTGTGTGTGTGTTTTAGAAAAAAAAAGTAAGGTCAAGTTCGTGAATGGGGAAAATCGGACCATTTTTGGGCAAAAGTGCCCATTTTTGAAACCGTAAAAGATAGAAGAAAAATTAAAAGACATAAAATGTTCGATTTTTTTTTTAAATAAGGAGCTTTTGTTTGAAACTGGTTCATGAACTCAGTATATACCGGATATTTGAGTTAGTTGTTTTTTCACTATTTTTTTAAAACAGTTTAATTAGTTTTTACAAATTAATGATTTAATATTAATGTTTCTTATCACTATTGGGTATTTATTTTAACCAACACCGTCGTTTTCGATAGGTGCTTAAATTATAGTTTAAAAGTTATCAAAATCAGATTTTTTTGTGTTCTCGATTTTAATAATAATCATTTTCTAGGATAATTTTGACCGAAAAATTACGAAAATCAGGTTCATTTTAACGTCCGACCAACACATTTCAAAATTTTTGCGTTCAAATTCATACAGTTTTGAATTTTAGCACTGTGGGTCTGATATCTTGAAAACCGTTAATCATATTGTATTTTAACAAACGCCATCGGTTTCGCTAGGTCCAAATTAACTTAAAACGAAGTTTATATCAAAATCGGGGACATGCAAGTTTTCTTCAATTTTTGCTATTTTCCTTTTCACAAACCCAGTGTATACCGGGTATTTAAGCAATTAACTCAGTTGTTATTTTCACTTGTTTATTTTAAATATTAGAATAATAGTTTAAAAATGTTACTAAAAGGGTACACATTACGTTTATATAAATTATGTGATGAAAACCCGTTGACAAATCAACGGTACTGTCAGCTTTCTGATTAAATAATTACATTTGTGGTAACTATGAACAATTTAAATAAAATACCTTAATGTAGACACCAGGAGACATTGCGGAGTTGAGGGCAATGAAACAGTCGACGAACTCGTCCTTGAAGGAGCACGCTCATACTGATCGGAACCATATCTCAGAATAACTAGAAAACAGACTACCTCTGCCCTAAGAGTCTATGAATAGGAAATAGAAAGATACAGGAGACTGCAGACAAGCCGAACAAAGGATAGCTGGATGAAAGTCCGCAAGGCGAACTTGGCTTATTGGCAAACGACGGAAAGAGATAAACCTTCTGGTTGGAGTGCTTAACGATCACTGCAGTCTCAAATGGCATCAATCATTCATGAGGTTAAAGGACATTGCGATCTGTCCCGACTGTAATAGGGCAGTTGATATGACCCTCCACCTTCTGGCGGAATACCCTTAAATAGTCAGAATGAGGTACCTTGCCTTCGGCTCATCGAAATGGGAGAGTCTGAGGTAAAAGAACTAAAGTAGAGCTTTGTCCTGTCATTCGCAAAGCAAACGGGTAGGTTCGACATCGAATACTGCTGGGTCAAATTTTTTGCTGGGACGTGTACTTACACTCCCATTCAATATTTTTGAACCAGTAAGTCACATTCTAAGCGTTTAAAAAGAGAACATATGTATAATATTTTACTTAGAATGTTTCAACTGGTTCAATATTTTTGAGCGGGAGTGTACAGGGTTTTATATGTAGATAATAATACATACACTTATTTTTGATTAAAGTTTGATAAGTTAGTTGATACAAATAAAGAAATCGAGACGAGACACACATTGACGAGAGTGAGATTAATAAAATGTTTTGTAAGTGAACACGTAAAATAGTTGTAAGTCTTCAATGTTTTTTCAATATTTGAAGCGGGGTTCGATAGAAGGCTCTCAAAGTTTGACTGTTTCTTGAAGAAACAAGAAAGACGATATTCTCGAGTTAGCTCAAAATAAAACTATTTTCAATACAATCCGTATATACGAATATATATATATATATATATATATAGACGAATTAGTAAAGTTCTTCACATTGTTTTCTACAATTTTATCTCTTACAACGTCTTACATTAACAAACATAACTTCCACTTTCGGTTCTATTCGTCATTAAACTGACCATACTTTGCCGGACATCGAATATTCAAGAGAATAATATACTTCATTCAAACATGCTTTTAAATAAAAGTTTTAAACTGAAGTTGAAAAAGTTTGTTTTCAACAAAATAATAAAACAATCGGCTTTATTTTTGATTTCATTGAATTTTGAAAAACTATTTCTTTTATTGATTATTGGAATGACATGGTTTGCATATAAATGCTATACTTTTAGGACTCCGTACCTAAAATTATGTGTTCATTCGTGGTTAAGCTTTTCATTAATTGTAAAATCTCGTATTTAAGCATTTTGTGAGTCAACAAACATTGCTTGGGAGTGTCCAAGCAATGTTCCGTTTCTCTACTGTCAATTTTACGATTCTATTTAATCACATTAGTCATCAAGTGTTTATACTCTGCCTGGAAACAAATGCCAAGCGAAATACTTTCTGATCGAATATTCAGAAATCAACGAGTGGTTCTGCTTTTATTTATTTATCCTCTTTATTGAAAGAGTTTACTTCGCCCACAATTCAATTTTTGAGCTGTACATACAAGTGACCTTGATGTGTATGGCTCTTAACTATTTATTAACCCGACTTCAAAAAGGAGGATGGTTCTCAATTCGTTTGAATTTTTTTTTTTTGTCATATTTGAAATACACTATACTTAAATCCTTAATTGTCAAACCATTCATCATCTTTAACAAGAAAATTCCGTGAAAAATTGTCGTAGGCGTATTATTTCGTATAGATTTTCTTCATAATGAAAATAAACGAGTAATTCTACATGATATCACAAATAAATAACGCTTGACTTAGAAAATATCTATCTGAAAATAAAAACCATGCGAAATTTTTTTTGCTGACAAGACTATAAACAAATAAATGTTGTTGGAAACATTCACAGGACCTCTATATACATTTATGACAAAAGAAAAAGCTGCTCAAAAGAAGCAGCTTTTAAATTATCATTGAATTTGGTTAGATATCAATTTAGTCAATTAAAATATTATCTATTGTTTTTAAGAAAATATTTTGGACTTGATGCATAAACAAGGCCTTGAAAATATAAAGATTATCAAAGAGATAATTTTCCCAATTCCTAAATTTATATTATTAAAAAAGGCATGTCGACAACAAATTAGCCATCATTAGTATTAGCAGCGTATTTGTATTATTATAAGAATTGGGGACACTTTTAAAATTTTTAGCCTAGGTAGTTAAAATTGAAGTACAAAGTTTTTTTGATTAATCTTTTTTGATAAATTGTCGAACAGTACATGTCTAAAGTTCCCCAATCAGATATAATATTCCCCATGATATAAATTTAAATAGTGAGTGTATACGAACACCATGTAGTCTGAGTTAAAACTGGAACTTAACGTTATAAATAGAGATGGTAAGAGATCAGTGACTAATTCAAGTCGCAACTCAAAGTGACGATAGGCAATTTGACCTTAATTTGGTACAAGGGTTACATAGCTAAATAAAGCGATGATGAATACATCAAATTCAGAGATAGTCCAGAGTAGTCTGCCACGTAGTAAGTACGAATTAAGTACGGTTACTTTCAATTTAACCATTTTTAACCCGACTTCAAAAACGAGGATGGTTCTCAATTCGTCTGTATTTTTTAAAATTTTTTTAACTGTGTAGCACTTCCATTTTCGAATATTCTTCATAGCAATAGGCCTGCGAAGATTGTATTGAAAACGAAACCTCTAAACATAAAATATTGTTGTCTGTATACAGAGGTAAAAATAATTTCGATTTTATTCGTAAATAAATATCAATTTTTTCTTATTTCCAAGAAAATAAGTTAAACCTTTGTTGTATCTAGAAACCTTTCTGGTAACTATGACAATTTCTACATGGCGTAAATAATATCTTCTACGTCCTAGAAAATATATAAGTGGTTATATATTTACTATATATACTTCTTCGGTCTTGATTCTGTTGTGTAGATATTTGAAAATTATGTAGGTAGTCGAAGAAGGAGTACTATCCTTTCGAGGGTTGTCGACGAAGAAAAGCATTAACAGTGGGAGAATGTAGATTTATAACTAATATGTATATATGATGTACAGTCAACGCCAAAAGTCGACCTAAAATTTTCTAATTAATTTGTACCTTATTTATTCGGTTTTCGAAAAAATGCTTCGGATAAAAGTTATTTATTATAACTATACTAACAACTTTTATTCGAAACATTATTCCGAAATCCGAATAAATAAGGCACACATCAATAATAGAATTTTTAAATTTTAGCTCGACTTTTGGCGTTGTATGTACGTATATTTACATTGGATTCTGGGAATGTTATATTCGTAGCAGATACTTCAGACAATGATGACATCCCGTAACTTAGAAAAACAAGGATGGTATAGCAGTAAGTGCCTTGTTAAGAAAATACAACAATTACATACACAATATGTATACAATTTTCCTGTCTCTACACTACTCATGTGTTTTCATATAATGCTGTATCACTTATTTTATGTCATAACGGAGACGCCGGTATGAGAAATAGTCACGTGATATCATAATGTACCATATCATAGTCTCCACCATCCGACGGACTGAGAGAATATATTCACAATCCTTCGAACAACAAAAGTAACCTCTATCCAACCCATTTTACATTCGAAGTGTATATATTATTAGTCCGGAAGCTAGAGCACTTTTCGTAGCCGATTAGGGTGTAAGGCTGCACCAAAGTTTTTTGTTTTTGGATCTGACTGAGGAATACGATTTTCGAAGGTACTTGGCTGTTAAATGAAACGAATTGTTTTAAACAATTTTTATAAACAATTGAGGATTTAATGTTTTCGGCATTAAAATTATTTTCTCAGGTACTTTGATTATAGTTTTATTGGAAAAAATTGTCAGTCTTTACAAGGCTCAAAAGTTTCGTATTATATTGTACTATTATAATTGATTTGTGCCTTTTGATTCGGTTTTCGAAAAAATACTTCGGTTAAAATTTGTTCATTAAAAACGTAGTAACAACTTTTATTCAGAATTTTTTTTCCAAAACCAAATGAATAAGGCACAAATCAACTATAAAATTTAAAAAATTGACATCAACTTTTGTGGCCAAGTGTACTAATTGTGTACATGGCCACAAAAAAAAAACGTTCTAAGCCACAAAATGAACCATGTATACTTTTTATTACGTTGTAGTACAATATTATACAAACCTTTAAGCTTTACCGACCTTTGCAACAGATGTTTTTCAATCCAGAACTTAAAATTTGCTTATTTATTAATTAAAGTTGTTAAAGTAATTGTTCGTCCTATTTCGTGTTCAGCAGATCAAAATATATCGGAAAAAAACTTTTGCACAGTTATCCTTGAACCTTTATCGGCTAAGAAAAGTGCTCTGGCTTCCGGACTACCTGGTACGCTACTAGTTTTGTGTTGGCAGTCAGCTTAACTGGACTGTAAATTTACAGTCTGATTCGTAACTTATACTTGGTTTTTTTATTTTAAATCTCTGTGAAATTTAAATATTTGATAACTCGATTTTATTATTCGATGAATTTTCTATACTCTAGTTTGCGGAATATTTAACTCAGTGAGTGCTTATTTTATGGACTTATGTGTGTTCATGCAGATATAAACGATATAAAAGTTTCGCCAATTGTAAAAAAAGCTGTATTTGACTTTTTACGCAAACATATTGTTACTTTGTTAGTAAAATGAAAGATTTTAATGAATTAATAATTGAGCGTTTTTTGCATTGCAGCCAAAAATATAGGTTGTGTTTCCGCGTGTGACTCTTGCTGAGCAGTCTTAACTTAGACCGCCGTGTCTAGACCCATATTGTAAGAAGGAAAGGATCCTGATTGCGCCCAGATATGATCACTCACCCATTCCAATCAGGAATACTGCTAAGTTTCAAATTTTACGTAAGGGTGCTGCGTCTCTTGCATTTTTCTACAGAATATACAGTTACCCTTATTTTTCTGCCCAAGATTGCTGAGTTGTGCTACATTGACCTGTTCGATGCCGCGTCAGTAGGTGTAAAAAGTGTTTTTTGCTTAACTGAGCCCTGAAAGATCGTTCCAGAGAGTAAAGTAACCTTCCTTAGTAGAAATGATTTTCTAAACCGTAGAAGGCATCTAAAAACACGCATGAAGTAAAAAATTCCAAATTAAGTGACTGTGCCTGGAAAAATAATGTGAAATTAATTTCGCTTTTAGTATAGAAAGGTTAAAATAACTTAATAAATATTTAACACCAGAATAGACAACTTGCAACACATTGATGTTGTTTTGTATATAACTGTAAAAACTAATTGACCAGTTTTAAAAAACAAGTGAAAATAACAACTAACTGACTTACTGTACCCAGTACATACTGAATTTATGTAAAAAAAAAGTTTATAACTTAAGTTGTTTTTAAAAAAAAAAAAAGGAACATTTTTGGTCTTTACATTTTTGTTCTATCTGTTACGGTTTCAAAATGGACACTTTTGCCCATTTTGCCCAAACATGGTTCGATTTTCCCATTTACAAACTTTGACCTTACTTTTTAGCTCTGGAACAAACATGCAAAATTTCAACTCGGTATCTGTTTTTTTTTAGTTATCTTGTTTATGGGCGGACTTTGTAGAAATAGACTAATTAGGTCATTTTAAGAACACATATTTCAAAATTTGTTTTCTGCAATCATTATTTTCAACCGTTACAAAGTCAGGACTAAAGTTAATATATCCTGATATATCGGGTATAAAAAAAACGTGAAAATATTAATAAGTAATATTTAAAAAATTACTGTTAAATTTATGTATCAAATTATTTTTAGTTCATAAAATTATAAATAAAAGCAATTTATTATTAAATATAAATGATGTTTAATGAGAGAGGCAAACTGAAGATAAGATCAATTCCGCTGAACTTTCAATAAATTCTACAGCAATTCTAAATCAAGCATGCGACAACCAAATCAACAACAACATCCATATTTTATTTACAATCACAATTAAACTATCACCAACAAAAGAAAGTACACGTTTAAAATTGCTTGAAACACATTTTATAATATAAAAAGTAAAATCTCAGCGAATAATAAAATATTATAAAATTTTAATACTTGATTATTATTCAAGCCATTAATTATTTATAATCAGATAAATAAATTCAATATAGGTAATATGTATGTGTAGTACTATATGCCATACCAGATGAATAAGTATGTTGATTATGTGGTGTAGTGGGTATCATTGCATTCACTTCTGCATCGTCCCTCCTTAATCCAAATTAAGGATGTACCAGCATACTATCACTTTTCGACAGATTTTGCTCATTTTTTTTACAGACTAATAATAACATTTTCTAATAGATCCCGAAGTTTCAGAATTTCTGACCGTTAAGAACACGAGATAATTAATCGAGATAAAACGGTATAACGATTATAGTTTATAGTTACTATGGAAACGACAATCAAAATTTTTTACAATAAAATATATTTTATGTATTCGTGTCAAACAAACACAAAATATCAAATATCTCTCTTAATATTAGAATAATCGCAAAATATATAAGGAGTAAAGTTGTAGAAAATCAAGTTTGCTACAATTCATTACCTGATCATTTTTCTCAAACTCTAATGTGAACAGAGATATTTAGAATTTTAACTTTCAATCTTTAATTGTAAATATTTCTGTAAATATTAGTGTAACAGAAAAATGATAAGAAACAAAATTACAGTAAAACTTAGTACCTACAACTTAACTCCTGATAAATTTTTCTATTTTTCAAATATTAAGAGAGATAGTCAAATTTTGTGTTTCCCCCTCCCTCTAAACCTCCTTTCCTCTCGTCCGATTTTACCCATTAAAGAACTTGACCTTTAGAATACCAAAAGCTACTCAAATACCAAATTTCATTCCAATGGGAATAAAACTGTGACCGCTAGAGAGTCCATAGACATTTTAAAAAAAGTACATATGTTGTATATATATATATATACAAATTTTAGCGATAGTGATTTTTAACATCTAATAGGTAGGATTGATGGACATTTGAAGAAATTTTTACGAAATTCCAACATTGGTGCAGAAACAATAGTTGCATTTCCTTTGGAGGAAATTCGCTAAAAATAATCGACAGAATTTAAAAAAACAACTAAGAGGATTCCTTAATATTTCTTATATAAATTTTAAAAAAAAATCGTGTGTTACCGTTTTGTTTTCGAAATATAATAATTTAAAGTATTATTTTTGTCCAATTATAACACATTCCGTTTATGGTAAATAGTGGTCTGACAACGTTGTGCGCCAATCTCTCTCAAGTTGCATCAAGTAAAGAGTGGGAATATATGCTGTTGACATATGCAATAATAATAAATAGATATATACACAGAGCAACGTTGCCAGATCTTCGTACCGGATAATATTTGATAGTATGTGTGAGTATCTGTGTGCCGATAATGTGTATGTATGTGTACACTATGCTGGTACATCCTTAATCCAAATTAACAAACCACCACACCAGTTTAGTATATCCATATACTTACACACATCATGTTAGCCGTCGTATATCATATCGTACATAATCCGATGTTATATTGGGTGGTCTGAAATGCATTTTTGTTAGCTAATTTTCTTCCATAAGAAAATTTAGGCACTACTAGCCACAATTTTAGTCTGATCGGATTGAAATTATTGTGATGTGCCTTCTGTGTTTGAAAGGTCAAGGCCAACTTAGAGGTAGGAGGAACATAATATCTTGAATTTATCTTATTAATAAACTGAAAAATTTTATAATAACATTCTTTGACATCAAATGCTTGATATGAAAAATCATATATATCCAGGATGGGAATCGAACCCACGATCTCAAACATTCCAGACCAACGCTCTACCAATGCGCTACCTGAGATGTTATGGTAGTGGAATGCATATTATTTTTCACTATTTAAAATATGACCATATTTCCTGCAACTGTAAAATTTGCCAAAATATTTTCAATACTTTTCAATCTTCATCTTGGTAACTTGATTTGGTATTCATTATAATTCTTTCGTCTTAGAAAATTCGCTTAGACCATGAACTAACTTTTAGGTCATGGGCCAAATCGGCCCGGGAATTCCTCCTCTAGGTTGCAAAATATCTATGAAACCGCGAGAGATAGAAGAAAAATTAAAATACAAAAAATGTTCCTTTTTTAAAAAATAAACATCTTCTGTTTGAAACTTTTTTCATAAACTCAAGATTTTTACCAAAATTTCATCTTTATACACTACTTTGTAGTTTTATACGTCTGATGGGGATTAAAAAAACTAAACAGTTGATAATAAACTTAACCAATACAGGTTGTATAAGAAATTAACTCAGTTAGTCGTTATTTTTACGGCTAGGTTCTCGATGCAAAGGGTGTCGATAGGTTCGTATCAACCCGGGGAGTGATATAGGATAGGTGGCGTCACAACAAAACCAATATGACAGACTTCAGACGTCATATTGTCCAAACTGAACAAAAAGAAGAAGGGCACAGTTCGGGAGCGTGTCTTAGATTTTTCGTGAAAACGTCCTGCACATGATCTGTATACGTTTGGACGGTCGCCCAATGGACCTGTTACGTAATCGCTTTGCGCTGTTCCTTAATTTCGTTATCTCTTTTCTCAAAAACGAAAAGAGATAACGAGCTGAAATTTTGTGTGTGTGTTCTATAGCTAAAAAGTAAGGGCAAAATGGGCAAAACTGCCCATCTTTGAAACCGTAAGAAACAAAAATTTAATAACAAAAAATGTTCCTTTTTTTAAAAATAAACAACTTTTGTTATAAACTTTTTTACATAAATTTAGGAATACTGCGGGTATTTAAGCAATTAACTAAGTTATTATTTTCACTTAATTATCACTTATCACTTGATTGTAATGGTTTTATCAGTTGAATTTTTAATTGACCACGCTGTATAATTATTGTAACTTTATTGCAGCTATATGTTTGATTATTAAGTTGGTTGCTGTATGTAACGCCATACCACGGTCAACTCGCCTCGGTTTGTGTACGTACTACCTAGTAGTAAAATGTTAAATTTAATGGCAATGTTTTATTAATGAATAAATAACATAACATGTGCCCCCATTTATACTTTTTTGTGTCTCCTTTATTCATTATACTTCGTATAATTTCACTACTCATTTCATCTTCGTTTTGTGTTGTTATTATTTTTAGATACTTTTTTTTTCGCTTTGTTTTTGTTTTAAATAACTAATTTTTTTATACAAAATATGAGATGCTTTTCTTAAATCATTTTATGTTGTGATTTATTTCTTTAAGTAAGCTTAATGTTTATTTTGTTTCATACTTTCTCATTTTAATTTAGAATGATTTGTTGCTGTCAACAGATTTTTTAAAGTTATGTTTTCTTTTATATTTCTAATTTAAAGTGTTCGATTATACTGAAAAAATTTTTTTTTAAGTATGTCAGGATCTCTTAAGTGAATATTATATAATAGCCGCCAATTAATCAACTTAAAGATATGTAGTGACGATGCGTATCGAAGCAACTGTTTCATAATACATGTTGTATGCAGCCAATCCCACGCAAGTCGTTCTAGGTATCCATCCGTACATATTTGAAAATCTCATTCCAGTCAGTTTCCAATCAATATCACGAAAGTGCGTATGGAAAAGTTTTAAAGGACGTGGCCATGCGGACTAACAGTGACTATACCGTCTGTTTTGGAGAGCTTTGCCAATAGAGAATCAACGTTAAATATTATTTACTATATAACTACACAATGCTTCATAAAGAAATAAAAATAGTAGGGGTACTCTGCAGTAGTGTGTGTCTGTGCATATGTAATGAATAATAATATTATAAATTAAGTGGGCATCACTAAATCCCCACTCTTAAATGACATCAAACCAACATCATAACACAAGCAGCCCAGATTTTTGTAAGTATGTGTATGGATGTATGGTTTTATAGTAAATATTTTATTTATTTGTTTAACATTGATTCCCTATTAGAAATGCATTTGAAAACACACTGTATACTACAGGAAATATTATACAAAAAATCACACCCTTGTAACTTTTGAACTAAAAGAGCTGTCGACCTGAGTTTTCGAATACAGAAAGATTAGATCATTTTAACACACTGTTTTTAATCTCATAGACTCTAATTAAGGTTTCATAAGCCATGCATTTATGCCCATCTACGAAATTCATTACGTGAAAAGTAACTGGTACTTTTGTGATGGCTGTTGATGTTTTCCTTAAGGCGAAAATTATTTAAACCTGATTATTTTTGAATCGTTTGAGTTAGTAGAAAATTCAGTTGTATCAAAACAATAGCATGCTACCGATCACTTATAGCATAAAACTTCAGTTCTGTCCGAGTTTTTATTCGTTGCAAGAATTTCATTAAA
Source organism: Nineta flava (assembly GCA_963920215.1). NCBI lineage: Eukaryota > Metazoa > Arthropoda > Insecta > Neuroptera > Chrysopidae > Nineta > Nineta flava. Next base: position 43,905,085 of record OY986044.1, read on the forward strand.
CCTATAAAGCTCAATGAAACGGACCCTGCTTTTTTCATTTCTAATGGTTGCTTAAAGCTTCCAATCACTTTAGTCGGAGTCCTAGTTGTATATGATCGCTAATTTTCCTGATTTTATTTATTTATTAAGATTGTATATAAATACATAGTTGTTTAACAATTTAAGGGTGTCATTTTTAAGAAGTGCAGCTTCTAACGCGCGTACAGAAGTACATACATGTTTTCTTGTATATAAAATTATGGTTCAAGAACGAATTTACTTACGTTACTCGAAAAAACGAAGACAGGTTACTAGATGAAATTGTGGATATGAATACAAGTTCGAATAGGCATTAGTCCAATCAATCTCCCGGTAGACTGAAATTAAGTAAATTGTAAAAAATAGATGAAAATTTAAAACAAAAGTGGTTCCTTTTTTTAAAATAAACAACTTTTATCCTTTAACTGAACAGTTTCAGTTCAATCAAGTATATACAGCTTGTATTTTAAAATAGACCCAATCTAGAAACAATGTACAGTGCATCTATCACTGTCTATGCGCATTATACCATGATATAATGTCCTTTGTTACACTCAAACTGATATATGCACTATACAATGTTTCTAGATTGGGTCTTTTAAAATACAAGCTGTATAGCACTTTTGTGTATAAACTACAGGTCCTTTTTTTTAGGTATATATAAGATATTTAAGAAATTAACTCAGTTGTTATCTTCACTTTGTTTAATATATATTTCACTAGCTAATTAAAGATATATTCACACTTGTTTTTCCTATCATTGTTTCTTTAATTAATTTAATTTTTCTTTATTGTTTCAGGTATGTTTCTCAATTTTTATCCAGTTTAATAATTTGTAAGTATAGAATTTTTAAATCTGCTGTAGTATTGAATAACCTTATGTGGTGCTAAATTTGATTTAGATAGATTGTAGCGGCTAACCTGGACGGGCTACACTTCGACCATAAGGTCCATTGTGATGCCTAAGGATGTGAGTGGAGTGGAAGGAATATTTGTGTATAGACTAGGAATTGGTAGGATATGCGGCTGCAGCCGACTACGATAGGAACTATGCCGATATTCATCTGGAGTTCGTGATAGAAATAGCTGAAAACCTTCTTAAGCATAGCCGGTTACTTCTTTCTTGTCCATACGCCGACAGTTTAGTCAATTAACCGCCCTTTTTTTAACCAATAACCTCCCAGTTCCAAGTCACCATAACGCCGGTCACTTGGACGGTCAAAACATTTGATTTACTTACCCCAAGGTGTGCATAGATAGATATAGATAAATATAAAATCTTGGAATTTGGCCTATGTGCTCCCCGTTTTACTTCAGTCTGACGAGATTAGCTTCTCCCACAAATTGGCAATGGACCAGGGAAGGGAATTGCTTACCAGGTTTTCCTAGATTCATATATCGGGGTGAGATGCCACATAATAGATCTATTGTGGAGTCCTACTGTGAGCAGATGCCTTCGTCGGTAATAATGTTCGGTGTTAAGACCTCAAGGTGTTTATGATGACCTATCAAAAGAAAGAGGCTTTGCGGGAACAACCTAGAGACTGTTTTTCAAAAGAATTATTTTTGATAAAAAACAACATTTTTCACAAGAAAATATGAATGCCGTCACAAATATATTTAAAAAAGAAAAACTAATCAAATTGTATTAAAAGTAGGTGTAATGAAAATTCGTGAAAAACTTTTTTGGAAAAACTTTGGCATAAACACAGGCAATAGAAGATATAAAAATATTATAATAATTTAACAAAATAAGAACAAACAGAAGAAGAAAAAAAAGTGAAAACAGTTTTTCCAAATTACTTGTTTTTCCATTTCGTATTTCTTTAAACTCATAATAAATTATCTTTATAAGTATGAAATAACTTTGTAGTCTATAAGGAAAATTTGTATAACCACACGAAACAGAAAAAAGCATTAAAAGAAAAACTTTTTTTTTAGAAAACTTTTCTACTCCACATTTTTTTCTATAAACTTTTTTAAATTACAGTAAACCCCATTGGTCGGCAATAACTCACATCATCTACATTGAACGGTACTGAGGAATACCTAAAACTTTTATACCTCCATATACAGATCCCACACCAATCCAGGTGGTCGAGCGATCTAAGGCGTTATGTCTGCGCAGTATACCTACTTGGAAACTGAGAGGGTATGGGTTCGAATCCCGAGATCGCCAGTTTGTCAATTATTAAGAAGAAAAAAAGGGGCGGTTAATAGGGAATATGCTTGAAAATTTTTTTTCACATTTATTTTCAGAATATGAAAATACTGTTAATACTGTAATAATATTTAAAAACGAAATTAAAATCCGACAAATATCAAGAAAGCTATAAGCTTTTAAAGATTATTATCTGTCTCTTTCTTGCAAAAATACTAAAAACGGAGTTTTACGTGTATTTTAAATGATGAAAGTGTAATATGACGTCACATAACATATCAAGAGGGCTATCACCCTCTTTGTCTAATCGGGAATTTCAATCATTCATATCTCGCTTATTTTTAAAGTTATTTAAAAAGTAATTTTACCTTGATATTTGTCAAGTAAACATGCTTCAATTCAAGTGAAAAAAAATTTTCATGCATATTCCCTATTAACTAAATTGTCGGCGTATGGGCAAGAACGAAGTTACCGCCGGCTATGCTTGAGAAGGTTTTCTGCAGTTTCCTTCACGAACTCCAGATGAATATCGGCATAGTTCCTATCCTTGTCGGCTGCAGCCGCATATCCTACCAATTCGTAGTCTATACACAAAAATTCCTTCCATACCACTCACATCCTTAGGCATCACAATGGACCTTATGGTCAAAGTGTAGCCCTTCCACGACAGCCTTTACAATCTATCTACAGATCAAACAATAACCTAGTGTGTAGTAATTATACAGAAAAAATGGGGTGAATTGAAAGTACCCGCTGTTGATTCAACTACGCGGTAGGAATAAATTTAGCGAACCAAATGAAGCAGTACTCTGAACTACGGGGTATAGTTGAAAGAATTATCTATTACAAGTTTATATACCTAACATAACATAATATATACCTAACACAACGGATCGCGTCACAAGTGAGAGTTAACGCGAGAAACTTACCATTTAAACCAAAATTATGGGATGTATGAAAAAAAGTTTCAAACAAAAGTTGTTTGTTTTTATGAGATAAACATTCTTTGTATTTGAAGATTTTTCATATCTTGTACCGTTTAAAAGATAAATTATACCACGCGGCACGTATGTATGGAACAAAAATGTAATTATTGCATTATGTTTAAACTACACAACTTTTGTTTGAAACATTTTTTTCTAAAATGCATATTTAAAAATATGTTTAGATGGAAACATTTCAAATGAACAGCCCGTATTAATCTTAGTATTTTACTTCCCTTTAAGGTGTTGGCTTTTCTTTTTAACGTTTGCAGGCTAAAAAATTATAGTGTGAACTTGCCACAAAAGCCCTCTATGTACATACGTAATGCGTATACAGAGGTTAGTGTGTTTGTTAATACCATAATATTTTTTTTATATGTATTAAAAATGTTTTCCCAAAACAATATAAAAATTTTAAAATAAAAAAGTTTGTGTTGGTGGATTTGTATCCCCGCCTTTCTCTTCTTTAATAATAAAACAAAAAATAAACTTAGTTTTGTTGTAATCATAAAATTTATTGATAAAAACAAAACAAAAAAAACAAAGTTTATGTTTAATTTTGAAGAGTTTTTGTTTTTTTTAAATAACTCAAACATTTTCATATTAAAATCATAAATTATTTTTAGAATATTATCTCTCGATTTATTTATTGTATCCATAAAAACTTGATATGTGATTTTTTTTAAATATATTTCATACTTTTTTATAATTCGGAACAACATTTAATTGAATTTCGTCATTAGTCATGTAATAGATGTTACCATGTACCTTTTATGACCATATACAACCCGTATTTTAAAATACACCCAATCTGGAAATAATGTATAGTGTATCTACCGCTGCCTATATGTAGTGTACTATGATATGGTGTCTTTGTTACATATACATATAGACACACTCACACGACGGATGACGGACAATAACGACGATGTATACATGCACGAGTTAGATGCAACTATATATAAATGATTGTAGTTAGAGAGTGATAAGTATAATAGTTATATGTTATACAATACTGATTTTAATACAGTTTAAGTGTGACAAAGTAAACCATATCATAGTATACTTCATATAGACGGCGATAGATACACTATACATTATTTCCAGATTGGGTGTATTTTATTTGGGTGTTTATTGGGTTTTAACTATGTACTAAATATTTAAAAAAAATTCATTAACTAACTTTTATATCGTGTTTAATTTGTGTAAATTATTTTTAACTATATCAACTGTAAATCTCCCATGTTTCGCTTAATTTATTTAACATATTCTATTACGTCATAAATTATATAATAATTACATCTAAAAATAAACCGTTGCATTAAAAAAATGATTTAAATGGGTATTTCAGAGAAAAAAGAACAGTAGCAAATGATTTACACAAGAGTTTATTTTGATATTCAGTCGTTTGGAATTGTTTTTATTTATTTAGAAATCCGTAAAACTTAGCGCTCATTTTTCAAAATTTTATAATTAATTTGTGTCTTATTCATTCGTTTTCTGAAAAAATGCTTCGGTTAAAAGTTGTTGATTATAAATATACTAACAACTTTTGTTCAAAACATTTTCCCAAAACCCAAATTAATAAGGCACATGTCAACTTTAACATCCTTAGTACATCCTATTTAAAAAATAAAACATTTTGGCATTTTTTCTCCCTGAAAATTTATTCGTATCCATTTTATGGATAATATAGTATTGTAAATAAAACATTTCAGTTACCGGAAACTGGATTACACAATGCATCATTCTTTTATTGGTCGTAAGATCTAAATTAAAAGGGGCAGACGGTTTTTACTTACCACTTTTTCGACATTTTGATAATTTGACGGATGTATATTTCATAACCGCTCACTGTTGATAATAAAAAACGTCACGTGCGTTAAATTACTAATAATATACGCATTTCTTCCTACTTATGTCATTATGAATTAACCTTATACGATTGACAGTATTGCTGATATATTCTAGACAGGTCACAAGAATCTTCTCGGGAACTTTACTGCAAAAGATACAAACCTACATTGGCTTGAGAAAATAGACTACGGATACTGACGAAATTTCTTACGGGGCATAGTGGACTCAGAGGACACCTTAGGAAGATAGGCTTGGGAATGAGAGCAACAGCAGATTTTGTGGATTAATGAAGGAAACACTGGAACACCTCCTAAAGGACTACGACGCCCTCTTACATAAAATAATAAAATGTCCGGAATCTACCAGATACGTTCAGAGGATCTGCCATCCCTTGACCCAATTCTGATTCTGTACTTCCTGAAAGAAATAGGGCTGGACGTGGTGCTTTAAGACAAGACATTTCTCGCCAGGCACCAAAAGGGGAGCACCATATATCTTTGTGCTGCAGTGCACCTAATTCCCCTATTATCATTCATTCATTCAACCTTAGACTGTCAATTTTCAACCAATTCAATAGTTTCGGAAGCACAAATTTTCAAAATTCTCAGTTTTTTTTTAAGATTGTAGTCTAGACACGGTAGCGATGAAGTTGTCCTCATTTGTGTTTTCGGGATCGGAAATTTGTGTTTTCGGATTCCATTGCATAAGTTTATTTTATATTTATAATAAAAAATAAACTGCAGATATCACAATTTATGAATAGAAAAGGATAGTTATATAACTATTATTTGATTATGTATGTGTATTTAGCAGTCGTTAGAAGAAGAGCAAGCACATTTGAAAAGTTTTATGTTTAAATAGTAAAAGGTAAATTGAGGAAGAATCAACTAACTTTTCAATTAACATGTGCAACAAACTTGAAAAGATAGTGTGGTGTATAGCTTTAATATGTTATATAACAGTTTATACAGACGATAAATACACGTGTTTATAGAGCTACTCACTGTAGCTCTATTGATTTTTATTTGAATAATAACCTTATGCTTATACTTGTACAGATTATACTTCAAAGTTCAATGTGAAAGTTCGCCTATCGAAGCAGCTTTTCAAGTAATCTATTCGTCTGTCTATTTTCAAATAATCTGACTGCCAAATTATGGCTTTCTGGGCTAAACAGGCCAGAATAACCATTTTTGTATCGACAATTCAAGGGCATTAAACGTCCAAATTGAATAGTACTCAAAAAAATTGATAAAGCTATTCTTGAAAGTAGTGTTCCATTAAAGAAAATTGATATTTAAAAAAAATGTATTATTATTAAAATAGGCAACCCGCATTACATTAATGAATCTATGTGTATAACTGTAAAATTTACCTGTAATTAAAACAATTAATAATTGATCGCACTAGAATTTATCTATCCTGACAATGTTGGTTCAATCTCTATTTCTCAATGTTCACGATTTTTCCCGATTTTCCGAACGATCCTCGGCGACAAGGAGTGGGAGACACCATTATTTACCGTTTTACTCAAAAAAATATTTACAAAGATGCATAAATAAATTACATCATATATATTGCTGAATTAGCAAGTAAATAATAAGTAACGTAGTAATTTCTAGTTCATCCAAAGTCTAAATCAAAGTTAAAAAAGATTACTTTCACAGGGTGGACACAGATCTGGAAAACTTGGGATAGTCATGGAATTTGTTTTTAGGTTAGGAAAAATCTGGAAATGTCATGAAATTTAGTTTGGTTATGGAAAATTTAATTCTGCCAACTAAAAAGTAGTTTTGGAATAAAAAAATTAGTTATCTAAAATCCAAAATATGGTTTATGGTCCATCAATTCAATTTAAGAGAAAAGTTCGACGATGATTAAAACGAGCTTGAAGATAGTTTTTTGTTATGACTTGGTGTGAATCAATTTTATAGACCTTGAAATTTATTTTTTCAGTCATGATATATCTGGAAAAATCATGGAATTTTATTTTATGGCTATTTTTATGGCCACTCTGTTTTACCCTCAGAAGTGTGTTCTTGCTTTGATGACCAATTTTGTGACAGTCAATTCAGTAAGAGCTATTTATCCAAAAAATTTTAGCTTGATCCGAACCATATTTAATGCGTACTACAGGCGATCTAGTTGAGGAAAAGATGAATCCATTTATCTGAAATCTATTTCTATAAAATAAAATAGACTTTTAGGATTCAAACCAAACTTAATTTTTCCTAATAAATAATGTCAAATACAGTTTCTTGATAGTTACTGAGGTAACAACATGTAGTTACCTAAATAACAAGGGGCATACGTAGTGATTCCGCAAACGTATCTAAATAAGAAAATATATTGATGTTTAGTAGCGAGTCCACTACAATTTAAAAGCAAAGTAAAATATAGAAAAACTTAAAAAAATTTTCGAATAAAGATAGTTTTTCAATTATAAAAGACTCAAACCGGAAAACAATAACAATTTGATATTAAAAAGAAACTAAGTACAATACTGATTGGCTGTTAGTATATCTTATTACATAGAAAGTTTTCCAACTTAAGTTTACCATATTTTCCCTCAATATAGGTTTTATAAAATAGTTTTTAACCCGACTTCAAAAAAGGAGGATGGTTCTCAATTCGTCTGTATTTTTTTTTTTTTTTTTTTTTTTTTTTTTTTTTTTTTTTTTTTTTTTTTTTTTTTTTTTTTTTTTTTTTATGTGTGTCACCTCAGAACTCCAACATTTATGAACCGATTTTGAATTTTTTTTTTTGTTATAAAGGGTTTGGTTTCCCATTGGTCCCATTGGCACCAAATCGCATTCTGATGAGGGGATCCCCGGAAAATCGAGGAAAATCCTCATTTTATATGTGATAACCGATTTTTGCGAATTTTTTTTTTTTTTTTGAAAGGGTATACTCATTCATAATGGGAAAATAAGAAAATTTTTTTAAAAACCGACTTCAAAAAATTTTTTTACAAAAAAAAAACCGACCCCAAAAAAAAAAATTTTTACAAAAAAAAAACAAAATGCATGTAAATAAAATTGAAAATCTGTTATAAAAAAATGCTCTTAAAATTAAAAAAAAAAAAAAAAACGGGTAAAAAAAATTTACAAAAAAAAAACCGACCCCAAAAAAAAAAATTTTTACAAAAAAAAAACAAAATGCATGTAAATAAAATTGAAAATCTGTTATAAAAAAATGCTCTTAAAATTAAAAAAAAAAAAAAACCGGGTAAAAAAAAAAATGTGTTATAAAAAAGTTCACTAAAAATTAGTCGTTTAAGTAGGTCTACCCATATTTAGATAAATAAAACTAGTTATAGAACTTTAGAGTCACTAAAAAGCGAGAAATAAACTATATTTTGACAAAATGGAAACCCGACTTCAAAAATAAAATATTCTATAACAAAAAATGCACTAAAAAGTAAAAAAATAATTGCATATTCTTGTGCCAATTTTAGTTCACCTAAGCAAAAATTTTTAAATATATATGTACAATTATTGTTATTTTTGGAGGCGGTGTCCAAAAATTATGTGAATTTCTCTATGCTGACACCGCCTCCAAAAATAACAATAATTGTACATATATATTTAAAAATTTTTGCTTAGGTGAACTAAAATTGGCACAAGAATATGCAATTATTTTTTTACTTTTTAGTGCATTTTTTGTTATAGAATATTTTATTTTTGAAGTCGGGTTTCCATTTTGTCAAAATATAGTTTATTCATTATAAAATATGTTTTCAAAGTTAAACCACACTGAATAACAAATTAAATTTAAAAGTTTGTGATGACAATCTCTCGATTTGTGCGCAATTGTTGTTCAGAGATAGTTAGTTGTTCTATGTTTGGTTATAGTAGGTATTATTTACAACATTTATCTAGAAGAATGGTATGGGTGATCTCTGTACAGTACTGTACGTAGTACTAGTATGTATAGTGTATATAGGATGTTTAGTTTTTCGATAGACTTTCACTTCAGCTCATTATACCGCAAATCAACTTGACTCAATAACTGGAAGTTAGGAAATGAGTGGTCTCCTACGAATGGGTTGAAGGAAAAGAGTGATCTCCTTACATCCAAGCTCTGGATGAAGGACAAGGAATTATGTAATGTCTGGGAACTAGAAGCTTGTGCGACTGCAATCGATTTTGATAGAAACTATGCCGATAATAATCTGAATTTCGTCAAGACAGAAAGAAAACCTTCGAGTGTTGCCGATTACATCATTCTTGCCCCGACAATCTGGTCAATTAACCGCCCCATTATAATTAACAAACTACCACTGGCAGAGCTCGTTTGACCACACGGCGTCGGAGTGGTTTTTGGATAAGCCGTAATCTCCCATAGTTTGGAAAATGACTTAAATCACACGAGATAAGGAAAAAAACTGAAAATGTTCTAATCAAAATCTCTTCCCAAGCTATATGTGGCTGAAAGCTTTATCAAAGTTTTCTTATAAAATTCCAATGAAAATAAAGTTCGAACATTTATATTTGTATATGAAAATAATGTATTTTGATACTGGAAAACAAAAATTGATTATATATATTTTATGTTCTCCGGATTTTCCGATTTTCCCCTTTCGCGAGACGTAATAACGAGATTTGTTAAGAACTTATTTAATTTAGTCAGCTATTAGAAAACCTAAGTTATTTGTGGGGAATGTAAGGGGAATGCTAATTTGTACTGATGATGACTACTTTGTAGCCGAAATTGGTATAATTCAAAAACTGATCTAGGTATTGAGGCGAATTTGAAATTTTATTTCAAAAACCTAGAGTTCTCATTAATTATCATTTGATAATCTAATATTTATAGATAAAATATTTATCTCCCACAATTTGGAAATCCCTCATTTCCAACCTCTAGTTTACACATGAAACTTTTTCAAATTAGCTCGAATATAATCTCTTTTATGTGGAAGTCAATCGCAAAGCCAAACATCCTGTAGATAGATTGAAGTTTAAATATGTTGTGGAGAATGTATATATATTTTATGTTGTATCTAACGCAACTAAATAGATTACAGTTGTTAGATAAATTGGTATATGTAGGTAATTTAACCGTTCATGTTGGATGCTTCACTTGCTAACGCTATTTATTGTCACATCTGTTTTATCTTCTTGCAAATCAAGTTGACCACAATATGTAAATCAGAATTCCTCAAAATAGTGGATATCCTATTGGAAATGGCTATCCAGGATATATCCTGATCGGTACTGATTCACAGACGAATATTATTTATTAATCGAGTATTTCAGCGGTATCATGAAATGATACCGCTGAACCGTATCATGAAATATCAACTTGTCATCTCAGTGTGACTATTCGCATCTTTGATTTAGCTATAAGCGAGACAGCTGGGCAGATGTAGTACTGACTGTTCAAACATCAGAGTAAAGTTTACCAAAATTATACAAGAATTAAACGAGAGCTTCAAGCTTCTGGCAATCCCTGATAGTTTAGGCTTAAATATAGCAGACGTGTTTAGAAAAATGTTTCAAACAAAAGTTCTTTGCTTGTTTGGGATAAGTATTAATTGTATTAAAAACTATTCTCCGCCGTTTAAAGATAGACTTGGGCACAGTTTCCACGCGGAAACGGAGATTCATGGAAGTTTATGTAGCCGGATATGTTACCCGGCAAAATCGGTTCAGTCATTTTATGTAATGCGTTAACAAATTTGACAAAAGCATCTAAAATCGATCTTTTGGGTATCTTTTAACATTATATTACCCAAATTTGGTATTATTTTGAAAATTGAAAATATTAATCACAGAATTTTTAGTACAGATATTTATAAAATGACCTAATTAGTCCATTTTCGTATGTCCGCCAGTCTGTTGGTCCGTAAACACGATAACTTAAAAACTAAAAGAGATAACAACGAACTGAAATTTTGTGGGTGTTCTAGACTTAAAAAATAACTTCATAAAATCATGAATAGGCAAAATCGGTTCGTGTATCCCTAGATTTGAAACGGTAAGAGATAGCAAGACAAATTTAAAGAACAACAACCGTTTAGTGAATGTTAATAAAATTGTACAAAACTGTATCTATAGAGTTCAAGTTACATAATTTGAAACGGTAAGAGATAGAAGACAAATTTAAAAAACAACAACCGTTTAGTGAATGCTAATAAAATTGTGCAAAACTTAGATTTCAAGTTACATAATTGGAAAATTTGGGATTCTTCGTAGCTTTTTTTTAATGGTAATTGAAATTAATTGAATCTATTGAGTGATCAAATCTCCATAAGATCACTCTCCATGTAAAATTACAGTTTTTTTAAATTGCAATAACTTTTAAACGGCTTAATAAATCGTTTTGAAATTTTCCACAGTACCTTTACGTGTGAAATATTCTACCAATGATTTTGTTCGTTGCGTAGCATTTTCGATATATCTCCCTAAAATACTACAATATGCTAAATTAAAACAGACCTATAATATTCGAATTAGAAACTGTTTCGTGTGTGTATGTGTGTGTATTGTTAAAATTGTAATCAACGTTGGTTGTGTGACATCCGTATATAATTACAGAGGTTGTGTCTACTCAAACCAATAGTATGTAACAACTAACTGTACAATGTACTACCTAACCTACGTACGAGTGTATATATTAGATTAGAGATACTGTTAGATATAACTTTGAAACTTTATCGAAAAGTGACCAATTATGTATTAATATTATTGACATATTCTATTTTTGATTCTATTTGTAAGGGTTTAGAATTTATACTATTTAACTTTTTAAAATAAATCTATAATTATTAAAGTTTTAATGTTTTTTTTTCTTTTCTTTTTCAATTTCCGATTGTCATATGAAAATAATTACGAAATTAGTTCTCTTTTGAACTCTTTAGTACTATTGAATATGTTTTTTAAATTAAAAAATTCGTTACGCAGGAGTTGTGTCAATTTACTCTCGCGGTTATCACTCTCTAGCGGTCACAATTTTAATCTGATCAAAATGAAATGTCGTATCTGCTATGATTTTGGTATTTGCAAGGCCAATTTTTATAATAAATGGCAAGGTCAAGAGGAGAGAGGGACATAGAGAAAGAAGAAAACACAAAATATCTGTCTTAATATTTGAAAAATGTATAAGAAGTAAAGTCGTAGAAAATCAACTTTACTATAATTCATTACCTGATCATTTTTCTGAAAACCTAATATTTACAGAGATATTCAGGATTTTCATTTTCAATCTTAAAAATTGTAATAAAATTAATTTTCTAGAACTTTATGTCTTATACATTTTTCGATTTTTCCAATATTATGAGAGATAAACCAAATTTTGTATTTCTCCTTTCCTCTATACCCCCCTATTACCCTTGTACGATTTTGCCTTTGAACGAACTTGGCCTTTCAAATACGAAAAGCACGTCTCATACCAAATTGCATTCCGATCAAACAAAAAAGTTGTTCGTCGTTTATTAACAACTTTAGTGCAAAACATTTTTTCGAAATTCGAATGGATTCTGTAAAGATCCACTATGAAATTTTGAAAAAAGAACAATAGTTCTGTGGCCGTGAGCACAAATTTTAAATGTATAGGGTGGCACATAAGTAAAGTTATGCGCATAAGAAATAAAATGCTGACTTTCAAAATAAAATTGAACAACTTTATTATTGAACTTTGGTTATTTTGGTTATTTGTTCTGTGCTGAGTCTTCCATCATGAATTTCCCAAGTTTTTCAAAAAGAATTCTGAAAAAAAAAACTGAAAAATTTATTCACTAATTAAATCATAACGTTATTTATGCGAAACTTAAAAAAAATTATGCACGAATAGGGTATATGCATGATACCAAATATGTCATATTCATTTTCAGAATATGAAAATACTGTTAATACTGTAATAATATTTAAAAACGAAATTAAAATCCGACAAATATCAAGGAAGCTATAAGCTTTTAAAGATTATTACCTGTCTCTTTCTTACAAAACGGAGTTTTACTTGTATTTTAAATGGTGATAGTATATTATGACGTCACAATGCATGTCAAGAGGGCTATCACCCTTTATCTAATCGGGAATTTCAATCATTCATATCTCGCTTATTTTTAAAGTTATTTAAAAAGTAATTTTACCTTGATATTTGTTAAGTAAACATGCTTCAATTGAAGTGAAAAAAAATTTTCATGCACATTCCCTATTCCGAAATTATTTATAACATAAATTGTTCAATAAAAAAAACTACTTTTAAAATTAGGTCTAATCCAAACTTTATGAATGTAATATTCAATAATTGGAAAAAAAACAATTGTTAAAAAAATTGTATTTACTTTGTTTGATAAATATTTCAAACAATATTTAATTATTTGTTTAAAAGTTTACAAAACTAACAAATTGAGTGTAGTTTTAGTACATGAATATACATTATGTATAAATATGGCAGAAATGTTGAACCAACAACCGGCTAGCTAGATCTACAAACAGACAAGGGGATGTTCTACTATATGATGTCTAGTCACAAGCTACCAATAACGAGTTTCTTCCACGCTAATGTAATAAATGATTGTCATAGTTTTTTTTTAAATTAAGAAGACTTTGGAGAAATTTTGTCGGCATCAATTCGATTCTTTGTACGTCTAAATAAATACGTTTATTAATACCCTTTTATTCGATTAATTTGTATACTAAGTTTATAAACAAATTTAAGAAGTCAATACTCATGTCGTATCGTTTTTAAACTGTTCAAATGTAAGCAAATCTGATGAATCTGATTTATATTTTATAAAAAATCCTTTATAGTCCTTCTAGTCACACAGAAATTTCCAACACGCAAGTTCCAAGCGCCTTATAGTTTTACAACTGTTTAATTCATGGCATTTAATTATGTTTTAGTGCGTTACTAATAAAAGCGTCTCTCTCCGAATTTATGAATATTCAGGAATACCTAATAAGCAAGCGATGAGAGAACCGAACCTAATCAGACTGAAGTAGAATGGAAAGCACAATGGACCGTAAGTTCGAAGTGCAATACTTTTCATATCCCAAGAATTACAGTCCGGGAGACCAATGGGTTTTTTCAGGATGTTGAGCATCAAGCTGGTACTTTGTAAGTAGCTTCGTTTTGACAAGACGCCCAACTTTTTTAATTATAAAATTTTGGAAAACGATATCGAAATTTTCTGAAAGCCGTTGAACATTGAGGTTGGGAGACTCGGAGTTCATTCCATTGAATTTGTAAGACAAAATTTTTCCTCGTTCTTCACTTGATTATCTTACAATTAAACTTAAGGATGTTCCAGCATACCACCACTTTTTGACAGATTTTGCTCATTTTTTTCACAGTTAATAAACCTCGAAGTTTCAGAATTTTTGACGTTTAGAACGCGAGATAATTAATAACAAAGTAATCATTATCTCTTACTCTCTCTCATTAGAAGCATGCAAAATAAAACTAGGATAGTAAAGATAAATATTTATTAAATAAATTTAAAAAAAAAAGAAGCGTTTTACCGTTTTGTTTTCGAAATATAAAAGTTTAAAATTATTTTTTATTTCAAAATTACAATAATTTCTATGTATGAATAGTGAATATATCTGTTGTGAATGTGTATATATGTATTTGTTCTATAATAAAAGCCAACCGGTTTTTTTGTCCTGATTATATAACACAGTGCTGGAACCACCTTAAAGTCGATATTGCTGCATCTTCCATATAAAACAAACATAAAGTTCTATTCTGCCGCTATCCTGTGACTCGACATGTGTATGTATATAGAATACATTTTACATCAGATTTTCAACAACAAAATCATTTAATTACAGTAAATAATTGAATATCTGTACATGTGTGAGCTAATTAAAGGCTTTTTCCCCAATTATTACATAGCCAACATTCAGGAAAAAATGCAATTAAAACTTTGCAACTATTTTCACTAGAACAGAATACATTTAAAACATAACATAACAATATAACAATTGGTCAAATTAATAGCCATTATATTATATTATTTAACATAAATAAATTTTAATTGTTTTATAAAACACTCAACTCTTCGGTTTTTTTATCAAAATATTTTTGTTTATACATGTGTTTATGTTATCAGTTGTTGTTCAGTCAGTGTTTATCGTCCTCCGTATGTCATAGTTTATTTATTAATTGAATCCAATAAAAAAACATCGTTGAAATTTCCCTCTCAATGTATGAATGAAACACAACGAGTGGATAGACGTTAAACACCGTGATCACTGGGAAAATATACCGCAGCAAAAACTCGGAAAAATACTTTATCGGAATGCATCCAAAAGGCTGTCTCTCGATGCACTTGTTGCGATTCCGCTACATACCACCACTACATACCACCGTGATAATTTAGAATCATCAGAGAAACGTGAATTATCCATAATTCAATGTTTGCTACATTAAATTATGATAGATGGATAAATTCGGAAGATTTATTGAAGATGCTTCCTAATTGAGTAAATTAATTCGATTTCTAGGTATATTAAAATTTTAGGATTGAAAAATTGAATAAAAATGAAATGTCAAAAAAATAGTAAAAATATTTTTCCAGAAATCGAAAAATTTACAAGCGTAAAGAAAAAATAAGTGTTTAATAGAATTGTAAAAAATATCTTTGAGTTGTTGTGGGTGGTGTAAATTATTTTCCAAAAAATATAATTTCCAATTCCAATTAAATGAACCAGTAATGAAAAATTATGCAAATATCACCACCCTTCGTTTCGATTCCTCACTGGAGAGCCAAAAATTTAAGATCATAAATTATTATATTTGAATAATTAATAATTATAATACATTTAATATAAATTAGAAGAGAAGTTGAAAGATATAAATTATCTTTATTAAAAATATTGAATGAATGTCAAAATCTATTTGTTGGTAGTTACCAAGGTAAGGAACAAAAACATTACCGTGGTATCAAAGGGTTTATTTAGTTGAATATACAAAGATGTCTAATAAATTAAAACATATTTTTGTTGTGACTCCGCTACACACTCAACCTGAACAGGATACAACTTCGAAAGGTTACCGGATTCATCACCGGACATTTTCACCTACGAAAACATCTGTACACACGTCATCTCTAACTGTGAATCTCTCGGTTACAGCAGATATAATATATTCGATGCATCTCACCCCGAATATATGAACCTGTAGGAAAACCTGATAAATAATTCTGGCTATTGCTAAGATATGCAAAAGTGTATCTCGTCAGACTGAAATAGAAGGGGGAACACAATGAACCATAAGGTCGAAGTACAATACTTTTTATACCCCAAGATATATCTATCTATGAATGAAACAAATTTTACCTCACGAGAACTAATGTATTTCAGTGAATGGGAATTCCGGGAGGAATATAATGGAATTTCTTCAACATCCAAGTGTTTTGGTTTCGTTTTTGAGTTATCGTGTGGACAAATAAACGAACAACCCGAAGTAGAGTAATAAGAACATAATAATTTTATGATCAACTGTACTAAAAATTTTTTCTATGGTCAACATATTCAACCGTTGGCAAAACACTTACAATACCCTCTTTAATATATGTACAGGGTATAAAAGCAGATACCTACCTATGGGCTTTTATGCCTGTCTTTTGTTTAATAGAAGTGTTGATTTTAAATACTTGTCAAATTTCGTCGCACATTTCAAAAGGTTTCATAAAAAAATTACTGTGATTATTTAAACAAACTCCCATGCAATACAATTAAATCTTTTAAATTACAATAAACATTCAACTATTATGTTTTGTTGGAACAATTAGTTTTGAAACAATTGCCATGCAATAGATAATTAATACTCGAATGTTCAGATTAGAGATTATATCATTTAGTATTATGCACACACCTACAATATAAACTCATAAAATTTGCATATATTTATTAAAGATTTTTTATAACCTTCTATTAGAAGGTTCATCTTATTAGAAATTTAGCCTACATAAAAATATGTAAAAGAACATAAGTTATAAAGAACTTCACACGTGGATCAGTTACATCACACCCTTGCCAAAAAATTCATATAAATTAGTTTGAAACTTCAAAAATATGCTTTTGTATAAATATTACAAAAATATTATCCCATACCATTCGCTCTTTTTCCACAAAGTCCGACCATCTCACAAACTCTCCCCATCCATGTAAAATATAATTATTTTATCAGTTCAGAAAAAGTTTTAATTATTCAAAAGTTTTATATCTCTCTGTATGAATGAATGTATTTAAAACTTTATATATATTTTTAAAATTTACATACAAAATATAATTTGACATAATTTTAAATAATAATTATGTACAAAAAAAAACAGTATTTCTATACTTGTTCCAAAAAAAAACAAAATAAATTGTGGTGTGAACGTCACTCGACCTCTGTACACAGACTACAATGCCACAATTGAATATGGGAAAGGTTTTTTAAACACCAAAATATTTCTAAACTAACACCGTAGGCATAGGAATATAAAGACGGAACGTATAGTACCTTATTAGGCCAGGGAAAAACCGTTCCATGGCGTAAACTCTCAGAAGGATGCAAGTTGCCCAGTCAGTGATTAGCTGTTGACGTCCATTATCAATTATATATCTATGTATATAATTGTCCATATCATTAACCTCTATATAACTGGACAGAATATATCCTCATGGGCCTGAACGTGAAATAACGTAGAAAATTGAAAGGTAGGCAGCGCCGCTTCAACTAGCCAAAGTAATAAAAACTTTATGTATGTAGTGGAAATACATGTGACAACCACACATACATATTAAACTTAAACGCTGCGCAGACGCATTAAAACAAAATTTAGTATGTAGGCTAGTTGAGGAGCACAATTCTGGCTAATGGCGTAACATGAGCTAATCGGTGCAATTGTATAGAGGTCATTGGTCTATTTGTATGTATATTCACTTCACATGTATATGCCTGATTTTTTTAAATCTTATAATAGATTTATGCTTTATTCAAACAGTTTTTGAGAGAATGCTTCGAATAATAGCATATTTTTCGAAAACCGAATAAATAAGGCACATTTATCTCAAAGAGAGCACTAGTACACTCATATATTACGTTGCAACATGTATATGGAGGTTTAAAAATACAGTCTACAGTTTGTTTATGTTATTAAAACACAACTCACACTACGGATATTTGCATGATCGAACAAACCCCCTTTCAAACCCATTTAATAATAATCGCAAAGAAAATAATCCATATAGATAATAAATTAGTAACTTTTAATGATAATGTAATATAGACAGAGTTTTATTTATTAGGATTCCGTACCATTATTTTGTTTATTTAATTTCTTGGAAACTAGTCAATGGAAAGACTGGTAAATTATTTCTTTAATCAATATTCAATAATTATTGGTTTTAGAAATGAATGGATAGGTCTCGCATTCGTTCAGCACTGGACTATTTAGACTCGTTGAATATCTTTCAAAGCTAGCTTGTCTCTGGTCATATGAGACGATTACAAGTCATATGAGACGATTAATACCGATTTTTATTAACATTTCGTTGAATATTCTTTGCCTCATAGTAGTGCTTCGCAAGCTCTTCACAATGACACTAGAATCAATGACCTTGCTAAACGCGTTTCCATGCTACCCCAATTTATGACTTTACACAAAGCTAATTCGTAAGCATACCTACACTGGTATGATAACGTCACAGTCAAAACAAATATAGCACGAAAATTACCTAACGACATGATCTATCCGCTGTGGGCTCAACGATTGTAAACGCATTATAAATCACGATGTTATTAGCGATTCAAATCTGACGGTATTTTGTAACACAAAAATGTTCGACCGACTACCAGGGTAACGAGCGAATAGCCGTTTTCACGGCAAAAACACTAATTTATTGTCTATCTACGGAAACCTGCATGTATTGATATTGGTTCATTCTTACTCATAATTTTACTAAATTTTATGTATATAATAAAAAAGTTGATAAAAAAAATTAATATGTCGGTCAATATATTGCCATTATGTTTGCATATTGGTTGTATGAATCTTTTACCTACCTCCTCTCCACCTACCTACCTAACCTACCTCTAATGACGTGTACAGTAGGGACCCGCCCTATGGATGAATGCTCTGAATACACACATCTTTATCTAAAATAGCAGTAAAAAGATAAATGTTAGATAAAATATGGTAGAAGAGTTTGTTCCATGTAGTTATGTGATGATTATGATGACTATACTATCCATAGTAGTATAGTGCAGAGGCGGGCACAGACAGCTCGTCTGAGCCTTACGGGCTCTCCATAAGCTGGGTGAGAGTAAGTAAAGAAGGTATGTTTTGAAGCAAGACGGAACGATGTTTCAATACAGGTTGTCCTACCGATTATTGCCCAATAATTATATAGTATAGTCTATAGTATAGTCATAGTCAATATTTTATTTTTTTTGAAAAACAAATTATGCGAAAAATAATTTCCACTACTACAAAAAGTACTTTTCACTTTTTCAATTCAAAGTAGACTAACTCGAAGAACTCAAATTCCCACATTATGTAAAATTTAACTTAATTCATCAAATTCCCATGACACTATACTGAGCATACTCCATACGAAGAAAAAATAATTGAATCAGGTAAATAATTCTTTATTAGTTCTCGGATATGAATAGTAAAATATTTAGACAAATTATTTGGAATTTCCAAAACTATAATTCTATTTAAATTATCCTTTGCAAAAATTTCCCTCTTTTATTACAATGGTCCAGCGGTAAACTTAAAGGTTCAAAAGATTTATATATATTTTTTATATATTTTTATTTTATTCATACACAAATATGATATATACTAAAAAGGTACATTTTATGACCCAAATTACTAGCCCAAAATTCCAGAGTATGTATTGAATGATTGCTTGTATTATTTACTTTGTATAATAGTGACCATAAAAAAGATTTGGTATTATTATATTTTTTTCAGAAAATGTTTTAATTAAAAAAAGAAAATATTAATAATTGGTAGGTTACCCTGTATTAACTCTATCTCTCTTCCCTACCTCTCACTCAGAGCTTGGCCGAGTCAACTCCTGCCCACCTCTGGTATAGTGTAGTACACATAGCTACAAAAATAGCATTCTTTCTTCACATCTCATAGTTCAGAGGTCACCTTTTATGTGTATAAGATCTAATTTTTATCTTAAAATATTTCGCCATCGACTTGTATTATTTGTTCGAAAGTACATATAAAAAAGTTCTGATAAAAATGCAGATTTTAAGATTTCACTTTCGTGATTTTTATTTTGGGTCAGGAAAATTTACCATAGAAGAATGTTATAAGATTTTTAGACTTATTTTGCTAGCTTGCGAGAGTGCACCTCGTACTGAAACATCCTTTTGTATCCACCTACGTAAAAAACAACATTACTATTTTACGGGTCAAAATTAATTCAAATTAGCTACAGATAAATACAGATTTAGAATTTATTTTATTATCTTAACATTAATGGGAAGACTGAGTTTGCATGTCTTTACCAAGGAATCATAATTAGGTGTATATCCTGACAAAGATAATAATAAGTCTTCAGTATGGGAATTAGTCAGGACAGAACGTTGTTTTTCTGAATTTGGTAATATTGGGATATTTTTCTCGATTGACGTATTTCCAAAAATCTTTTTCAAGTTTTCTGGCTTGTAAGATTAAATCAGTTTATAAAATTATATTTTCCTTTTTTAATTACTTTTGCGATATGTGAAATATGTTTTGCAATTTTTTGGCTAATGCATTCCATACTTAAATATTTTTTAAATGGAAAAGATATAAGTTCCACAATTTCTTTTTCTGTTTTCAAAATTCTTGAAATTACCTCAAATTCTTCAATTACTTTTTGTCAAGATATCGGGAGCAATCGATTTGTACCTTATTCATTCGGTTTTTGGGAAAATGTATCGAATTAAAGTTGTAAGTATATTTATAATGAACAACTTTTAATAGGGAATATGCATGAAAATTTTTTTTCACATTTATTTTCAGAATATGAAAATACCGTTAATACTGTAATAATATTTAAAAACTAAATTAAAATCCGACAAATATCAAGGAAGCTATAAGCTTTTAAAGATTATTATCTGTCTCTTTCTTGCAAAAATACTAAAAACGGAGTTTTACTTGTATTTTAAATGGTGAATGTGTAATATGACGTCACATAACATATCAAGAGGGCTATCACCCTCTTTGTCTAATCGGGAATTTCAATCATTCATATCTCGCTTATTTTTAAAGTTATTTAAAAAGTAATTTTACCTTGATATTTGTCATGTAAACATGCTTCAATTCAAGTGAAAAAAAATTTTCATGCATATTCCCTATTGAAGAAGTTTTTTCAAAAACCGAATGAATAAGGCACTAATCAATTATAAAAATTTTGAAAAATGGAGCACCACTTTTGTGTCCATGTGTACCGTATAGTTATTATAGATAGGTATAAAAGTTTTTTTTTTTGTGTACGTTAGAAAATGTTTGATAAATGTATTCAATAAAAGTTTGTTATTATTTTGTAATTAGAAAGTTATTTGCTCATAAAACTTTACTTTTGTTAATATTATTATTATTATTTGTACATATGTACAAAGACACATGCATTACAAACTTTGTTTCATATTAGTATTTATTATATAGGGTGTTTCTATTCACAGTTAAGTAGGGACACCACCTTTTCGTCTGCTTTTATTTGTATGAGCACCTCCTATCTCTTTACTATAGTTATATCGATATAAAAAGTGTCCTATATGTTGACATGGATATAAGCTACCAATATACAAAGTTTCATCAAAATCGGTCCGGTCCAAACAGGCAAAAATTCAAAAAATGACTCTCATACGTTCTATCACGTATTCTTAGGCCGCCTCCTATAATTTATTGCTTTGTTATTATTTTCAATGTAAAGATATGATTTTTCTACGGCTAGATTTAAATTTCAAAAATTTCGTCTGTACAAATGAGTGAATACTTACTCGATACTCCAGATCTGTGAGTACCGAGCAGACCCCTCGCAGGTGGCAGGTAGCAAGATTTACTCTGTTTACTGCCACATTATTTGTTTATTTCGCAAATTTTTGAAATTGCTTGGAATATAATGTTGCATTGTTATTACCACCATAAAATACTATTAAAAAACGTTTCTCCGCACTGCGATACTCGCTGCATCAGCGTCTGGTTGTTTAACGACTAAGATCGTTCAATTTTGGAAAAAAAATCATTAAAAATAAGAATAGCCAAATAAATATGTACTAAGATACGCCGACATAACCTCGCAGGCCCCAAGTAGACATAACGCCTTAGATCGCTACTTGGCTGGTAACTGGTACACTTACACGTACTAATAATGCCAAAATGAACGGTATTTAACGTAAGCGTTCATAAGCCGAAACGAACGTCAATAAATTGCGCTTATAACCGTGAGCGCTGAAAGCGTGTAAGCGCCCATAATGAAAACAACCATAGTGTCTTCTATGCTTCCCTTCCCTAAATTTAAAGAATAAACTACACGTAATGGACTGATGACTTACATCATTACATATTTTTCTTCTTAAACTCTAATTTCCGGTACATCCTGTATAATATGTACCCAATAATAACAAACAACAATTACTGAAAAAGCCGATGGCTAAATGGCTGTTGTTACTTCAAAGTACCTTTTTTTTATATTATGATTTTCATATTAAAATGAATGGTATTGTTATTTCTTTGAATACACAATTCAATGTCAAATTCTCTATAAACGTATTTAATATTCTTAACGGGTCTTTCTTAAAGATTATTATTGTTATTATTATTATGATATTTTTTTAATACCTGATGAGTTTGTTGGCTAAAGTATTTGATGTGAGTTTGAATATGTAGATACTTCTTTTTATTTTTTTTAGCATAATTTAATTTTTCAAGGTTCCGTACCTTAAAGCATAAAACGGAACCCTTATAAGATCACTTTCCTATCACAGAGGTTTCACTATGGCGAGTTAACTAATTAAATTTATAATTAGAAAAAGAATTATTTTAGATTAAAATGTCAGCTTGATTCAAAGAAAAACCAAATTAAAATTAATATATCGTGTGAGGTATGATATTAAAAACCTCTAAGCCTTCTAAAAAAATGTTTATAATTTTTGGTTCGGTGGTCTCAATGATATAGCTAAAAATTTACTAGAAATGACCGCCGCCCACCTGTTGTCCTTGTAAAGGTTTCTAAAGCTAAATTTTAGATTTTAATAGGGTTAGATATTGAGTCATAGATTACCGGAAAAGTACAGGTTTGTTCAACAGTGTAATAGTTGCAGAAATAAAATAAATTGGGTCAATTTGACACTGATGGTATTTGAAAGATTTGAATACTGATATGAATGAGACTATGTAGTAGTAGCGGAGGGGAAATCAAAGCCTGGAAAGTAGGCCTTTCTAGGCCTTTTTTACCCACCCCTAAAGGACAAGGAATTTTGAATGCTCACTGTTGTATTAGTACGGAACCCTAATTATACGAATCTGACTCGCACTTGGCCGGTTAATTTTTTTTATTATATCTAGATTCTAGAATTATTATTATTTATGGATTCCATTAGCTTCTATATTCTTTGCTACATTCACATATTTTTATATCTATTATAAATAGTTCGTTTCAAATAATTGAGACATAAAAAATATTTTAGATGAGAATCGAATAATGAATTCTACGATATAATGTATACTTGGCCTCAAAAGTTGATGTCATTTTTTTAAAATTTTATAGTTGATTCATTCATTCGTCTTTCGGAAAAAATGCTTCGGGTAGTCGGGACTAAACTTAATATATCCTGGTATATTTACATATACCTGATATAAAAACTAACCTACATCCAGGGCCGGATTTAGGGCAGGGCAACAGGTGCTGAAAGCCCGGGCTTCTACATAATAGGGACTTCCACAATATGAGTTTTAAACTAAAAAAGATTCCACTTTTTCTATTGTTATAAAAAAAAATCATCAATGATCAT
This sequence comes from Nineta flava, assembly GCA_963920215.1. Lineage (NCBI taxonomy): Eukaryota > Metazoa > Arthropoda > Insecta > Neuroptera > Chrysopidae > Nineta > Nineta flava. The sequence goes on from OY986044.1 coordinate 43,929,070, forward strand.
TTTGTTCGAAAACGATTATCAGAAACATCAATCTAATGAGTTGTTTTATCAAATAATCGAAAATCAAAATTTCAGAGCTAAATTTCCAAAAGTTGAGAATGTAATTGGTGTTGATGGCGTCGATCTGCACTGGAGAGCGCCCATTTTCGAAAATGAAAATTATAATTGACAGAACCGCCTTTCAAAGTTATCCCTACTTTATATTGAAAGAGATTTACACCGATAGGTGGATTTCATTGAAATTATTCATGATTTTTCGTCGAAAAAAACCGCTCAAAAAATCGCTTCCCTTTAGTTTTAACAAATTATTGAAAAACTGTGAAAAAGAAATTTTTTTTGTCTGATTTCAAAAATTATTCTGGGCCTCCACTTGTTCGTTGTCCTAGGGCCTCCAGACCTTTAAATCTGACCCTGCCTAATTCTATCCCAAAAGCAGAATTTAATAATAAATTCTCTTTAAGTCCTTTTTTTTGTTCGGGGAACGAACGGGTATTTCTTTAATAAATTATATTAATAAAGATTAATAAAATATATTTTATATTATTTTATAAACTGGTTCTCTAAAAATTATATTAATAAACACTAATCAAATATATATTTTTTTATATGTAATATTATTTCCGTTTTTCAATAACTATTAATGAGTTTGTATATGATATCATCATTTCTTTTTATAACAACCCAACTCTCATGTAATTATTAACTATTATTAGAACTTTGTTAAAATGCTAATGTTAGCATTTGTTAAACACGCAACTAATTTGTTGATTTTTTTTTCTGCAAACTGATGATAAATTGAAAGAGACTCAATTAACGATTACTACATTATAAAATGGGTAGAGTTATTATTAAAAACCTGGTGTAGAATACTCACACGACCTCTATATAAACGTATAATAATGTTTTTAAAGTGTATGCCAATTACCTTTGATTTTCGAAAAATTGTTTCATATAAAAGATGTTGGTTATAAAAATATTTACTATTGTTCGGGACCAATGTGAAACGTTCAGCTAGATTTTTTTTTTTTAAGATAAAATACTCAAGTATGTATAGTAAACTCTAGCATCACAGTCCATCGATTATAACAAATAAATTCGATGAACACGTGAATATCAAAACAGACGGGTTTCGTTCTATCGTTTTCGGTTTTTTATTCATATTATTTTGTTATAAATATGTGTATAATGAATGGGAACGATAAAAATAATAACAAGAAGAAATATAACAATAAAAACTAAAAATAAATATTGAAAAAATCAAAAAATCGAAATGATGAATCACAAAAATGATCAGTAAACAAAAATTTTTGTGATTCATCATTTCGATTTTTATTGTACCATGTGCTCTGATCACGTATTTCGTCTGTTTTATATGGATGGGCTCTCTAGTTTGAGTTTACTATAGATACTTTTTCTACACAACATCATCAAACTACTTTCTTTCAAGACGCCTATTTTAAAAAAAGTATCATGTTATTTCTTTGCTTGTGAAAACGAGTTTACCCATAGATTAAACCGAGCTAAATCTCCCGAGAATCCGTATTCTGAAAATTTTATCAAAATCGTAAGAGCCGTTTTCGTGAACGCGATTACAAATAAATATATATATGTATACAAATATGGCTAGTTTAATCGTATAAGATAAAGGTTAAATATTCATAATTTTCTTCGACTACTAGTATGTACCGCATTAAATTTGATTGATATTTAAGTTGACCTTGATATTCACCAATATAAGCAATGAATTTCCCACCAACCTGATAATATGAATACTAAAAAATCAATTACTTGTAATAAAATCTAATAAAGTCTATGTTATGTATTTTATTGCTGATTTTAAAGGTGCTTTTTAAGTTTGCTTATAAGGTAGTCACGATTACCTTACGAAAACCATGCATTTATATTAATGATTTTTTTCTTTTGTTTCAGGTGAATTGAGTTTCAATAAAGAAAAATGTCCATGATAACCAGCAAGTAAGACGTGAAAATTATGTGATTTTTCAAGGTACAAATTTTCATTCTAACGATGTGTGATATCGCCTTTCTAATATCGAACGCGACGAAATAGTTTGATTTTGTCGAAACGGGAGTCAATCACTTGAAATAATTCATTTTTTGTGTAAATTCTTTTCTACACAATTTGTACGATTTTCAATCTACTAAACCTTTGATTTCTTTTCCATTCCTTTAATTTGGGGACTCCCAAATTTTTTCGCTGAAAGAATATTTTGTAAATCTTGGAAATTTAAAACAAAGTATTTAGGTCTACAAATGCCATGCAAATACACAAATTTGATTAAATTTTAATCAATACTTGTGAATTAAGCATTATTACCACAAACAGGTCTCATCTAGAATAAATTTACGTTGATATGTTGAAGACTTAACTCGTATGTTAAAGTGGCTTTTGAATTAGATTAATGAAGAATATATCAGAAATAGTGCAACCATATAAGGTTATTTCATAAGAACATAGACTGGAAGGAATTCGTAATGTTATTGGTAATTAAGCGCGTGTTGTATTATGGCGCGGTCGGTCAAAAAAGTATTGTTAACATATCGAAGAAAATGCTTTTTACTACCAACTATTTCGCGGAACACATATCTTCCTGCGGAACACAGTTTAGGAAACCCAATTTTATTTATGATTAAATAAAAATCACAATTAAAATTGTGATAGCATATGATTATCTATCTGACTTGGAAAACAAAAAACAAGAGATTGTTAATAAACAGAAATAATAAATCTCTATAATAATTACTTCCAACGTTTTTCAATTCTGTATTTGGAAAATTTTTTCATACAAACCAGTTACTACTTGGAAAAAAAACCCAAATAACATTCCATGTACGAATAAATACTTAAATGATTTAAAAAATTAAATACGAAGAAGAAAAAAAGGTAAAAGACGCCAGGCCACCAGACTTGACAAGGATAATATATAAACTCATATATATATGAATGTTGTTACAATATACTATCAATTGAATAGCACGAGAGGGTCTATAATCTATATATATTATATACCGATTGTATTTTGTAGCAATTTATATAGAAATTACTGTATAGCATGTACACTCCTGTTCATAAAAATTGAACCAGTTGAAACATTATATATGTATATGTGTTATATACATATATTTAGTAATATATACGCTTAGAATGTGACTTACTGGTGGTTCAATTTTTATAAACGGGAGTGTATATTAACATACAGCATAAAAATAGAGTGGGAACAATAGATATAAATTAATAATAAAAGCGTCATTTGTGTAATCTGTACTGTAATTATAGAAAATATTGTATAAATATTATTTTAACATTGAAATAAGTAGGCCGCTCAATATAAATATTTTTTTTTGTTTTCATAAAAAACAACAATTGATTTGCAATAATATTTGATTTTAAATATTTAGATAGTCTCCTTTGTCTTGTGAAAATTGCCGGAGAGTAGGCCTACATACGAGGACAGTAATGGCTTCCATTACTTTGGCAGCCAGTAGCTAGTTTTGTGCGGACGTGTTATCTTCGCTTCTTCAGATTTTGAACAAAAGTAATAATTAGAAAGAGGGATACCGCAAATGGGTCCCTAGCACCTAGACCAAGGGGTCCTCTGTGCCCTCGAACGAAAGTAAATACGTAAACTAAATACAAATAAGAAAAATCACAAAAGTTATTCTTCCCTCAACAGAGTCCAGCGGTCTACAGTACCGTTTAAGACACGTCCAGAAATGGCTGCCACTAGGTCACGAGACCCTGTTACTGACCCTCTGGCGTCCGCTAAACTCAAACCTGCTTGAGTTTGGTGGTCGCCTGTAGACAGTTGTGACAGTAGATTGACATTGAAGCGGTAGTACCCCCTGCACACGAGGACAGTAGAGCTATAATTATTAGCGGCCATTACTGGCTAGTTCTACTGGCCGCCACTACTGTCCCGTCTGCAGTAGGCTTAAGTCTAATATAATAAAATGCTACAAAATACGACTTGTATGTATAAAGTTGTTATAATATAGAATAAATTGATTAGGACGAGGGGCGCCTTCTTCTTTTCCATTTCGAAATATATGTAAATACTTTACACATGGTTTCCGATGTTATATCATTACAATACATACACGTCGAGACCGATGATTCGATCTTTTTTTTTAATATTTTTACACACAGGTATACACTAAATAAATAATAAATGCGTTCGATAAAGATAAGTATAATATGTGTAAGCCGTAAGGTGTGTCAATATGAAATGACACAACATTGTTCTATTCATAATATTTTGTTACCAGTGGCGTACTAAATTTAAAATATATATTTTATTTAAAATTTGGCGCCAAAACTACAATGAATTAAAATGCGAGTAACCTTCTATGCAATCATTTAATCTTCTCGAGGTCTTCAACCGAAGAAGATTCGAAACATGAATCAGACTGAGGTTTCTTTCCTCAAGGCATTTTAGGTTCAGAGGGCATTGAGAAACTGATCCTGGGAGAAAGTATGGCTATTACTAATTTTGAGGAGAGAATGAAAAAGTCTTTAACATCTCTTCATAAATTGCAGTGATCTCGTACAAAACAAAATTAGGGAACGCTACGGAGAGATAATTACTTAAATGAAAAAGAGAGATATTCTCTAAACCCAAAAGTCATCTTCCTCTTTGAAATAGGACGTGTCGTGCGTAAGATTAGATTTTTAGCTTAAGATTTTTTAAAACATTTCTATCGAGAACAGCACGTAGGAAAGAGTAACCTTCTATACAATCAAATAATCTTTCCAAGGCCTTCAACCGAAAAAGTTTCTAAACGTGAATCAGCCTGAAGCTTCTTTCCACAAGGCATTTTAGATTCAGAAGGCATTAAGAAACTGAGAAATTATGACTATTAAATTCTGTTGTGAGATTGAAAAAATCTCATCTGAGCTGAAATTTCGTATGTTGTGTGTTCTAGAGCTAAAAAGTAAGGTCGTGAATGGGCAAAATCGGACCATGCCTGAGCAAAACTGCCTATCTTTGAAACCGTAAGAGATACAGCAAAAATTTATAGATAAAAAATTTTCATTTTTTATAAAGAAACAACTTTTGTTTGCAACTTTTTTTCATAAATTCAGTATATACCGGGTATCTAAGCAATTAACTCAGTTAATTTGTTATTTTCACTTGTTTTATTGAGACTTTAACGTAAACAGAATATAATACATAAAACCGCAGAAGTTTTTGTGACCAACCGTGACGCCGCTGATTCATGATAATACCCAAGAAGATTATTAGTAAGTAATAGTTTTTGTGTCTTCAATTGAACAACACAGACACGCTCACACATACCGGTTGAAGACGTTCTTCATCGTGGCGAACAAGACGATGTAGAGAATTTGTGTGTTGTTTATACGTTAGCATGCCTGTAGTATATATTCACTTTCTTGTTATAAATCGTCAGTCTACTCTATCTCTATACAATATACATTGTGTGTACACTCATCGTTGTATTCTTGTCCCTTATATTATTCTATTCTTCATACCATACCCCGCACTCGATGCTACCCGCCTTTGTGTGATCCAACTTCATCATTTATTTGTACAGTTACTTCAAAAGATTTTCAGTTGCTTCTTTCTCACTACTAGTATTTTGTATTTATTGTGATTTACTGACTTCTATTACGTTATGTTTAATTTGTTTGTGTGTTGCTCTCGCTATATTATATTCTCTCTCGCTTTTTTCATTTCATTTTACCGTTTTGTTGGGATTTTAATCTCGAATATTTCATCTATGAATTGTGTTACATTTTAAGGTATTATAAAATATATAATATGTGGGATAGAAAATCAATAAATTATTGTTTGTTTGTTCACAAATTTGATTGATATGTGAATGGATCTTTTATAGAATTTAATATTCTACGATGTATTGAAACAATCACATTTACGATTCTTACAATTTTTTAATCCAATAGGTAAGGTATTGGTTTTGGAATAGAAACTATGTTGGCAGGATTAAGACGGCTGTTAAACTAATTCCCATTAAGCTGTATGTCTGTTAAATAAAGGGGTTGACGAATCATTACACATAATTTGTATGTATTTAATTCTTTATTCTTAATGCTTAATTATTCATTATGACTTAATGGTCTAAATAGTAAATAAATTAATTGTTTCATAATTTATGTCTGTCTATCTATTGAATCGAAAATTTTTGATTGTATATTTTATCAGTATGCAAGCCACATTATGCATGGCGTATTGACAAGTTCAGATATCTAAAGGTCCGCGGTTCAAGCCAGGGCAGATTAATTTTACACACTAATTAAAAAAAAAAATTATATTACAACTTTGCCAAACCGACGGTTTTTGTCTGAATTTTTCGCGGTAGTTGTGTTTTTTAACTTAAATTGTTAGTACACAAATTCGAAACATTCTGGTAGTTAAAAAAGACTCGAGTTTATTTCTATTATCTTTACTAAACGCCCTCGAATGATACGAATATGTTATTAGAATACAGTTTTGGAGTACTCAAGCTGACCGGCAAAATTAAACTTAGTAAGTTCATTATCTATGTGGGAACTGTTTCTTTTACTTTGTACACGCACAGATGTATAAAAATACACAGTAGTGTTTAAAAATACTATATCACTGAAATTCAATATATTTGAAACAGTAAGTCACATTCTAAGCTTATAAATTACCGAATATATGTATAAGATTACATGCCGTAATACTTCGATAGAATGTTTCAACTGGTTCACTTTTTTTGAACGGGAGTGTATGTATGTTATTAACTCATTTGAAATTTTGTAATTAACAGTAATTGTGTTAAAACAATTCTGTTCAAAAATAATTCAAACAAATGTTGTTTATTTTTAAAAAAGGATCATTTTTTATCTCATGTAGTGTCAAATGATTGAAATTTGTAATCTAACGGGATGAAACACGGCCCATTCACGAACTGTGAAGACACTTTTTAGCTCTAGAACTACTGACCTCTATATATGGATATCTGATAGCATAGTCCGCCATTAGCATACACCATTAGAGCATACACAAAGCCACTCTTTACTGATGGAGGAACTAAAATGCAGCTCAATGCGCTTGCGTGCCTATGTCATGTGTCGTTTAATTTAGTTCTCACTTCAGTATTGTGAGGCGCTGTATTCCGTACAGTCTAAGCTGTAAGTATGAGCTATCCATAGTAGAGTGTCTATATTACAACACAACAAACAAAATTTCAGCTTATCTCTCTTCTTTTAATTGTGTTGACATACGGAATGGACAAATTAGAAAATTTTGTGAACACTCATACCAAATTACTATTTATAGACACCATTAAATAGCTTTCATAAGTCTATGCTCAATGTTTTTTACATTTGCGATCTCTAAATGTAAGAAACTTAGTCGAATAATCTCATCGGCAAATTGATACGGAATCCTTTGAAGTGTATAAATATTTATCTATTAATTAAATTTATTCTCGTATTGGAAATTATGCTAAAATAATAATTATCTGTATAAAAATGAAAAAAAAAGACAAAAAAAAAGTAATGGAATATTTTTCTAGTATTTAACATAAATAAATAAAACAATCTATCAATAAATATAATAAATTCACACGGAAATGCTATTAAAAAATATTATTCATACGAAAAATGGAAATTCAATTATACTATTTTAATGGAAGGAAAATCAATTATTTTTATTTACTAAATAAATACAAATATAAATAAATGTATGTATAAATGCATAGTTTTTTTTTTCATTTAAAGTTCATGTTATGCTTTTTTCTACCAATTAGACAATTCAACGATTTTTATTACCTTGAATTTATATCAAGTTTTATATTTGTTGTATCATGTGATATTTTCCGTAATTCCGTATGATAAATGGTAACTGTCTTAATATTCAATATCTCAGCTTCTATTTGGTCTACTGGCGGATCATACAAGACAACGATTGATGTGGTTAACTAATAAATGGTTTACGACTTCGGGTATTATATAAGGAACTCGCTCTGCTCGCAAGTTTCGTCCTTCTAGCATGAATAGAATTTAAATAGGTAATTTTTTGTTTTTTCCCATTTTCGGGGGTGGCGTAAGAGGTTGCGTTGGGAAAATAAGTTTTCCAATTTTTCCCGTTTGAACTTATTTCGCGTCGAATGTGAAAAACCGCATCATTCTAGCATGTCTAGAAGTGGGTCAGAATAAGTCTATATAATTTGGTCTAGAATGCAAGGGGTCGTGGGTTCGATTCTCATCCTGATGTGTATGATTTTTCATATCAGGTATTTGATGTCAATGAATGTTATCAATGTTTAGATATATTACTTAAATGTCAAATTAAGTAAGCGCCAGTCACTTTCGTTGGTATAATATAACCGTAAGGCAGCTTACGAAAAATTAATTCAAAAATATGTGAATAGATTAAAAATACATTGATATCAAGATAGTGAGAAATCATGCATTCCACTACCATAACATATCAGGTAGCTCAGAGGCAGAGCGTTGGTCTAAATGCCAGTGTTCGTGGGTTCGATTCACATCTTAGATGTTTATGATTTTTCATATCAAGCATTTCATGTCAAATAATGTTATCAATGTTCAGATACATATTACTTAAATGTCAAATTAAGTTATCGCCAGTTTCTTCCGTTGGTATAATATAACCGAAAGGCAACCATACTAACAATGAATAAATAGACGCTAGTTTACAAAAAAAAAAACATTAAAGAATAAGTCAATGTAAGCTTTCTTATAAACTATAATCTATAGGAAAAAAGGCATTGTAACTAATAATTGTCTTCCCCTAACACAATCATTAGTTTGTTACGCTAATTGATGTGATACAAAATTAGTCTCAGTTCACTGGATGACGTGACTATTTTCACCAGAATAGGATGTAACAAATATCACGACACCTTTCACTGTTAGGACCATAATTCTCAGGTAGTGTCCATGATCAAATGAAAGGAAAGGAAAATTGTGAAGTCTCATACAAGGCACTTGCGTTTTATACTGTTACGTTTCCCGACTCAAGTGCTCGTCCTAGAAGACACTAAAACACTGAGGGAAAGTACCAAGCTAACAGGAAATACTCGATTAAGAGATTTTTCGTCGATGAGTCCTCTGCATTGAAACTATATCGGCATTGCAAATTGGATAAATTATCCAGGTGGATAGTTTTTAAGTTACCAAATATGATGAAATCTTTAGCCTTTCCTTTGTAGGATACATCAAAAGTCATTTTGTGAGCCACTTTTCTTATATTGCGGGTTAACTCATCCTACAGAAGTTCAAGTCAATTCAGTTTAGTTCCTTTTACTCCAGATATTGGATACGAAGCAGCAAAAGTATGTAAACAATATTTTTGGGCGGTAGTGTATACAGAGATTAATAAACAAGCTTTTACAAGTGGAGGAAACCACACAATAAAAATCCAATGAATTGTAATAACAAACTAATTGTTTTGACATATGAAATTGGTCACGTTATAAATATTTTACATATTTGTAAGAGGAACAAAATATTTATTTGTCAAATGATAATAATAATGTTTTGAACTATATAATATTGTTGTAATACTACAGTGGTTACGAACGAACATATTTGAATGTGTTTAGAATATTATTTCACATGACAAACATTCGAGGTTATGTTGGAATTATTTAATTATATACACATATAATATAAACATTTGAAAAAATTTATATGTAGAAACCATGACACAATAAATTTTCAAATGCATAACTTTTGTATTTGATTACACAGATAGATATCTCGTAAATTTTTAAAATTTTTTATTAGCGTATGGGCGCCACTTGCTAGTGAATAACATTTCACGTTTTGTCTGTAGCATTAACGGCAGGCGATAAGATCCTACCTAGCAATTATTGGTGGTGTTCTTTCGACGCGTATCAAATATTACGTATAAGATTATCATATTAACCTAACATAGTTTGAGATGTTTATGTTCTTCGGAAGGTCTTTCTCAATACGCTCTTGCACTACGAATTAGTAGCAATTTCTCTAGTATCAATGTCCTAGATCTATTTTCCTAAATATATCCTCGTATAGTGGAACAAAATTGTCATCTGTGAATATCTTGTTTATTTATAGTTATTGAAACTATCGAATCTTATCGAAGGCAACAGTTACACGCCGAATGTCTTAAACATTGAGGTCTTTAACGTTGCTACCAAGACATGTGAAATGAAAGTTGGTTATGTCCTACTAGAATTTCCCAGATTGGTTCAACCAGCAATGTCTCGTCAAGAATGCCACCACCTGAAACTTAAGTATCCACCGTAATTACTTCCTGACTTTGAATATCTATCGAGATCTTCTTATGTAAATGATGACTTTAGGTAGAGAGGGATGTTGGTTCTTTATAGAGTTTCGACTCTTATTTTGCATTCAAGACAAACATTATTTATAAGAATACATGCAATATAATTATGGTTTCTCCACAAAGGCAATCATTACTATTTTTAACCCGACTTCAAAAAGGATGGTTCTCAATTCGTCTGTATTTTATTTTTATTTTTTTTATAGTTACAAAATCATGACATTACAGGCACAATTCTTGTGCAATTATTGGAAATTTCCTCACTACCTTGAAATACAGTACACTAGTATCTGGTGTCTAGGAGTGTAACATACTACTTTTGAGGTTCCAGGAGCAAAGTTGTTATAGGGACAAAACCGTTTCATTGCTTATCTTACTGAGAGAATAATCTACTAGGAACAAAGAAAGTTTGTGACATCGTTCCTCTGCTTCTCATCAAGTAAAGAATTTGGTTATTTATAATACTTCGATAATCCTAATTGAGCCTCCTATTTGGAAAAATATTATTAATCCTCTTATCTCCTTACATTCGAACAGTCAATAACATGCCCTTACACAAAATGCCAAACTTATGTCACCTGTCAATGAATAAAAAAAAAACGCATACAAAGTTTATATGGTGACGGTTTAACGAAAACCTTATCAGCTTTCACAATTGTGGACTGTGGTCGAATATGATGTTGATTTCCTGTATTTCAAAACCAAAAACCCATCGTCAGACAAAGCTTGTGTAACAAAAATGATGCTTATCTATCCCCAACAATTGAAGTAGTTTTGTTATTATTTACAATCATCAAAATATTCTATAACGCCCTATAAATACAATTCAATTCTGTTTGTTATTGATTTTAAATAAAATTACAACAACAACAGTTTGAAGAAGGAGAAAGAGTAGGAGTGACAGTTGGGATGGGAAGAGATATTTTCGCATGTATTTTGTAGTGGTATGAGGGAGGTTTTCCCCTTATACTATACACATTTGTGAATTACTACTGCATATAACAGTTTATATTATGGTACCTATTATTATACATTGAAAATACCACACATTGAAATTAATTCAAACATGTAATAATTGTAATGCATATTTAACAATAAAATGTATTATTGTATATTTCATGTAAATTGAACATAAATATTTAATTATTTTGAATATTGTAAAATTTATAATTAGCTTCCCATATTTGTGCCATTTGGATAATCTGATCTATGAATTGGTGCTATATTGTGGCGATTTTCTAGTCCAAAGGTATTTCCGTTTGGCTTTATGGTTTCGAGACATGAGCAACTACGAAGGATATCACTCAAAAGTTACAAGTGGTTCGTTAACCGTTGCCTTCGTATAATTATGCAAGTTATTATGCAACAACGAGCTTTGGCAAAAAGCAAAAATCAAAACTGCCCATTTGATTATTCGCAAACGTAAATGGGGCTGACTGGTTCTATGTTCTAAGATCCACAGAAAACCCAACAAGACGCGCTTTAGATTGGAATTGGAACGCGCTTCAAGGAAATCGACGCAGAGGCTGTCCTTTAATAACGTGGAGTCGTAGCCTCGAAAAATAAATTGCGACGGCTGATTTATCTTGGGTCCATTGGCGACGTATAGTGACGAGTTCTATGGTCCTAACAAGGGGTTTTAGGACCATGCTAAGTTTTGAGAACTGTTGTATAGCCTATATGTTATTCGGTAAATCTCTATCATTGGAGACGTTTTAATGTGATGTGGGAACAGACAGAGTGGTAGACAAATTTTAATATCAGTTTGTTGGCATCTAATTATCATCATAATAACTAAGGATTATTTTGAAAATATTTTCCATGAATAGAATTAATCCTGTCTACAATTTTATCATAAGTGATAATGTAAGTACGAAGGCCAAAAGCCCCTTAAACTCGGTCTTGCGCACTTCCGTGCTGTAGATAAATATAATCATTTTGATTTAATATTTTTATTAAGGTGATGCGATCACGATATATTTTTGGGATAGGTGATTTCGTGCGCAGAATAAAAAGTTTATAAATGTTATTCTATATTATATGTATATATAACATATAAAGTTATGCTTAAGTGAAGAGAAATTTGTGACTGGATACACCATAGAGCAGCCAGAAATCAGTTTTCCTGATAAGTCCTATTTATTGAACTTATTAGTTAAATATTTTCTCAAATTGTTCGGTAGGCCAGTTTTTTTAATGTAGTATGGCATTCAAAAGTGGTATACTATTCAAGCCAGTTGATTTTGGGCGAATCTATTAGGTTTTGGAAAAAAGTTGATAACTAAAGTTGTTCGTATGTTTATAACAAATATCTTTTACTCGAAACATTTTTTCGAATTCCAAAGGGATTTGACTCTCAAATCAACTGCAAAAGTTTGAAAAAGAAACGCCACTTTTTAAGTCGATTGTAGTACTTTTTTTCAAAATTTTATAGTTGAATTGTACAGAATCTACTCGTTCTTCGAAAAATTGTTTAGAACAAAAGTTGTTTGTATTTTTATAATGAAAAACTTTCACTCGAAACATTTTTTTTTTTGACTACCAAATGGATTCGGTATAAATCGGATTCAAAAGTTTGTAAAAGGAACGCCATTTATAAAACCTATAGTACATAACCTTAAGAAAGAATAAACAGACGCCATGAAATCATTGAACATAAAATCATCAGTCAAAATGTCACGACAATCAATAAAAGCGTTAGTTTTGATTCACCTTATCTCAGTGAACATGTAGTTTTTATCCTGAAGGGAAATATAAAAAAAATACTGTAAAACAATTTATAAAAATATTTACTCGCTTATTTATAAACAGAATTTATTGAGATGTAATTTTTCGACGAACACTAGGTATACACCTCTATTTTTCATCCATAATAAAATATTTTCATCTGCGATAAGAACACGTCTATCCAATAATAACGATTCGTACATAAATCAAATTGATGAAAAAAAAGTGACAATCTAACAGGAAATTGAACTTCCTCCAACGCTCTTCTCTTCGACTGCACAGAGTTAGTGTCGTGAGGTCCTGAATTTAATTTTTTGTTCAAATAGGAAAAAAATTATTGACATTTTTCAATACTTCGCTTCTTTTTTTTCCATAAAAAAATATTTTTTTTTTACATCATAACTTGTATGAGAAAGTAGAAAATGATTTTTTTGCGTGCAAAGTAGAAAAAACATTTTAAAAGATGTAATATAATTTATTTGTAAAAAAAAACGGCTAAGTGTATGTAGGGTTCCGTAGTCAGTACTCTATTTTATACAGACTCTACTCATAAACTACTATTGCCTACTATTTTGACGTTTTTCAGGGGTTTAGTTGCTGAGGGATGGAAACACGTAACTCTAATAAATATAAACACTTGCCCCGCATATATATTTTGAGTATCACCTTGACATATATCCCGCCCCCTCCATTAAGTTGAAAGACCTATTAATCGATACTCTAAATGTAAAGGACATACCCTTGATTTCATAAATTTGTAGGCGTTAAAAAATGTATAACCATGGCCAATTTCAACTTTACAGCACTAATAGTCTTCGAATTAAACGGCTATAGACTGAAAAGAAAAAGCTACGGAACCCTAAAAAAACTTTATGTCGTGTATATCGGTGGTTCTATTTCAGAAACTAGTTGTTAATCTATATTTACGCAAATTGATATTAAATTAAAACTTGAAATGCAAGGTAATTTAAAATTTATTCAAAAGTTTACAATTGATCAAGTGTTCGTATTTATCAAACCATAGAGGGCTTAGTTTGACCTTCCAGGTTGTATCTGAAGAATTATCGTATCTGAAGAATAAACAAAACTGAAATAATCAACGAGTTTAACCAAATTTTTATCATATTTCGACCGTCTGATTCAATGTATTCGGAAATTTAATGCTCATTCCTGTTGAATCGAGCATTACCGAACGAGACTGATATTTGTAAATAAAGTGTATAAGTAGAATCGTTTCCATTACATCGAAAGTAAACGTTCAAGAAAACTTATAAATCCGTTTAGACTTTGGATAGATTTGAACCTGGAGACGTGATCATACTAGTCAAGCTCTCTATTCCTGTAAATTATCATAAGTCATGGTTGTTTTGCATATCATAACATGTATATTGTTTATGCTTATGACTTGCAAATAACGATGGCATTTGATATTTATTATGGCTGTGACGTCACGCCTTAAACCAGAATGGCCGGACAGCGTTTTCGTGTGTTAATAAAATCCTAAACATAACAAGTGAAAATAACAACAAACTGAATTAATTGCTTAAATACCCGGTATGAGTAATGATAGATGTTTGAGCTGAAATTGTTTTTTGCCTTTAAATTATTTTGTATCTTTTACGGCTTCAAAGATGGATATATCCTCCCCTGTCGGGAGAGTGCATGGTCCGTTTTTTAAGTACCGTATCTGCGGAGAGGCTGACGGACATACGGAAATGAGATTCATTATCTAATTTTATGAACACTAGCGTCAACTAGCGCCTATTTTCAATGTCTTATGATATTATGACCTCAGTGTACACGGTACGGAACTCTAAAATTTAAAAAAATGTATGAATAATATTGAATATAAAAATCTAAAATAAATATTATAAATAATTGATTTTATTAATCACTTTCTATATATAATACATATATTATTATTAATTGTATTTGATTTTTGCGTAATCGGTTCGTTTCGTCACTGTTAGGTTCTAATCATATGAACATATGTGCGTTCCATTCGGATGAATAATAATTGTATGTATATTGAATTGTAATTAATTATTATTTTATTCAGCAATTATTTTCTAATTAGTATTTAATAATCTATCCATTTATTTTTTACTTCAATATAATACAGTGTTTCATATGTAATAACAAGACTAAAAAATTCGTTACGCAGGAGCTGCTTCAACTTAGCGAATTTCCTTAAAATACATAAATCACTTTCTAGCGGTCACAATTTTAGTCTGATCAAAATGAAATGTCGTATATGATTTTAGTATTTGCAAGGCCAATTTTAATAATAAATGTCATACGTGAAGGGGAAATGGGGACATAAAGAAAGAAGAAAACACAAAATACAAAATATCTCTTTTAATATTAGAACAATCAAAAAATGTGTAAGGAATAAAGTTGTAGAAAATGATGTTTACTACAATTCATCACCTCATAATTTTTTCTCAAACTCTAATGTGTACAGAGATAGTGAGGAATTTAGTTTTCAATCTTAAACCGACAATATTTCTGTAAATGTTAGTGTAACAGAAAAAATTATAAGAAACAAAACTACAGTAAAAGTTAATACCTAAAACTTTACTTCTTATAAATTTTTCGATTTTTCGAATATTGAGGGAGATATGTCAAATTTTGTGTTTCCCCCTCCCTCTAAACCCCCCTTTCCCCTCGTCCGATTTTACCCATTAACGAACTTGACCTTTTGAATACCAAAAGCGCCTCAAATACAAAATTTCATTCCGATAAAATGAAAACTGTGACCGCTAGAGTGATTACAGACACATATATATATATATATATATATATATATATATATATATATATATATATATATATATGTATATATATATATATATATATATATGTCCATAGATATATATATATAAATTTTACAGATGGTGATTTTTGACATCTACTAGGTAGGATCGATGGACATTTGAAGAAATTTTTGCGAAATTTTTACTTCGGTACGGGACCAATAGCTCTATTTCCTTTCAGGAAATTCGCTAAAATGGTGTATAAATTTCGTTATTAAAATACGATCAAGTTTTGTTCTATACATTTTTTCAAAGACTGAATGCATTCAGTTTAACTCAATTGTAATAAAATTAATAGAAAATCACATGAAATCTCCAAAAAAAATATTTCTACAGTCGATTCGTGCTTTTTTTCGAAAAAGTGAATGAATAAAAGCTGTTGGAGTTTAACTGAACCGAAAACCGGAAAAAATAGATTTTTTTGTTGGGCGAAAAGCGGAACTGAACTGAAAAAAATATCGATTTAATATATTATATTATTATATTATAAAATTATCGTTTTTATTCTTAATTTAAAAAAATTTAATTTCATTGAAAATTATTTTGAATAATTAATTAAACTTATATCAAACAAACCATGATTTGATATAACCACTTGGAAAATATTTGTTACTCATGAATTGATAAAGATTGATTACAATAGCATTTTTTCAGTAGTAATAAATTACGTAACTCTGTAGATTTCATTCCCACCATTCAATTATCTCAATGTAAGATTTGAGTAAGAAGCAATAAAATTATAATTAAAAAAATAAATTATATTTATTTTTTTTGGGGGGGAGGGGTCATGACCCCCATGGCCACCCCCTGGATCCCGCGCTTGGTCGAAACTGGTCCATTAAAAAATTAACCATTCGAAAACTGTGTACCGAAAAAACCGTTATTTTTATCGGAACGATTCGAAACTTATTGGTAGATATTTTTATAACCGCTCAGTTAAATAGTGTACGAGGTGCGTCCAAATTTTTTCAAGGTCCGTCCAAGTTTTTACTTAAAAAGTATTTCATATACTTTCAAGAAATACATTCTTCCAATTACCTTGGCCTAATAAATAGAGCTTTTTAAATCAAATCATGATATGACTATTTTCATAACAAGTTTTTCAATTACAATTCTATAAAAGTTTTTGGTACATAAAATTATTTCCATCGATGCATGTTCCAGAAAATTTATTTCATTTAATTCAAATTATAAAATAACAATCGTTTGAATTATCAAAGTAATTAACAAATATAATCATAAAAGGAAATAATAGTTGACCTAAAGGAATACATAGATAATTTCAAATGAGATAGTATTACTTATAGGAGAAGATATAATTATGAACGAGAATTACATTCGTATCTGATTTGCATAGTAAGAATTGTTCAAAATTTTTTAAAAAATGTCAGTATGAACTGAGATTCTGGAAAAGCCAGACAATTTTTATCTCGAATCAGGTAAAAAGGTAAAAATACCATCATAATAACCTAAATATTTGTATAATTAATACTTTTAAATTAGGGTAAGTTCACCATGCCTGTCTATACACCACAGTCGTTTTACTCGCAGGCTATTAGAATTAACGGATAGGGTACAATTGATAGAGAAAAGTCATGAACACTTTTATAGGGAATAGTTTACGAAATATTCAGCTTAAAAGAGATCCTTTTTGTTTGTATTTATATTTGTTTTTGTGGATAATATAGTAGAATCTCCATAAGTCGAAATCCTCGTCTCCTACCCCTCCAAACCCCAAAATCTCCGTTACTCCATCTATATCTAAGTCGAAATAATCAATATTTCCCTACAAGGTATTCCAGTTCATTTTTTCCCTCTATAACTCAAAAACATTTTATTTGACCTCTGTATCTCCACAAATCTATGTTTAGTCATCCTGTGGCATTGAATCTAAACCTCTACAAGTCGAACATCTATTATTACCTCTCTAAATCAAAACCCTCTATAACCTCGAATTTTTTTTTTGCGCTTCTCTTGAAGTTCGACTTAACGGGGCTGCACTGTATTTCTGTCAGAATAACATTTTGAAAAATATTACCAGAACGATTAATATATAAATATCAAATGTACACAAACATGCACTCCCCTGCAGAAAAATTGAACCAATTAAAACATTCTAAGTGTAACTGTATGTAATATTATATACCATATTTATGAATATTCACGCTTAGAATGTGACATACTATTTCAAATATATTGCATTTGAGTATGTCCAGAAAATGTTAGAAGAACTGAAGTGAAATAATTTTATATCTGTCAAGAAACGAACCGCGGACCACTCTCAAACGAGACAATTGCTTTCCCAATTCGATCACAGATGTTACAGTGAATTGATGTTACAAAAATCTTCTCTTAATTTAACACGGACTCAACCTACTTTAAAATTTAAAAAACAAAAACATTAAAACAGAATGGTTTTTTAACAATGTTTTTTTTAGACATACTTATCAAAATTAAATACGATTTCAAGTTGAATAAAACAATTTACGTAAATCGAAACGGATGTGAAAAAAAAGAAAATGGAAAATGGAGGAACAAAAAAAATTAAAGTGAGTGTGTTTTTCATAAAATGTATATACGTTATATATTTTATAAATGAATATTGTAATAGTTACGTTTTAATTTTTTTTTTTTATGTTGGTAAAAGTGTATATACATTTTACAAATGAAAATAAATCACTAGAATGTTTTCAACTTATTGTTCTGAATTTTCGTTTCGTTTGTTCATGAATTCCCTTGCGTAAATATGGCAACATTGTTGTATATCGTCGAGTGTAATATACAGCAAGCGTACAAATCCTCATATTATGTGTTGTAGTTATACGCTTACTTCAATATATTTACCGGATATATGTGTGTATATTTATGTTTGTATATGTGTGTGTATATTTCCACGTATATTTTGTATGTCAGTGGATCTCAACAGGTGACAAAAAAACGTGGGAAAAGTGTACATACGTTTCACTTTCTTCATTTAACATTGTACAATGTTCGGTTTTTCTTTAGATTGTTCCAGTTTTTAGTTCAATGTGTTACACAAATTGGTCAGAACGACAATTTTTGTAAATGAAATCTGAAGCGGTTCTAAGAAAAATATTATACACTAGCTTAGACCCGCGGTTTCGTTCGCGTTTTATTGTTATATCTCCGGTTCCCTTCATTGTAGCGATATACATACCAGTTTTTAAGTCTAATCATAAGGTTTTAAACACAAAAAGTTTCGGTCAAAGTCGGTTCAGTAGTTTTTGCGTGATGCTCGAAACAAACAAATAGAAAACCGAAGTTTCCGAACTGAAACCGAAAATTTGTAAGGAAATAGCATTGGTATTTTCTATTTTTCATTGATCGATTTTTCATGTAACACATTTTTATTTTCTTGAGAATCGGATAAGCCAAAGTTTTTCCATGTAACTTTAGTAAAATGATCATAAAATGTGCAAAACCAATTACCTAAAAATACTTTACTCAAGGGTGTGAATGATCTTTAATTTAGTCGTGGTGGCTAATAATATTTGATTCTTCGAAAACGGTGCTTTTCGAGTATTCAATATTTGTGGACTCAGTATCCGCCGCTACTGCTGTGTATTCAAGCTTTCTATTTTGACGATAAGAGTATCCAAGACTTACATCACTGAGTATCCAATTTAGAAACCCGGCTAGCGACGTGTGCCCCTCTTTATATACTCTCAATACTCTCCATATGGCAGATTCGACGATAAATAAAAATAGTCTATTCTGTTTCTATGGTTCTACCACTGGGGATAGAACCTACTACCTTCTGGTCATTTTGAACAAACCTTTCCATTGGTAGAATCGCTCCTAGGAAAAGTGTTTCTTTCCTCATTCTGCCAATAGAGATATTTGATCAGAATTCCCAAAACTATAACATACAAACTCACCCAACTTGAGTGAAATTCCGTTTCCGAATGGATTCTTTCCCTTAGAAAATAGATGGAAAAAGGATTTCAGTAAAATTAGCTGAATTTTGATAATTTTGGCCATGTTGACAAATCAATTCCTTTTCGTTTGAAAGTCATTTTCCAAGTCATGTGTTTGATGAAGAATTATTTCTTCACAAAAAAGTTCTGACATCGCATATATTCCTTGACAAAACAGAAACATCCTGACTATCTGGGTTGCCCATTCTGACAAAGGAATATAAAAAGCACCAAACGATTCAGAATCACTGCTTTACACAGCAATTTCCAGAGAATATGTGATGTACTTATTGAAGCAGAGGCTTCTACTACGAACTGCTACCCATAATAATAATAATATACAACCAAGCACAGGGTAGTGTATGCATACTGTGTATACTCAGTATAGTATGTACACAAGGCCAAAAAAGTATCGTTCATTTAAAAAAATTATATAAATGATTTGTGTCTTATTCATTCGGTTTACGAAAAAAATGCTTCGGATAAAAGTTGTTCATTATAAATATACTAACAACTTTCATTCGAAACATTTTTCCAAAAACCTAATTAATAATGTACAAATCAACCAAAAAATTTTGGAAAAGTGAGTGCTATTTTTGTGACCCATAGTACTTACAGCCTGCCATAGCATGCCATGACTATATAGTGCAGAGGTGGGCGCAGACAGCTCGTCTGAGCCTTACTGGCTCTCCATAAGCTGGGTGAGAGTAAGTAAAGAAGGTATGTTTTGAAGCAAGACGGAACGATGTTTCAATACAGGTTGTTCTACCGATGATTATTGCCCAATAATTTATTCAATCAATTTAGAAATAGTTTTATAAAATATTTATTGTTTAAATAATGTCTTTTACAGTATGGAGAGATACACCAAAAAACATAATAATAATAACAATAATAATAATAATAACAATAATAATAATAATAACATAATAACTAATAAATAATAACAAAATAATTGATGAAAACCACGGAAAGACGGTAGGCGTCTTCCATCAGGAAAACGATAGGAATAGGTAGGTAGATGAAATAAAAACAAATTATGCGAAAAATAACTTCCACTACTACAAATAGTACTTTTCACTTTTTCAATTCAAAGTAGACTAACTCGAAGAACTCAAATTCCCACTTTATGTAAAATTTAACTTAATTCATCAAATTCCCATGACACTATACTGAGCATACTCCATACGAAGAAAAAATAATTAAATCAGGTAAATAATTCTTTATTAGTTCTCGGATATGAATAGTAAAATATTTAGACAAATTATTTGGAATATCCAAAACTATAATTCTGTTTAAATTATCCTTTGCAAAAATTTCCCTCTTTTATTACAATGGTCCAGCGGTAAACTTAAAGGTTCAAAAGATTTATATATATTTTTTATATATTTTTATTTTATTCATACACAAATATGATATATACTAAAAAAGTACATTTTATGACCCAAATTACCAGCCCAAAATTCCAGAGTATGTATTGAATAATTGTATGTATTATTTACTTTGTATAATAGTGACCATAAAAAAGATTTGGTATTATTATACTTTTTTCAGAAGTTGTTTTAATTAAAAAAAGAAAATATTCATAATTGGTAGTTACCCTGTATTAACTCTATCTCTCTTCCCTACCTTTCACTCAGAGCTTGGCGGAGTCAACTCTTGCCCACCTCTGATATAGTGTATACACACCACATGTATATATAACAAAGAGCAGTTAGTTGACTTTCTTCGTTTAGTGATCGTTCGTTTGCGTTGTTTCCCGCTCTCTGCACTATTAATGCTTTATTTCCATCCTACTTTCACCACGGCCTGACTATTTCGTTGTAGCATTTGTTATATGGATGCTATGGTGGTTGTCTATCTCATTCGGTATCGTTGTTGGTCTCCTTTCATATAGCCATTGGCCAGTTTGATCAATAAAACCTCTTAATATACCTCTGTGCACTCGTTTGCTACTACCATTACTACCTGGCTAGCAATTTTAACTCATTCCCGCCAAAGGATATATATATATATATATACATATTTATAAAATGAATTGTTGAATATTTTCTTCTTTCTGGAATGGGGGGCATTTTGTGTTGGATGGTATTTTCTCTGCTTTAATAATAACATTGTATTTAGCATTAGTAGTTTGTTGTGCTTGCTAACCCCTTTTAATTCTCGAATGTATGATTTTCCGTTACCGACAATAATAACGACGATGACCATATCTTGTTATATTTTATTTTATAATATAAATCTGTTATGCAAATTATTTTATTTATAAATTTTCTCTATGGGTATGAGGTCGGGTCATTTTCAAAGATTACCTAAATATTTTCTCATTCAAATTTGTTCAAATCTCATTTTAACAGAAACCCATTTACTGAAACCCATTGAAAAAATCAACAATGATATAATATGGTTATTAAAGCTATTTAAACTACGTTTACCCCATCATTATGCCGTTTGAATGTTGTAGAGAAATCTCAATAAGTATAAAATCCTTGACATTGTCTCTTAAAGATTTTTCTATTAAAAGACTTTGCCAATGAGTTTATTTCATCTACTTCTGGAAATACCCAGGCATGTTGTGTTGAAAAATTAGTGAAATAATTCAGTACACAATTCTAATTAGAAAAAGTAAAAATATTACGAAAAATATTAAAGTTGAATATTTTTATCCTTTTTTTTTTCGACAGTGCTCCTTTAAAGGCTAGAGAGAGCCAAGATACCGCGACAATGTTTTTTTAGGAATTTAGTAAAGAGGGATTCACCTTTTCAATTTTCTGAACTCATTATGATTTTCTGAAACAGAAAAAGGACATGGGACGTACTTTGGGCCCCAGAAGTTCTGGCCATTCTTCGAATAAAACTTGTTACTATATTTATAATGAACAACTTTTATCCAAAGGATTTTTTCGAAAACCGAATGAATAAGGCACAAATCAATTATAAAATTTTGAAAAATGAAAAGCAAGGGTTTGTATATAAATACCAGTCCAAGTGGCCGAGCGATGTAAGGCGTTGTGTCTGCGCAGTATGCCTACTTGGAAACTGGGACGTTATGGGTTCGAATCCCGACCTCGGCAGTTTGTCAATTATTAAGAAAAAAAAGGGGCGGTTAATTGACTAAACTGTTGGCGTATGGACAAGAACAAAGTAACCGGCTATGCTTGAGAAGGTTTTCTACAGTTTCCTTCACGAACTCCAGATTAATATCGGCATAGTTCCTATCATAGTCGGCTGCAGCCGCATATCCTACCAATACCTAGTATGTACACAAAAATTCCTTCCACTCCACTCACATCCTTAGGCATCACAATGGACCTTATGGTCGAAGTGTAGCCCGTCCAGGTCAGCCGCAATCTATCTATCTATCTATCTTGTGTATAAATTATCTATAATAAAAGTTGTTCTTTTCGGAAGGGGCATCTTATGGTGAACTCGACGTTGATCTTGATCTTGGCCTTCAAGGTTATCTTTGTAGGTCAATTTATTTTCTTCAATGGAATATAAAAACTAAGAAATTAATTTTATTTTGTTTAATAATTAACCATTTTATAGCCATTTAAGTATTGTGTTTTTAACCGTATCTTATTTCGAGGCGTCTGTTATCTCTAAACACGCATCGAAATACATCGTACGTCCCTGTAAACGAATCTGAAATAACGGAACACAAAGTTATGCTCGACACATACTTTCAGTTTTAGTAAGCGATTTAAATTCTGTAGAGACATCTATGGTTGCTTGAAGCTGAAAAATAATCATCAATAAAATGCGAATCACGTTTCAACAATACATAGCGCCAGGAGTGATGGCACGATATTACGACAAATAATACTATTAATACCAAAGTATGAAAAGCTATTTTCCAACATTTGCCATTCAATTAATGTGGGCCACATAGCACGATATAGGACATGTTTAATAGTGTTATAAAATGTCAACCATAGCAAATTCAAAAATTGTTTTCCATATAGAATTAAATAACAGGGGAGCTGAATAATGAATTCCTACCGTTTCTATCATTATTCACGCATTTGAAGATTATTTCATATAAAGTAATTATGACAAGGAACGTAATAAAATGAAATAGTACCCCCTTCCCAGCCCCTCTAAAAAAAGTAAATAATTCTAACAACGCAACGCTGTTATCAAGTATGATAATTACGTTTGAAATAGATCATTTTGCGTAAATAAAATGTATAGTTTCACCAAAGTTAGTTTGTTATTAGTTTCTCCAACAGAAAGAATGAGGTGTTTAGAGTGTATTTTAACTTTGAGTAAATGGTGTGAGACGATTATCACTACACCCTCACTTTTCTCCATCATATATGTTGTATATATACTAATCTTTTCCGGCAAACAGATTGTCATAGTTTGGGTAACTTTATGAGAACATCAAACTACATACTTGCATGCATACTAGGTTTGTCATTTTTTGAAAACTTTGACAAAGATGAGGTAGGGATGAATTTTCCTTTGGTAAATTTCTTCATCTTTTGATGAAATTTTACTTTCATTGTAAAAGTTCTTGTCGATTATTTATACTTTCAGTTTTCTTTCGTTGCAGTTTAAGAAAATATGGCACACGTGTTATAGACTTTGAATTTTTATTTATGACATTTTGCTCTTAATTATTATATAGCTCTTGTCGTTTATAGTACTCAACAATATCTTGGTCCAGTGAGCAGCACGCTTTTAATGTCGAAAGCTTATTTTAACTTTGCACTGATCTCCAGGACCGAAAAATGAAAGCTTCCACCGGAACTTCAATTTATCAACGTGTATTTTTCAATCGACAAACAAACCTTTAGTTATGTTGGACAAATCTTTGACGTTGATCAATAACCGGAAACTTTGTATAAACCTCTCGATTACGAAAGAGCAATGCTTGTTAGATCAAACTATGATGCAAACTATGAAGAATTCGTTGCTAGAACCATATTGTCATAAGATTATCTAGCAAATAGCTTCTTAGAGTTTCACTCGAATATTTAGAAGTACTCTCTGTACATGTTAACTTTTGTCTATGCTCTACAGTTTTGAGATAACTAACTACAAAGTCAAAATTAGCAAGGACAAGCGTTGAAACCCTAGGGGACAACCCTATTAACACACACACACAATAATATAAGATGGCAGAAACCAGCCTTTATCGTCGTGTGCTTACAAATAGATATTATGATGTGTATAACATAGTTAACTCTTCACCGAGAAAGTTGAACAACTAACATTGATATGTGTGAATGGGTGTATATGTGTTTAAGGAGGTGCAGTGGGAGAGGTAAAATTTTCAGTTGTTAAGTTCACTAAGTATACTTCTCGCGTGAAACTTAAACTATATTAGTTGATATTACTCTCGATGCCATATTACATCTATGTATATAATGCCCCCTTTCAGTGGCTTGATTAAATATTTATTGGGGTATCTTCTAGTAAGTTTTAACGATTACAATATTGTTGTGTATTGTTTGTAAACATGGATAATGTAGTTATGCTTTTATCTTACATTATCATCAACATTCATGACAATGTCATGTGTGTTTGTTGCCTCTGCCTTGCTTCTTGATAAACATCTTATGTGAAGTTTTAACGCTATTATAAACATTATGTAATCCGCTTAATATTATTTATCAAATATTTTTCAATTTGATTTTTGAATTTGTTATATTTAAAATTGAAATTTTATAATGCCTATTGTTTGTGATCAAGAAGCGTTTACTAGCTTTTGGTTACTTATAAAACGGTTTATAATCCCCCAATAATCGGTCTATCGTTTTATTGTATCGACTATTAATAACTGCTTCAATGAATTAGTACAAAAATATTTTGGCTTGTGAGCAAAAGTATATTTTTGTATTGGAGTACCGCAATTCTTGGATTAACATGGGATTAGCAAAATCCTTAAAATTATATTTTACTGGTTTGTTCATTTTGATGATACCTATCTGTTAATCGAATTATGTAACTTGGTATGGGAATTGAGAATATTTCGAGATTATTGTACGATGGTAGACTTCTCATATACGTACACTAAATAGTACTGAGCACTTACAGAATTTGTGGAATATCTTCTAGAACAATCTGCATCTTGTAGATCTGCTAGCTATATTTCGTTTTAGTCATTTAACGGATAGATATAAAAGCTTTTTTGAGGTTTTGAAAGGTTTTAAAGAAAACAAAAAATACATGCTTCTTTTTTGCAAAACCCCCAAAACATGAAATTGCATCAGTTTCAAATACATAGTTCGCCAAATTGCCAAATGAATTTCAGTTGTCACGATTTTGGTGTCTAAATCACATATTAAATTTTCAAACTGCGAAAAACAAAAAACAAAAGTTTTCTTCTATCTCTTAAGGTTAAAAATCGATTTATTTTTAGGAATTATGCGGGGAGATGCATGGATCGATTTGGACCAACCAAGAACTTGCAGTTACATGTTCATATGTACAATATATATCATATTAATACATGAATTATAACCTACCTAGCACCCACGTGCTTATCGGATGTTCCGGCACTATTATCTACACCAGTTTCTTCCATAGTTCCTATAATTTTCACTTCACTTTATGTGAATATAATTATCAATATTAATAATCCACAATAAGAATATTAATTATCGAAACTTTAAAATATTTATATAAATAAACTACACTAATAATTAAATATCTAATAAATAGAAAGCACATGTTATATTATGTACAGTATACCGTACGTTTAGTTAACATCTTCGCATAGCAGATCTCCCACGAGTATGAGAGAGTACATATGTATACATTAAGAAATGTGTATGAGAAAGAGGTCTTATAGGTTTGTTTTGTTACTGTTGTGTTGTATGTGCCTATGTATGTGTTGTATGTGTTTTGTTACTGTTGTGTTGTATTGTGTTGTATGAGATTATCACCAACCACTCGGTTACCACTCACCAACAGTTATGAATATTATTCATTGTTTTGAAAAATATGCTTGTTTATCAAACCTATAAGACCTCCTTCTCATACACATTGCTTAATGTATGCATATGTACTCTCTCATACTCGTGGGAGATCTGCTATGCGAAGATGTAAACTAAACGTACGGGTATACTATATTAATACTGACTGACTGAGTGCAGTGAAAGACGTACACAGCATAACCTGTGTACGACTCTTATACAGCGAGACATTAACCTGACTGACTGACGGACTGACTGAAATATCGTAACGAGATTATTCATCACTATATTTTAGTCTCCATATTTTTTCAAAACAGGGCGCTTATATGTAAAATTGATTCTTAAGGAGTAAACTCCAAAAACTTTGGCATATATATTTAATATTAAATCATAATAGAGCACTTTTATCTAACGCCTGTTTGAAAAACATGAATAGAGTTTAGTTGTTTTACTCATCCAAAAGAGTTTACTAACTGACTAACGGTAGGAATGAGTGTAGTTATTACAAAGAAACAAAAATTGAACACACAAATAGAAAAGTTTGTATTATTTGAATAAATAATATTCTCTATAAAAAGTTGTTTACAATTTAAGTAAAGAGTTTTACTATATTTATACAAACATTTGTGTGTATACTTTTGGTTCGAGCAACGAAAATGTTAAACTTTTTTACACACAAAAAAAAAAAACAAATCGGTTAAGCGTTAATCATTCGAGGCTTCTGAGTTTAAGTTACTCAAAATAGTTCTTAAGAATGTTGCGCTACGGTATGGTATAGCAGGGGTGACCGACTTTTTTATGCACAAGATCTACTTTTTATCCAAAAAATATGTCGCCATCAACTTGTACTATTTGTACGAAGGTACATATTGAATAGTTGTTGTAAAAATGCATAGTATGGCTGATCATTTGATTATAAGATTTCACTTTCGCGATTTTTTTTTGGTCAGGAAAATTTTTAGACTTGTTTTTTGCTAATCTGTCAATAGCTCCCGAAAGTTCACCTCGTACTGAAACATTAAGTATATCGACCTACGTAAAAAACAAGATAATTATGTAACGAGTCAAAATTAATTCAAATAGTTACAAATAAAGACAGATTTAGAATTTATTTTATTGCTTTAACATTAATAGGAAGACTGAGTTTGCATGTCTCTAACCAAGGAATTAGGTGTGTATCCGGACAAAGATAATAATAATGAGTCTTCAGTATGGAAATTAGTCAGGACAAAATGTTTTTTAGTCTTCGTTAATTTTAAATATGTAAATACCGATAAGTATGTAAATAGGTATGTAACAAAAGAACAAAGTGATGTGCAAACAGCGGAGTTTCTTCATAAAAGTGCCTGTTTCGTAGGTACGGAATCCTGAACTTGTTAAAATAATAATTCAACTTGTATTCTACCTTTTTGTTGGGCTGTTTTTTAAAAGATTAGTTTTTATTATTTTTATATAAGTTTATGTTTTATAAAACAGCTAATCAACTTCTGTTTCATGTAATTTGAACCCCATAAATTGCTATAGTGTTCCAAGAAAACATACATGGCAAAGTTTTAGGGAATAATTAAACATAAATTTCTGGTGTATGATAGATAATAGTTAGGCTGATAGATAGTGTGAGCAACTAATATTAGTAATATTAAAATATACCCTCTGGAAATTAAACGAAAAATTTTTTTAATCGACTCCAATAGTTATGCAGCCCTAGATAATAAAATGTATCTTTAATTTTATTAGTAATGCACTAAAAATCAAAAACTTCATAAAATAGTTATTTATGAATGTAGGGACGCTTTGTGTTAAAAATTACTTTGAAAAGACCATGATAATTTCATTTCAACTCAATGCTCCCAAATTTAACAATTTAATTTTTGTTTTTTACTTTTTAATTGTTTTTATAGCTTTCAAATAATGCTGAATTTGAAGATCTATAGATCTGAAGATCTATTCAAAAGCATTTCCATCAAAGGTGTGCCAAGAGTCCTACAGTCTTGAAAAACGTTAGGATATCTCTTGGCGACACTTCATTGATTTCATCTGGTTGGAGATTTGAGAAAAAGGCTTTCGCATTCACTTAGAATGCGAATTTCGGTTTCCTCCTCTTGATGAACAAATCTGCAGAGATGATGCCACCATAGTGTCACATGTAATAAAGGCAATTATTTGAATTTCCCTGCTATGCGAAACGTAATATAACACGATACTCTTTAAATTTAATTATTGTAATTATTACTGTTAGTTCAATTTATTTGGATTAGACCATACACCGAATATACATTTATTCAATAAAACAATAGTTTTTATACCCAGTATATATAAATATACAAGGTATATTAAGTTTAGCCCCGACTTTGTAACGCTTGAAAATATTGATCGTAGGCATTAATGTTTGGCATATAGATCGTAGGCATTAATGTTTTCATAAAATGACCTAATTCGGCCATTTCCGCACGTCCGTCGCGTCTGTCTGTCCGTGAACACGATAACTCAAAAACGAAAAGAGATAACGAGCTGAAATTTTGTACGTGTGTTCTAGAGCAAAAAAGTAAGGTCAAGTTCGTTAATGGGCAAAATCGGACCATGTTTGGGCAAAATGGACAAACTGCCTATCTTTGAAACTGTAAAAGATATAACGGAAGTTTAAAAACAAAAAAATCTTCCTTTTAAAATAAACAACTTTTATTTGAAAATGTTGTCCATAAACTCAGTATATACTGGGTATTCAAACAATTAACTCAGTTAGTTGTTACATTCCTTGTTTTTTGTAATGTTGCATACAAAGTAATTTTTTCTAAACAGAATACATTTTCTGCTTTTAAAATACTTTTTTCTCGGTATATTACTTAAAAACTAAATATATGTACCAGTGACCTATTTTTACATGGATAGTTATCAGTGGTAAGTAAATGGAAAGTTAAATAATTACCCCCTTCATATGTATAGACAATATATTTTAGGGTAAGTTTACTTACATATTTAAATTCGATGGTATTTTTACATATGAAATATAATTTATGATAGTTTTGGTTAAGACCAATTTGTTTAAAATTTAAAATAATTTGTTTAATTTTTAATATATTACTTTTTTGAACTATATGGGTTTGGGTTTTAGCAAAAAATTATTGTGATTAAGTGAGTTGTGTTACTGAATTACAAAAATCAATTATTGATTAATAATTTTACTAGTGTCTGTCTACCGATATTTGTGAAAGTTATGGGTGCTTGAAATTTTATAAATCATACTCTTTAATGAGTATGTAAAGGTAGATGTTTGTTATATTAAATAATTATTATTTAAATAAATAATAAATATGTATAAAAAAGATATAATTGATCTTTATTGATTTGATTTATGAAATGTTATAATTTTTAATATGTAAATTACCATGGTTGTTAACATTCAAAGCAACCGTGATAATAGAGGGAAGTTATAGTTGTTATGCAACAGATAAAAATGATGAACAAAATTATAATAATTTAATGAAGAAGCGATACCGTTACAAGTCCATAAATTGCTGAACTTTGCCTTAGTGTTCACTCAATCCTTAGACATCACAATGGACCTTATGGTCGAAGTGTAGCCCGTCCAGGGCAGCCGCTGCAATATATCTATCTATATGATACACAGAAATTATTATATGAATAACGATAATTTACGTACTGTATATATTGTTATAATATGAATAGGTTTAGTCCCAAGTTTGTAAGGGTTGTAAATATTGATCATAGAACAAAATTTTTGATACAGGTGATCATAAAATGTTCTAATTACTGTCTGTATGTGCTTGTGTGTATGTTCTAGCGAGTTAAAAATTGACCTTTAATTCGTAAAAGCCCAAAAGTGGTCATCTTCCGGCATAAAAATGTATTTTTTCAACCGTAAGAGATAGAAGAAAAAGTTAAGGACAAAAAATATTTTTTTTTTTTAAATGAACAACTTTAGTTTGAAACTTTTGATCATAAACTTAACAGTTTTACCATAATTTTAGCTCAAACATGTGTAATTAGATTACAGAAGTATGTATATTAATATACATTATAAATACCTTGGTATACAAAATAGAAGCCGTGTTTCTGTACATCTATGTGTGTGGTAAAGTTAAATAAACAGTACATACACTAATAAGAACTCATTATATACAGGTTATATAGATAATTAACTCAGTTGTTACATTCATTGTTTATATATCGATTCGATTTAAACAATTATCGAAAATCGACCCGTGGTTAGTGGAAACATTTGCCTACGCTAGTAATATTTATTATTTACTAGAAAATATTTGCATGAAACTATTTTTTAAATAATTTATTCCTCGGAAAATTTAAACAGAAAGAAAAATCAGTAATTATAAATTACAGTTTAAAATATTTTTTTAAATAGAAAACTTTTACGTGGAAAATTTTTAATTTTGGTATGCGGTAATGTTTGAAAATACTTTATAAATTGACGTAATATATTATGTCTTTAAAATAATAATGGTTAAGTGTGAAATAGATACTAGACATTTATGGTGGTTCTGTATTGTATTCTTTTATTGCGTTTATCTATACATCTTGGTCCTCTCAATACCTTCCACTGCCGTTAGCTCTTATTAATGTCCTCCTGGAATTCACTTGTGCGAACACCTATTAGGAAGGGTTATCTGACCGTGATTTGGCTGACGGTTGCTGTCTGATTTCCCTATAATATTGCATGTTCTGGAAACACAGGGCATAGTTTGTGATTTAACAACCTGCCTTGCTAAAATTGTATTCCCACGTGTTTCCGGGAGATGGAATTATTTGGGCGCCCAGTCACTTTTCGCAGCTGATTGAGTTTCAACGCTGTACCAAAGTTTTTCGGAGTATTTTAATCTGCTAAACACGATTTTCAAAGGTATTTGACTTAAAATAAAACGATAAATTTAAAATAAACACTCTTCAAAGGTGATATTTGTATATGTTATTATCTGTTAGAAACAGTGCCGGGTTTACCGAGTAGGCATCACAGGCTGCTACCGGGTAGGCATCGTAGGGCAGTAAATATTCATGAGTGGCAAACTTTAACCGTTTACACCAGATATAACGCTACTTTTTTCGTTTTGTCAAACATACTGCGTCGAGCTAATTGGCAATGAAATTATCTCATTTTCCTAAATTAATTCATCGAATACTGCTGCTTTGCTGAAGTTGCAGATGGCAATATGGGGCGAAAATAGCGAATTGACAATAAATCAATTCTCATTAATAAAGGTTGGCATCAAGCGAACCAGTTGGTTTCATTTCAACTTCTAGCGTTTTCGGCGTCAGCGTCAAAACTAGTCACTTGGTATATTTCAACACCAGCGTCGAGCGTCAGCATGAAAATGTACCTTAAAAGGACGGGCAGGCCATATTGCAGCTGCAAGTAATTGATGAATTGTCTTAATCCGCACCTGGTTGGGAATTTAATAAAGTTTCCATGATAGTAATATTTGGTACGGTATCCTAAAAAGAAAATTACATAAATTTATAATATTTTTTTTCATGTTTCATATGAAATAGAAGTAAAAACATCTCACACAAGTAATATAAAATTTAAAAATAGATTCTTAATTAAACTTAAAGATTAAAAAGACTTGTGAAAGTATAGAAAACTTTTAAATAAAGGGATATAAGTAACTGGCAAACCGAATGATGTATGACAAGGAAAACAATACTTGTATAAATGAAAATGATCCCCATCTGAGAACGAACAACAGAGTAGCAGCAAGGGGGGTGGTGCAGATACGGGGGTTGAAAATAAAGTGTGGAGATTGAGTGAGAAAAGAAATGATAAAAGCGACGTACCTCTATAAAGATGATATTGTTCGGATGGTATGAGAGGGTGTAGCGGGCTTGTAGCGCACGACAACAAAACAAGGCGGCATATTCCTCATAAGTATAGTAGTAAAAGTCTAACTTGTGTAAAAAGTTTTAACTAGCGAACTGACAAGCCAAAGTTTAGGTTAGACGAAGTTAACTTCAGACTAAGTTTATACTATGTATGTTAACGAAAAGTTTTGTTTCAGTTTGTACATTAAAAAGTTTTGGCAAATGAGTTAGAATGAAATAGAAATTGTTGTATTTTATATGACAAAGATAGATTGTGAAGTTTTGTGTGTTAGGTCTTAAAACATAGAAAACAGTATGTATGTATATATATATGTATAATATATATATATATGTAACGAAAAGTTTCACAGGGATTTTTCCTTTTTCCAAAAAAGAAGAAAAAAAAAGTATTTTTAGTGAAACTTTACTTTAATAGTTGTTGTATTGACGTTAACTTGTGGCAATAAATTTTATAAAATTGTTGGGTTTGATTTTTACGATAATATTGTTTTTCAACTTTTAAATAATTTCTTCGTTTTCATTTTATTATTTTTTTACAATTTTTGTAAACAAACTTTTTTTTCTCCGTTAACTATTTCATTTTCATAAATATATACACACACACACATATATATATATATATATATATATATATATATATATATATATATATATATATATATATATATATATATATTTATATATATATACATATATATATAGAAGTTGAAATTTTCTTTTTATTTGTTTTTCTCGTAACTAATATTAAATGTATCATTTTCGATTGAGTTCCAATTTTTAGCGAGTTTCATCCCAAGGAAATGCATCTATTGTTTTTGTACCGATGAGAGAATTTCGAAAAAATTTCTTCATATGTTCATCGATCCATTGATGTTCATCAAGCAGAAAGAAGGGGTTGGAGGGAGGGGGAAACACAAAATTTGGCATAGCTCCCTTAATATTGGAAAAATCGTTCTAGATATCGCCGCTCCAGAAGGACGTGGCGCAACTGTAAAAACAGTAATTTTATAGCAAAATGGAATGATTTTAAGTGGTCTCGCTTGAACTTCCATAACTCTCTTATAGTGGCCAAGGCATAGGCTACAAAATAAAGCCAATGTTCCCACTTTGACTTAATTTTAATCACATGCAATTATTTCGTTTTGTCCTGCTGTATAATTACTGTTTCTAAAGTTGCGTCAACTTGACAGATTTCCGAGTCGGGCTATAACCGAACATAATGTAACAAATGTATGTGAAGACCGCCACTGGTTTTTGTAGATTATTTTGGTAATCTACAGTATACATTAAGTGCATTGAAGAAATGGAAGAATCGAGATTGATGTTTTAGAAAGACCTATTGGATATATAAGGGAATCGAATGGCTGAGTGAGAACAAGTTGTAGTTTACATGTGATACTGATTCAAGCGATTCAAAGGCTTATACTTATATTGTTGTGTTATATACGCAAATATTGTTAAGTGCTTTTGTTCAATTATTGTTCATTATTGCAAATATGTAGCCTAATATTTAAAACGTTATACCCTAAAACGTTACAACATATTTTATAAAAATACATTTAAAGGCGAATTGATAGTTTTCCTTCTGTTTTGCAGTCGGTTATAAAGTTAATGAAAACGACTAAAATATATAATATGTTGATACTAAACAATATTTCTAAATAAAAATACATTAATTGAAATTCTATGAATTAAAATCGGTTCAAATGAACATTTATTTGTATATTTAATATCATTCTAAAAATGATATATCGAAATATATATAATTACTGGAAATTAGTGTAATCAGTTATAATAAAATATTAGTTTAGTTTTTTTTTTGTTGTATGTTGACTCATCAAAATAATCAAGAAATGAAAAATATTTTGCATACTTAATCAATAAATTTTATTTAAAAGAATTCATATTCTTTCAACTAAAAATTTTTGTTTATGTAGGTAAATTGTTCAAATAGCTTGTAAACAAAATTTGTTAAGTGTATGTTGAGAATACGCATGAAGTAAAGCATTCCGTAGGTATTGTAAAAATTATACAAACCCTATTTTAATAACGAAAACAACAGTGACTTAGAGTGTGTTTGACTATATCAAATATATTCAATTTTTGTGGCCCATAGTACTATGGGCCACAAAAGTAGCGATCACTTTTCAAAACTTTTTAGTTGATTTGTACTTAATTTATTCTGTTTTTGGGAAAATGTTTCGAGTAACAGTAGTTAATATATTCATAATGAACAACTTTTATTCGAAGCGTTTTTGATGAAAATCGAGCTAATAAGGCACAAATAAATTATAAAATTTAAAAAAATGAGTGCTAATTTTGTAGTTCGTAAGGTTGATTGAATCTTGTCCATGAACAGGGCATGAAAAGTTACAGCAGGTCAAATGTTACAGCCAAATAAATGATAGCTAGGTACGATATCACAATGTCAACCTGGGTCATTGATAAAAACTGGAAAGTCATCCACCTCCTGGTTGGGGTGCTTACCTGTCACTGTAGATTCAAGAGACATCTTTCCCTGTGCTTAATAATATAATGTAGATTTCCTGTGCTTAACTGAACATTGGCTAAATAAAGTGTCTATGCAGTGTTGTGTTCTTGATAACTATGTGATTTGTGCATCGTACTGTCGTGAGTTAAAATCACATGGTGGTACGATTATATTAGCGAGACGCAATTTGAATAAATATATACGAAATATCAATATGGAAGCACTATGTTTGGAATCTCATTTCGAATGTTCTGGAATAATATATGAATCGGAATGTTTCAAAATTCAAATTGTGACCATATATAGAGCGCCCAATGGAGACATTTACATATTTGAAGAATATCTAAATAGGCTCTTTGACACACTGAAACCAGAAAAAAAACAATGTAGTAATATGTGGTGATCTAAACATTGATTATTTAACAAACACGTCAGTGAAACGTAGATTATGTGATACATTAAATTCCTATAATTGTAAGAATCTGATCAATGAACCAACGCGTACAACGACATCTACCAGTAGCTGTCTTGATTATGTTATTATCAATAATAATTTCAATAATTTTAAAATTACTAACTTATCAACGTGTGTATCAGACCATGACAAAGGTCAATTTCTTCAAATAAATGTTAATGAAATAATAAAAAATAACACTGTCGATAGTATTCATAAACGTATATTTACAAATTCTAACATGCAATATCTCTCATATATGCTTAAAACCGCTGACTGGAGTGATGTTTATGAGTCAAATAATATAAATATTGTATACAATGCATTCTGGCAAATATTTCAATTTTGTTTAGATGTTACTATTCCCATAATTAAAACGCAAAACAAACCACCTAATAAATTACAATGGATCACCCCTGATATAATAAAAGAAAGCCAGAATTTAAAGGATCTGTTTGATTTAGTTACTGCCTCTAATAATCCTGATTTAAACAGTCTATACGCAATTCGAAAAAAGGAATATAAGAACACAATACGTAGAGCAAAATCATTTTCATTTCAACAAAATATAATGGACAAACAATCTAAAAATCAATGGAAAACCATTAACAAAACATTAGGTAGAACTAAATCAGACAAAACCGAAATATCTCTGCTTCGGTCAGATGGTACTGTATGTAGAAATAGAAATGAAAATGCTGAGATGCTTTGTGAATATTATGCTACAGCTGTTACGAATAAACTTAATAGTCATTATAAAAACAACTTAACAGTAAATGTTACTTCTTCGGTCTCCAAATTAAAATCATTTTATATTAATCCAGTAACGGACCTAGAAGTCTACAATGTTGTTATGTCAATGGAAAATAAACATTGCTTTGGGATTGATGAAATCCCAATAAAACTAGTTAAAAATAGTATTTCCCAAATTGCATGCATACTAAGTTATATATATAATCTTTCATTTGAAACTGGAGAATTTCCAGACCTCTTAAAGATATCGATTATTAAACCAATATTCAAAAAAGGAGACACACTAAAAGTTGAAAATTATCGTCCTATATCATTATTGCCTCAATTCTCTAAAATATTAGAGAAACTGATGTATAATCGACTCTCCGAGTTCCTGGAACTTGAAAACATTTTAGTTAAATGTCAGCACGGTTTCAGACCGAAGCACTCCACGTGCTCGGCCAGTAATGAATTAACACATTTTGTATTGGAAGAGATTGATAAAAAAAAATTTGTATTGGCATTGTTTTTCGATTTAAGTTCAGCTTTTGATACTGTGAATCATAATCTTTTATTAAAAAAATTAGACAATATTGGCATAAGAGGTCTACCAAACTCCTGGTTTCAGACCTACCTACAAAATCGACAAATTATTATAGATGTTGCAGGAGAAAAATCCAGATCAAGGGATGTAAACATAGGGGTCCCACAAGGGTCAAATCTTGGTCCTTTGCTGTTCCTTATTTATATAAATGATTTGCCCTTACATATTTCGCTGGGAAAATTTGTGCTTTATGCAGATGACACATCTGTACTTTTGTCATCAGATGATTTGACTGACATTATCAATCAAATGGACCTTGTGGTTGATCAGTTTAGTGATTGGTGTAGAGTAAATCATTTAATTATAAATATGAGCAAAACTACTTATTTACTGTTTAATAATAAGCACATCGACAATACCAAGTTATTAAATAGCAGGAATCCGATCAGTCGAGTAACTGAAATGAAATTCCTAGGAGTCATGCTAGATGAAGACATGGGTTGGCATCTTCAAGTTGATGTAGTTTGTAAAAAATTGAGTACAGTATGCTACTATATAAGAAAATTGAAGCAAACGCATGATACAGACGCACTTTTGGCTCTGTATTACGGGCTTGCTTATAGTTGCATGCAATATTGTGTTATTCTTTGGGGACAATGTTCGGACTGCTCTCGAATATTTGTGTTACAAAAGAGAATTATTCGACTTATTTTCAATCTGAACTATAGAGAAACATGTAAAGATCATTTTATAAAGCACAATATTTTAACTTTTTATGGCATATACCTGTATGAGTTGTTAGTATACATCAAGAAAAATTACCAAAATTTTAAACTGAGAAAAGAAATTCATCCTTATAATACTCGACAATGTACTGATCTTCATGTTCAAAATTATCGAATTGATAAATATAGAAAAGCTCCTCAAATTGTTGGGACTGAATTATATAACAACTTACCAGTAGAAATTAAGCATATTGAAAATATAAATAAATTTAAAACTGTATTAAGAAATTATATAGTAAAACAATGTCCATATAATTTGTGAATTTGACAAAACCTATGTACTATTTGTATCTTTGGTAAATAAATTATTATTATTATTATTATTCCCTTATTGGCGCCCTTCTGGCGCAATGTATTTATAAAGCTCGAATGTGAACACATAATCTTTGGCTCGACCGAAATAGGGGACAATTGAAGTGAATCTGTGTTCTATCAATCGTACAGAAGACGAGCAGGACTAAAGTTAAGTAGATGGGTTCTTAGGGGTCGGCAAAAAAAGCATAGTAAAGCTTACTTGTCAGACTTCGCCCCCCCCTCCTGAACTACAACTTCTATTAAATAATAAAAAACACAATTTGGGAATAACTGGGGACTGAGGCAGACATTTCTATAAGTCTGATTCTCTCATGATTACGGAACCTTTGAAACGTGCGTAAATCGAAACATAACTTTCATTAATCGTTAAATTATTAATTTATTTTGTGCTATTTTTAGAAAAGTATTAATTTATGTGTGTTGATATTATTAACGATGTGTAAACATACGTTAAATCATTACGACAGGTGGTGTCTGTCGGTCTGCATTATAGAATGATGACTATACACAAAAATTAGAACATATTTTTTTTTTAAATTATGGTTACATTAATCTTGTGTCCTTGAACATAGTACATACGCCAAGCGTTTACTGCTTTATATAGGGTGCTAATTTTAAACAATACATTTCTTCAAGGAAGCGTTTTTGGGCTAAATTACCCGAATAAAAGTACAGAATAATAAAATTGGGCAATAAAGTCTTGGTGAATATTTAATCAATTTATAGCCGTTTAAAAAAATTAATTTTCAAAGGTAAGATTTTTTGATAAAGAAAAAACAAGAGTAACAACTGAGAAAATAACAACTAACTGAGTTAATTGCTTAAATATCCGGTATATACTGAATTTATTAATTTAAAAAAAAAAAGTTTATAATAAAAGTTGTTTATTTTAAATAAAGGAACTTTTTTTGTCTTCACATTTTTGTTCTATCTCTTACGGTTTCAAAGATGGGCAGTTTTGCCCATTTTTCTCAAACATGGTCCGATTTTGCCCATTTACGAACTTGATCTTACTTTTTAGCTCTAGAACACACATAATAAATTTCAGCTCGCTATCTCTTTTTGTTTTTGAGTTATCGTGTCCATAGACAGACGGACGGACATGCGGAAATGGGCTAGTTACCGGGTATAAAAAGTTTTGATTGGTGGTCAATAAAAAGGAATCGATCGACGTCTGGCGGTCAAAAAAGAAACCAGTTTTAGTTTGCAATATTAGTTATAATATGCACCATAATATGCCGGCCCAGATATCTTAAAATAGTTTATAGTTTCTATAGAAATACCTGCATTAAAAAAATTTTTGAAATAAATTATCTGTCAATAAATTGACCACGAATAAAAAGTTTTTTCTCTTGATAATTTTCTTCTAACAAGCTTATTTTACACAAAACATGTTTCTCGTTTGAAAAACACAAGTTGGATCTTCAATTAACCTTGAAGGTCATTGTTAAGGTGAAAATCAAGATCACAATAATATGTTCCCCTCCTTCAAGAAATAGTCAAGTACACTGTTTCAAATAAGCCATCCTGTGTATATTATTTTCCATTCTTTTTGAAATTAGTGAGAAAAAAATTACATACATTTTGATAAATTTTGACATAGCTTCTTAAATTCTTAGAATCATAAAACAAAAATTATATTAAAAATGGTTTTTTTTTTGTTTAAAATAAAAATAACATTGCATTTTACATGTAAAATGAAATTAAAAATTTAATGTACAGACTGTATAACGGTACTTGGTACTTCCAATATAAATGACCTCTTATGGATGATATTCAGGTAGTACTTCCTTTATTGTCAGAGTAAAAAGTAACAAAGGCAGAAAGGTTTCAAAATTATTTTATCAGATTTAATTACATCAATAAATTTATTGATTGTATAACAAATTTTAATCATTTAATTAATGTACACTCCCGTTTATAAAAACTGAACCAGTAAGTCACATTCTAAGCGTAAATATTACTAAATATATGTATAAAATATTACATACAGTAACATTTAGAATATTTCAATTGGTTCAATTTTTATGAACGGGAGTGTACGTTATTATGTTAATTATGGTTTATACTGATCCATCTTATATACTTTATGATACATTGTGTTATGGTAAATGTAAAGTAATTACATGTTTCTAGATCAATTACTTGTATAAACAAGTATTTCGACTACAAAGTAGCCATCATCAGTATTCATTACCTAATTGTGACATAAATTTACTTTGAAGTCCAAAGTTGGATCTTTTTAACATAAGCTTCTAAAAATTTTGAAATAGATAAAAGCTTACTTTGGTCCTAGAAGATTCCTTCAGAGTGAAACTTTCATTTCGGTTTCTTCCCTTCTATGCTTTGTTCTATGGTTCGGTTTTTCTTTTCAAAAGAGCTTCGATCTGAAAGAAGCATAATTTCTATACCATTAAGTTTTGCTGCGCAAACATCTTAATAGAATACAGATTTCCTTCTTAAGAGAAAATACAGGATAAAAGATTTCTTTCGTCCTCGTATTTTCAACAGTAAAAAGAATAAAAATAATGAAGTTTTTACCTCCGTTTCTTAGACATACAGTATATAACAGAGGCCATCCACAACCTTATTCTTTTTTTAACCTTTTATTAATCTCAAGCTTATTACATTAATGATGTGGGTGGAGGACAAGGAATTATATGCACACTAGGAGTTGGTAGATTGTGTGACTGCAGATGATTGTGATAGGAACTACACTGATATTCATCTGGAGTTCGTGAAGGGAAACAACAGAAAAGTGTCCACAAGCTTAGCCGGTTACATCTTTCTTGTCTCTTTATTTGATCTCCGGGGTAGCCCTCGACCTTGGCTTCGCGTCTTTGTCATAATGCAAAAAATCACACCTTCTAAGCATAAGGATTTTCTCATTTTCGGGATTTCGTTGGGAAAATTAAAGTTTTCCGATTTTACCCGTAAGTTTAAAACAGCGCCTTTCTAGCATATCTAAAAGTGCTGTAGTTACACAAAGGGCTGTATATATTATCGAATTACTCGCCCCATTAAATTTTAATTGACAAACTGCCACATTTGGATTCTGCCATTCCAGCCACTCTAGCCACTTGTCAACACATTCAACAGTATCCCATTTCCCATCACAAAAGAACAGCTTTACTATAATATAAAAGCTTCAGATTCTATAAAATTATATATTATATCGGAAGTACAAAATTAACATATTCCTTAAAAAGAAACCATGTACAAAAGTGGGTATAAAAATATAAATTACAAATACACGCAATTCACCAATTCTTGTATTTACAAAATGGTTTGAGTGTATGCCTTTCAAGTAAGGCAAGGTTTGCGCGAAGAAGGCAGACCATGGCAGGGTGTTAGGGAGTGAGACGAAGAAAAAACGACAATATAACTAAGAGAGAAGAGGAGAAATATTTTATTTGTAATAAAAACAAAAGCACACACACATACACATACTTGCCAGATACATAACATAAACAGAAAGACAATAAAATATAGGTGAAATGATTCTTACTTAAAAACTGAACAACGCGATTCTAGAACAAAGAAAGAATAAATATCGAAACAGAGACCAGAGTTACCAGTACTAGTTACTTGGTTCCATTCTATACTCGTATACATTAGCGAAGTAGATGTTTGGATATAATATGAAGTGGTCTGTTTTGTAACTCCTGTGTTTTTTTTTTTATTCTTTTCACAAATGAAATAATCCCCGGAGAAGCTGAGAAACGAATGCTACAGGCTGCGAGATGGACTAACTTACCATAAAATGGGCATAAGATCGTGTGACGGACTCTGTCTAGAAATAATGTTGAAATCAGAGGTTCCAAAACGGTCATAAACCGGAATTTATATGCAAAGTATTTGTTAGTTCGTTATTAGAGATTCGTTGTTAGAGACTGAAATACATTTTAAAAACTCTGGACCTGTGATCAATTCCAGAAACCACATTGGTAGATCATTGGTATTTCAAACTTTTCCTAGATATAGAAACTAGAGCCGCGCAAATACATTTTTTGTGCGAATATTATGCCACAAAAAGTAAGAAACATCGACTTAAAAAAAAGCTATTTTAATGCTCTTGGCTAACGATTTCAATGATGTTTGTTTCATTTGAAAAGAGTATATTCCAAAATGGTGCCATTCCCAGAAAAGATCACATTGGAATTCGAAAATATTGCATAAAATAAGGAAGAATGGAAAATTTAAATTCAAATTTTGTAATCACTCCTATTAATAATTTGAATTGTTTTAAATCTGTTTAACGATAAGGAATTGACGTCGATTGCAAACGTTAATTGTTCATAAAATAATTATTGATAGGAGTGTTTAGTTATAAAATTAATTTTAGCGAATTCATTCACCTATTGGTTTTATATATCTATGGAAACAAGTTCGTTAATGGAAAAAATCGCTAAAGGGGGAAATACAAACTTTGGAATATCTTCGTTAAATAGAGTAATTAATTTATCGCAAGTAAAGTTGTAGAAACTACAATTTATCAGCTCATCATATTTTCTGTAACTCCAGTATTTACAGAAATATTTGAATTTTAATGTTGTAATATTTAATATTAAATCGCTACGCAATTCCTCTACGTGGCATATTTTTTTTCTAATTATTTTGCTTATTGCCGTTCTTAAATAAACCTACTTTCAGAATGCAACTTGTTTTGATTATTGCCATATGATGATAGCGTAGCATTCCTTTTCAGAAAAAAAGCTTCCTTGATCGGATTAGGAGCGCATGATGCTAAA
The DNA here is from genome assembly GCA_963920215.1 of Nineta flava. Taxonomy (NCBI): domain Eukaryota; kingdom Metazoa; phylum Arthropoda; class Insecta; order Neuroptera; family Chrysopidae; genus Nineta; species Nineta flava. The sequence continues at coordinate 43,971,721 of OY986044.1, forward strand.
AAATTTCCGTATATCATTTGAGATTCACACGTGTACCACAGTTGAAGTATCACTGAAAATAATATATAAAATGGAATGGTGTATATAGTTTTAGCAGGGAGTCGTTTATTTGAGATTGCAAAGTGTAGGAAGCAACTAACCCCCTGCTTACTTGTATAATAAACTACTCCAGAAATAGTAGTACTAACATCAAACATAAATAGTTAGATATTTTCATACATGACTCTCTTCTTCTTCTTCATCTTCGGTCTTACTCTGTGTATACAATACTCGAAATTCCTAGTTCAAACAATCTAGTTTTCATCATTGTTTTAAGAAGATCAAATGTAAACACTTTTATATTATTACAGATATAGAAACATGTTTGGTTTTTTGAATTAAATTATCATAAATGTTTGTTTTTTTGTCTGATAAAAGGAAAATTCAATTTACAGTTTTGCTTTTCATTTTAAATCCATACCTTAAAATTTAGATAAACAGATTATTTTCAACCAGAGAAGCTTAACCTATTTTTATAAACCTTTTATGTCGAGTACTGAGTGTATATTGGTATATATTAACCCATTGGGTGTATAAAAAAATGTTTCAAACAAAAGTTATTAACAACGTGTTTTGTATTTAAAGATTTTCTATATATCGCGCCGTTTTTAATTTCAGTATCCCCGCATGTCGGAACCAAGACATACAGAAACCTACGCTATAAATATTAATTAAAAACTATGATTTGTGATTTATAAATTTTTGTTGTCTGTTCTAGAGCTAAAAAGTAACTTCAAGCACGTGAAGAAAGTGGCAAAATTAGACCATCTTAAAAGATACCGAAAAAGAAACCCGTGAAAGATAACAAAAGTGGTTTATTAACAATAAACAACTTATGTATGAAACTTTTTTTTCATAAACTGAATAGTTTTGCTACAATTTCAGTTCAAACATTTGTAATTACTTTTCATTACAAAACTGTATATGCATATAGCACCTTTGAACACTACTTTGTATTTTTATATATGTGCGTGTGTAAAAAGTAAAATAAATGGTCCATGAATTAATAAAGCATTCACTATATACTTGTATTTAAGCAATTAACTCAGTTAGTTGTTACTTTTCCTTGTTTTAAAAAAAAAAATTTTATTATAGTTTTTTTACGCTATTAACTTAATTAAAATAAAACAAGTGAAAATAACAACTATCTGAGTTAATTGCTTAAATACCTGGTATATACTGAATTTAAAAATAAATTTTAAAACAAAAGTTGTTTATTTGAAAAAAAGAAAGAAAAATTTTTTGTATTTAAATTTTTGTTCTATCTCTTACGATTTCAAAGATAGCCAGTTTTGCTAATTTTACCCAAACATGGTCCGAATTTGCCCATTTGCGAACTTGACCTTACTTTAGGTCTAGAAAACACATACGAAATTTCGGCTCGCTTCTCTTTTCGTTTGAGTTATCATGTTGACGGACGGACGAACGGACAATTTTCTGGAAATGGACTAATTAGGTCATTTTATGAACACCTATACCAAATTTTTTTCTGCGATCATTATTTTCAACCGTCACAAAGTCGGAATTACACTTAATATACCCTGGTATATATTATATACCGGGTATAAAAATTGAAACAAATTATCGATTATATAAAATCTAGAACACATATCGGTTGTAATCAGTAACTTTTCACACACATATTAATAATATTAACTGATAATATTTCATCCCCTTGATGATACTATCACAACTCCTATGCCCTTCAATAATCATATCACAATATAAATGCTATGTGTCATCACTATTTAGAAAGTAAAGTTTCTGATCGTAACCCTCTTGAGATTGTATGAGATATTTACTAGATTTTCTAGATATATTTATGACATGTATAATATGATCAAATTAGGTATTTATTTTATTTTGATTTTAAAATAATATCTAGATTTGGGATTCAAGTACAAAGGTTAAATGTCAACACTTAAGTAGGTGGATGTTTTCGAATTCTTTCAAAAGCTTGTTAAGTGTTATTATCTACATTAATTTGTCCTGTTTTTATAAAATCAAGGCATTTTTTTTAAATACACGGAGCAACGGAAAACATTTTAATTGCGTTCGCGTGTTTGTTCATATACTGAAACGTTTGTCATCTGCACGACTAAGTGTGTACACAGGTCAATTCGGAAACACATTTGTTTTATTATTATATTCGAATAATAAACTTTTGTAATAGAGTCGGAAAAACATTTATATCTCCTCTAAATTTGGAATTATTCGTTCCACAAGACGGAGAATGCCGTGTTCGTAAGCCGTCCATCGATGATGGGGCAAGAATCTTATCACCTTAGTGTAATCGGATCGGATTGCCAAGAAAAATTGAATCAATTTAGAGATTTCTATGTTATTAAAAGTTTACAGATTTCTTAACATTTTTGAAGCGAGTAGTCGTTCAAATGTGATCTTGTGGCGTTTTCTAATTTCTAGCCTCATCATTCAACCAATATAAATTAGCCATAATTACTGTCGAAGAAGATCATATGAATTAAGATAAATAATTTTTACTAAATAGTTGTTAGCTTCATAAAATATACACACAAGTTTGAGATGTTATAACGGATACAATTCCAAACTCTTGTTTAAAACTGTGTGTATTATTATATAGTTTGTGTTACGACTTTCTCGCATATTGCAGACAAAATACTACTATCAAGAGTATATGGTATGGTAAACTCATTTATATGTGTATCTGTTGTCTCTGTCTCTTCTACCCTTTCGTTACATTTGATTACAAACGATGTGGCTAGATATCCGCCATCGGTATTTCTTTCATAAATAAAATTATTCCGTTTATTATTCCATATATCTATAGAGTTTGTTTTCTTGTACCATCAGCATCAAAAATCGAGTTGTTATTTACAAACTTTATAATTGATTTGTGCCTTATTTATTCTAATTTCGTAAAATTGTTTCGAATAAAAGTTGTTAGTATAATTATAATGAACAACTTTTATTCGAAGCATTTTATCGAAAACCGAATAAATAAGGCACAAATCAATTATAAAATTTTTAAATAATAGCTCGACTTTTGACGCTGACTGATTTGACAGTTAAGTTCAAAAGCAAACGGATTTTATCTGGATAGTTTATAACGCCAATCGCCTGTTTCTTTTAATAAAATATTTTATGATTTTTATTAATGAAAACTTTTAAAATCCGATTTCTTGACTAAAATTGTAGGCAAGGTCAATTGTCGATACTATCGACGGTAAAAGTGGCATTCTTTTTAAAAATTTTTACAGTTTATTTGTGCCGAATTCCTTCAGTTTTCAAAAAAAATATTTAGAATAAAGATTGAGGCAATTTTCGAATACGAAAATTGTTTATCTCTTAAAAACAAGCAACTTTTGTTTGAAACATTTTTGTCAGCTAGTAATTGAAATAATTTATTAGGGATCAAAAAGCCTCTGTCAAACTTCGCGGATATAGTCTGGTTGAAATCGAAATTTGAAGTAATTAAAGGTAAAAAGACAGACCTGACGAAATTTCTAAAACCTTCGAGACCTGACCAACTCGAGTTAAATTCAAAGTTTGAAGTAATTAAAACCAAAAAAAACCTAGATCTGATAACCATATTACGACCTCGAGCTTGATTCGAATAAAAAATCTAACTAGTTGCAATTAATTGTTTAGGAGAAGTTATTGTAGAACGAGTTATTTCTGACCAGTTATTTCTAGCAGACTTTTTACACAAATAATTTTGTTGTTAGATTAAAGAGGAAAAATAAAATTATGTCGACTGGCTATTTAACCATAAAAGTTTGGGGCGCTTTGTGCTGAAATTAATTCATCATAGTCTTCTCAAAGAAATTTCCAACACCAAGCGTTTCCAGCTATTTACAGTTAACTTTTTTTTTTACCTACCAATAAAAGTTTATATTTTAGTTTGTAAGGATATAAATGTTTTTTTTTACAAGTATACAAAATATCGGTAGCGGATATCTAGCCACATCGGATTATGAAACCTCCACCATAATGTCGTTCTGTTATGTCGTTCCATCGTCCCTTTCATAAACCAACCCCCTATATTTTAATACCCCTTTTGTTATTATTATATTGTTCAAAATGATAACTAGGGGGTACAACTTTACCAAAAAACCACCCCACCATTTACAGAGAAGTCTGATGACCAGTTTATAAATATTTATATATATTTTTTTTCATTATAAAAAAAAATTATGTTTTTTTTGTTGATAATTCGATCCTTTTCCGTGTATTGTTGTTGAAACTTTTCGAGAGACCACAAGACTGAAATATGGTTGTACTAAAACTTTGAATATTAAATTTGATATGTAGAGAGTTATGTGAAAAGTTGTGATTTACTAATAATATTTGAGGTATTCGCTAACCAAATTTTATTATCATCAATAGTTCTGTGAAAACTTTCCGTTCGTTCGTGTTCAAAAGCTAAATATCATTTCATAATATTCATTAAAATGCACAATGAACATTAAATTCCTCAACTAATTTTCCGTTGTTTCGGAGAGTAGTACAGTGATGTTCTTCGATATGGAATTTGTTACGTAATTTTGTGTTGTTTTTTCCGTGAAAAGAAGTGAACAAAATGAAAGTTAGGAATTTACAAATGAAAGTGCTTTTCTCTGTGTGTGTGCCTTAAAGGGATTACTTGTGAAAATTTTTCACCATATGTGATATTCCAGGATTTTTTTTAGTGTATTTTAGTCGAGATTTTATGTGTTGTATGTAATTTTATGTAAAATTGAAGTGTTAGATCTATTTATTTGAGTGAAAAATCTTTGTTAATGAATCTCCAACTGGCTTGAACTTTAATAGCTTGTAAGTGACCTTTTAAGAGACTTTATTGCTGTGTAGAGCAGTTTTGGTGTTAGTCTAGAATTTATATTGCGATGATATTGAAAATACAGAGTGGCTCTTCTCTCAGCTAGGAATTTTTTCACAAAGCATATGGGAATTGTTTTAGGAGTCGGACATAAAAAAATATATTTACACGTGGTAATATGTATTAAGCCTACTAAATTCTGATAGTCAATAGTTTATCTGACAGAAAATATACTACTGAAATTAAACGACTGAAATTAAATATGAAAAATTTTATTTAAACGCTAGACACACTGATAAACAGTTTTTTGGTTTATTATTATATTCTAATAATAATAATTCTATTTGGATTAAATAATTTCTTGGCGATCCACTTCAATAAAAAACCTAAAAGAAGGTGAAAACGATCATCCTTTCAACATAATCAGTTAGAGTCGATCAATGAGAGATGAAAATCTACCAAAATTTGTTCGACGATTTAAGTGGCATATTGAAACAGAACAATTTACACTATCTTTTTTCTGCTTACTGCTCTGTTTAGGCCTCTTACTTACGTAGTGTACAGATTTCATAGGCAACTTAAAGTTACGGCCTACATAATTCAAATTTCTTGAGAATATCTTACAGCGTTTGTTAATATGTGTAATAGTTCTGGTCAATAAAAATTATCCAATGGCTAATAGGTCGCATGCCCTAAGAACCATCTTTAAAAAGCCAAGAGATTGCTAAAACTAAGAGCATCTAAGATCAGTAACGCTGAACGCTCTGATGGTGTGATATTCATATCAGTTTTGGGCAATCTCTTACGCAGTGAATTGTCTAAGAATTATTATTGAAACTTATAAACAACCAATTGAGGATACTTACTGACCTTCTAACAACTGGCCACTGCAAACTCAATAAACATATGCCCCAAATCAATCTCACAGGATTTCTGCAGATGTTGTCATAAAGATGAGGAAACCGAAATTCACATTCTGTGTGAATGCGAAAGTCTCTCTCTCAAAAGACACTATCATTTGGGATGGACAGATCTCCAACCAGATAACATCAATGAAGTCTCGTCACGAGATATCCTAACGTTTAATCAAGACTATAGGACTCCTGGAACACCTTTGAAGGAAAGAAAGTACAATAGGTCAAATTGGTTGCAGTACAAAAGCTCTTTAAAAGACTTACTTCTAATTCGAATCTAATCTAATCTATAAACAGAAAGTCCAATTTTCCTGAAAATGGCTCATATAAAAGTTCAAAAATTGGGACCAAATTATAACTCCAATTACCCGGATCGCTTTGATAAAAAATAAGGCTAAACTCAAGTGGTTTTTACAGATATGAACATTGAGAGTCCTCTTTCGGGGCCGACTATTTGCCAAAACTTTACGCCGAGAAAAACCATAGTTTGGGTTCATTCTTCATCAGTATACATAAATTGAGCTCTTTTTTTTAAAGAAATGACCTCTTTATCATCCTTAATTATCCGGATATCGCGTCCGGTCTCAGTTAATCCGGATAATTGGACTTCTAGTGTAATTCTTAAATTTTTTATAGAGAAAATTTGCCAAAAATCAAAAATTTATCGCATTCTACTATAAGAAACTACTATATTCTACTTATATATCGCATTCTAATAAAAGAAAAATCACATAATTTAATCTGAAAGTTCATGAAATTAATTAATCGACGTTTTCTAATAATTTTTTTGTCTTGTTACAGGTTAAAAGCCTCTTCATGCAGCACAATGGAGTGGATTATCAATCGCGAAGTGTGACTTAACAAAGATTTACGATACAGCTTTCAGTTAGAAATTAACAGAACGAAAGCTATTGATTTTATAAAAATTTGGACTTAGTTGTTTTTTTACTAAGATAATATTTTTTTTATTTTTTATTTTATTTTTTATTGTGTAAATAAGTTTCCCAGAAAAAAATATTTTTCTATGCAATAAAAAGAAAAATCTTTATATAAAAAAAAAATAAAGAAAAATTTAGTTTTTATTTTTAAATAAATTAATAAGCTGTAGTTTTTATACAAATGGACAAGCGCAAAATGATGCCCAAAAGACCACGTATGGATAATTTACGCGGACCAATTGCAAATGGTCCAATGCAAACGAGACCGTTAGTTGCATTATTAGATGGCAGAGACTGTTCAATTGAAATGCCAATATTAAAAGATGTTGCCACAGTGGCGTTTTGTGATGCTCAAAGTACGTCTGAAATACATGAGAAAGTTTTGAATGAAGCTGTTGGAGCATTAATGTGGCACACAATTATACTAACAAAAGAAGATTTGGAAAAATTTAAAACGTTACGAATCATTGTACGAATTGGTTCCGGTGTTGATAATATTGATGTGAAAGCAGCTGGCGAACTTGGTATTGCCGTGTGCAATGTACCCGGTTACGGTGTGGAAGAGGTCGCTGATACGACTTTATGTCTTATACTAAATTTATATAGACGCACATATTGGTTAGCAAATATGGTCCGAGAAGGAAAAAAATTCACAGGTAATAAGGGCCCTCCAATTTTTTATTTTTTATACCCGGTGTACCTAGCCGATCAGTACAGGCTTCGCACTGAAATTGTGTCGAAACTATTGGTTGTATTATAAAACGTATCATACAAAGTTGTTTGTGTTTAATAGATAAACATTTTTTATATTTAAAGATTTTCTCTATTTTGCATCGTTTAAAAGTTAAGTTTTTAGCGTGTTAAGTGGACATGGATACATTGATTGCAAACCTTTTTATAGCCTATGTCGCTCGGGAATAGTGTAGCTTTCTATCAGTGAAATAATTTTCAAAATCGGTTCTGTACTTCCAGAGATTACCCCATACAAACAAACAATGTTATCCCTTAACAATATCAGTATAGATATAGATATATACAAAGTTATATTAAGTTTAGTCCCGACTTTGTAACGGTTGAAATATTCATTGCTGAAAAAAATTTTTGTACAAGTGCTTATAATATAAAATAACCTAATTAGCCCATTTGCGCATGTCTGCCCGCCTGCCTATCTGTCTGTCAGTAATCATAACTAAAAAACGAGAAGAAATAACAAACTGATATTTAGTGTGTGTTCTACAGCTAAAAATGGGGTAAAGTTTATGAATGGGAAAAATGACCCTTATCTTTGAAACCGTAAGAGATGGAAAGACAGTTTAAAGACAAAAACTTTTCCTTTTATAAAAAATAAACGGCACAATTTATAATACACATTGAAAATGCACCCAATATATGCCAGGTATTTAAGTAATAAACTCAATTGGTTGTTATTTTCACTTGTTTGAAGCCCTTTTCCATCAACATCGTTTAAACTTTAATTTAGAGAATAAGAGACAGTTTTTGTTTCATCAACCATCTTTTACGCTAAGGATTTCCCTCAATGTTAGTTTTTTTTGTAGAGGAGAGATACATATTACACTTAAATCACTGACCTCTATATAACTGGATAGATTATCCCACGGTACGCCATTCAGCGTGTCTGCGCGCGGTCTTTGTGATAAGAATGTATGTTAATGTATATGTGGCTGTCACATTTATTTTCACTACACACATAATGTTTTAGTACCTTGGCTGGTTGAGGCGATTAGACAGACAGCGCATACTCTGCTTATAAGCATACTCTGGCCAGTTATATAGAGGTCAGTGACTTTAATATAACTTTTATTTCTGCGAATGATAGAGATAAAATGTGTTTTTTGATACACATTTGCTGTAATATTTATCGTCAAAAATGTAAATAGGGTAATTTGTTGAATAATTATGTAACGGCCAACTTTAGAAGATAGCTGTTCTCAAGTAACAAAGGTTAATAAAGGTCGATTCACACACATCATTCACGTCACAGATCAGTCACCGTTCCGAATTAGAATCGTCGTTGTCCAGTCTCAGTCAAAATGTTGGCTGTATTCTCATCTATCCATCAGCTTCCACAAATATTAAAAAATAATATAAACTACCAAAAAGTTTACGAGTGTGTGACTACCCATTTACTTTCTACAAAACATATTTTTTATGACTGAACGGAGACGTGACGTGACTGATGTTTGAGAATTAAATCTAAATGATCTAGAAAAGCATTTATTTTATTTTCGAAATGTGTTGGTTAAAGGTCGTCTCTTCCAAAAGAAAAACACTTAAATATACTTAAATGAAAATTTAGTCGATAGTAGACATTGCCTAATAAATTCAGGGAAACCCTATAAAATATATCCCAATGATTTTAAATAAGGTAATATTATTATCTTGTCTGATATTTTATCCAGAGTATGGAAGCATTTTCTCCAGTTTCGTCAGCAAATAATTTGAGTCTACTGAATGAATATCCAGTGGATGTCAAGTTTTTTTGACAGAAAATGGTTGAAATGTTTAAAATTATTGAAATATTTCTAGTAATGTTTTTTTGTTTGTCTTTGTTTAGGTCCTGAACAGGTACGTGAAGCAGCTCAAGGTTGCGCTAGAATACGAGGGGACACATTAGGAATAGTAGGACTAGGACGAATTGGGTCAGCAGTAGCATTACGAGCAAAAGCATTCGGATTTAATGTGATTTTCTACGATCCATACCTTCCAGACGGCATAGAAAAATCACTTGGATTAACTCGAGTGTATACTCTACAAGATTTATTATTCCAGTCAGACTGTGTATCCCTGCATTGCACGCTAAACGAGCACAACCATCATTTAATAAACGAGTATACAATTAAACAAATGAGACCTGGAGCATTTCTAGTAAACACTGCACGAGGTGGTTTAGTCGATGATGATTCATTGGCAACAGCACTAAAACAAGGAAGAATTCGGGCCGCTGCACTTGATGTACATGAAAATGAACCGTATAATGTGTTACAAGGGCCATTAAAAGAGGCACCTAATTTATTATGTACACCTCATGCCGCCTTCTACAGTGATGCTTCGGCAACAGAGTTACGAGAAATGGCTGCAAGTGAAATACGTAGAGCTATTGTAGGGCGAATTCCAGAATGTTTACGGAATTGTGTGAATAAAGAGTACTTTATGGGTACTGCTGGATACCCTGAAGGCATGAATGGTAAGTATTTTTGCTAATTGATTTGTAAAGGTGCCCACAGACGTCATTCTTTTTCAAAACTATACGTAGCAAGTCATATATTATTAACTATTGAAAAAGAATGAGATCTACAGACACTTTTTAAGTTTTTTTTTTTTTGAAGGATGATCTTTTAATATTTTGGGGAACTAAATTTACTGTTTTAGTATCACCGGCGGCAGGTATCAATGGTGGCTATTATGCAGGTGCATTGCCAGTACAACAGGCGCATTCCACGACACCACATGAAGTACCACATTCAGTAGCGCAACCTCCAGGAGCAGCGGCGGCTCCTGCCAGTGCGGCTGGTGCTCCAGTTTTGTCACATGCCATCGTAAGTATAAAAGTTTTTATCTAAAATTAAATTCCAAAGATTTTTCTGTCTGTCGTTAGCGTTAATTTTTAAAATAAATGAACCGATTAAGGAACACTTTGGAGCCTAGATTCATTATTGAGAAATTCTAAAAGGCATGCATTTTTAAAATTTTTCTTACACAACTTTCTAATAACTATTGTTATAATATCTTAGCCTTTCTAATCTTTCTACGTCGCTTCAGGTCAAATCATTGAGGATTCAATCTGATAACTTTGGATTTCTAAATGTTTTCATTCGCTTTAATTTTCTGAATTCATATCTAAAGAAGCCAAAAAAGGAAAATTCCATCTTACATCTCGTCTTTATTCATATAAGTTTAAAAGTTCAAAATATTATATCTCAAGTTCTATAAGCCCTGATGATTTTATGCACTTTGATATATATATACTAATCGAATAAATATGGAATTTCTCATTTAGCTCCAAAAATATTTGTTCAAATTTATTGTGATTGAAAATTTTAAATATTTGTTTTTTTGTATTATTATAAACTTTAAATCCTGAAATTTTTAGACCGAGTCCACAATGGGATCAAGAGTTATGGCAAAAAACTTAAGGTAATTACGTGTAATATATTAAATTAACTTTTACGTTTTTCGCCATAACTCTTGTTCCCAATTCAAATCCCATTCCGAAAATTTCAGGATTTGAAGTTTATAATATTAGAAAAAAATTTCTTTTTCCAAATTTAAAAAAAACCTAAAATTTTGAATAACATTTTTTTCAATTTCTAAACATAGTTGGAATAATAAGATACTTTTTAAAACTATAAGACTACACATATCTCTAGGTCTTATAATTTAAAAACTTAATAGCTCATAAAACTGAAATTTTCTAAAATCACATATAAATTTAGAAAATTAAAAATGATGTTTCCTGAAAATTTAAAATTATTGAATGTAAGTGGTGATGGTTTAGCATGGAATGATCCTGTTCAATTTCTCCCCTCTTTAAGTCAAGTCAGGCTGACACGGGATGTGAAAACACGGTCGTGAAAACACATCCGTAAAAATCTTGATACCTCCTGGAACTAAATCCGTAAAAATCTTGTTACTGGAACTAAATTATCCTGCTCAGAACAACTACTAAATCTTTAGTAAACTAGTCAGTCTAAAAAATTTACTTTTAAACATCTAATTTCAGCGTATTTCTCTCAGGACACAATTACTAACTTGTCAGTAGTGTTGCCAAATTGAGGGATTTTCTATTAAATTAATTGACGTCAACCATTAAAAACTGAATTCACGAACTATCGAACATATTTGATCTTTCTACAATCAAATTATTTACGACAAAAATATACCACGAATCACTTGAATCTTGTGAGCGTCTTAACACTCAACTGTTCCCTTCTTTATTCTGACCAAACACACAATGCTTCAATTTTAATCATGTTTGACTAAGATTTTTATTAATAAAGTATTCATTTTGTTACAGCAACCATTAAGTACGCCGGATCCTTCAAATCACCATTCGCAGAAACCAGAATCTTCAGAAGTGCACTAACAGCACGCTGTTGTTTAATTCGAGAGTTCAACCATTTTACTTCAACAACTACAAAAACCATTTCATATTGAAGAATTTAACTTAAAAACAAACAAAAAAATATTTAAAAAATATAATTAAAAATTTAATCCGAGTTGATTAATAAATTTTTAGTGTGATCGAAAAATTGAAATGGGTAAAAAAAAGGAAAACAAACTACCAAGAGTTAAAAAAAATATAGTGATTATATATAAGAAAAAAAAAACTGTCAAGAAATTTATAAAATATAATAATAATATTAATAATTATTAATGCAAATAGTAAAAACAAAAAAGTAAAAAAAAACAACAATTACATCAACATGACAACAATTTTTGAGAAAATCCCACAAATTTAGAATTATTTTTACAATAGGTGGACACACAAACTTGGACTCTAAAATATATAAAAATAATTATATATATATATTTAAAAAAATATCAAAACTGACTTAAATATCTGAAACAAGAACTCTAGAGTTAAGTTTTTTTGCTACGTCAAAAAGTATGAATGCGTAAAAATTATATCCCCTCCTCCTTTTTGAATTTTATTATTAGAAAGTTTTATGATTTCTTAATTCAGTTACAAAAAAATAAAATTAGATTTAAAAAAAAAACAAACACCACCATCTCTTCCTACTACATATCGCATTCCATCGGAAAACAACAACAATGTGGACGTAATTTGGATTGGATCGTCCCAACATCATCATCAAACCACATCTATCTCTCATTGATCGCGGAGTGGACTAACATCACAAACAAAAAACAGTAGTTCTTATTGAGAAAATGGCTTAGTAGAAATATAATTCCACAGTTTCAACAATTCAAACAATTCAGAGTTGTGTGAATTCGAATGAACTCGTTTAAATAACTCTGTGTATCGTTGTATAAATTTACAAATCTTTTTTACTTTTACAAATATTTTTTCTTTTTTTTTCTATACAATCTTTGAATCTTTTTATTCTTTTTTTTTTTTTTTGTTGTAAGATAGAACAATTTTATGTTATGCATACAACCAATCGATTTAACAGTCCTCTAATAAATGTGTATAGCTCGGGGGATTTTAATTACATTTTTTGTTTTTAAATAATAATTTTAAGTCGTTGTCTTTTCTTTTAAACCAACACGAGACATACAGAAGCATGGAAGGGAAAGGATTTTTCGCAAAACTAGGATTTGTTGTGGTTCTGATCATTCTGAACTAATGTTTTTATTGGTTGAACCTCTGAAAAGACGAACAGTTTTACCGATACGACTATTTTTATTTGTCGATTTCGATATTGTCCAATTATTTGCTTGTAGTCCATTATATGCCTACATTTTATAGAATTGAGATACGGGAAAGTATTGCTAACACCTCCTTTTCTTTTTAAACGTCTTTCTTTAAAAAAAAGATCAAAATCGATTCCAATTTTTGGAAAAATCATAACCAGCGATTCAAAAAACATTGTTGAATTCTTTAGTAAAGACGTCTTTTATTTAAAACAAATCAAAAAAAAAATGACCAACATGTCAAAACGGTATCTTCTTTTAAAAATAAATACAGAACATCAAAAACTGAATCACTTTTGGGTAAAATGACTTTGTTTTCCGTGACCCAAAAACACTATACCACAATTAAATAAAGTAAATATAGGAGTAAAATCGAAATCAACAAAAGTGAAAAAAGAACTGAACACCAGCCAATTTTATCGGAAATCACCCTCTTTTCCATTTATTTTGCGAGGGTCCTTTTTCCACGAAACTAAAATGTATTTTCAACAAACAACAGCGGTGACGTGGAGAAAATTTTAGCATGATGTAAATATTTTCAAAATCGTTCTATATCAATGTATTTTACGAAAAATTGCCACCCTCTCGTTTTGGTTTGCGGAAAAGTATTCTAATAATTTTTCAGAAATGATTTTAACATATAAAAAAAAGCATTTTCTGTTGCTAGGGCTTAATTTACTGATCTCAAATGAATTGCAAAAGAATGTAAATTTTGTTTTTAAAAAGAAGTGTTTTATTTATTTTTGAGATAAAAAAAGAAGGCACATGTTCAAACTAAGGCCTGGTTTAGCTGAATACAGATTTGGTATAAGATCTTTAACAATTATCTCAATAACAAGAAAAAGCTTTTATAGAAGATCATTGTTAAAGATTTTTTACAACCTAAACATAGCCTAATACGAGGCATATCAATCCATCAACAACGGGAGAAGGATGAAATGGAAATCCTTGCTGAAGATGTATATATTTTTAGTTGCAGCTCCCGCACATTCTCGTATTGACTAGGAGAAAAACCTGCATTCGTTTCCAGTGATATAACAGATACTTTTTAATTTGTAAATATATGTTGTTTAGATACTGATTCAGATACATTTAAAACGTATCTAGATACTCTTTGATACTCTATTTTAAAGAGTATTTGGGAGATATATATCACTCCAAATTTGTTGTTGAATGATGTTGCGCATGTTCTTGTTTATAATTGTGTCACAGTGCTATAGTTAACTAATTTGAGAAAGAACGTTTGAGTTTTTGGACGATTAAATTGAATCGTCACCGACCCGCATGGTAGATGTTTTGAAAAGAAGAAGTATCTAGAAACATCAAAAAAGTATCAAGATACATGTATCTACTAGACACATATATGTAATACATCCTATATGAACAGTCCCTATAAGTGGAAGCTGTTTCGACAAAGTGAGACAGATAGTATCTCGTGCTCTCTATTCTTCGCCGAGCGACCAATTCTGTTCTGATTTGTCCATTGTCCATACTGCATTGCCAGGCATGTGCAGTATGGACAATGTGTCTCTGAGGAGAGAGAGAATAAATATAGTCAGCACCGCAATGTTGGGACATTCTTTCCTATACCAACTGTCCATATAGGAGTATTACATATATGTCTAGAGTTAGACATCACCGTTTATTTGTAAACCACTTGTCTTCTACTTAGTTTGAACAAAAAATGTAATTCAAAAAAAATGATTCCATAATCCAGAGTTAAATTGATTGGTTCGTATTTATGATTCTTGATGATCGTATGTCTTCTTCATCAATTTTTTTTATTTGTCATTAATTATATAAATAAGAACATTTGCATACTTTTTTTTAATTTTTTTTTTTTTTAATTTCATCCAAACAAATTACTCACTTGAGTAGCTCTTATATAGAACCTAGCTAGCAGCTAGCTATAAAAAAAACAAAGCAACTAACGATATAATTATAATTTTTCGATTTAAGTTTCATTATTTTTTAAAAATTGCGCTCGCTATTCAAGTGATTAATTTGAAAACACAAAACATCCTCTCTTCTCCATAAAAAAATAAATAAATAAGTTTAGATATTATTAAGTTCTAAGTAAACTAAAAAAAAAATATAATTTCGGAAAATTTAAAAATGTGTGTAAATCTTGAAATTAGTAGCCCTCAACAGTTTTATATGTTAAAAAAATATTAGAAACAAGATGAATTAACAATAAAACAATTATATTGATTGAATAAAGGTTCTTTTTTTATTTTTTTTACTTTATTTTCATATCCAATTACCTTAATAGTTTCCTTTTTCTATCAAATGTCTTTTACTGATTTGTGTGTGAATACAATTCGGTTAATTAACGTAAAACTAATAGCGTTTTCTTTTGAAGCACGAGAGAACAAGCTCGCTCCTATGTGATGACGTCATGTTCGACCTCAGTTCTTGCTCGACATTTGTACCATAGTTGTACGGCCATTATTTTCAATCGAACGTGTTTATGATCTTTTATTATTAGGTTGACTGTCAGTGTCAAATACTTGTACATTTTAGATGTTGTTTATGTTACTTATGAGACTGTAGAGGTAGCAGTGTACATATAATACATTCTTTGATTTCTACATATGTCCGTGTCCGTGTGCCTAGAAGAAATATTATTAAGTAAAAATGGAAATAAAATTGAATCTGATGGCACTGATGACACTTTGTACTATTATTATTAACGAAGCAGGTAATAATATATACATGATGTAATTTGTAATTGTAATTATAATTAAAGCATCTTCATCATCAGAACTTTCTGACCATGATAAAAGTTCCAACAATGTCAACATTCGTAGATTTTTCGACACCATATTGCACTGCACTCTTGCTTTGACCATACTAGTCAGAGCAAGATAGAGCGCACTAGGAGTGCTCTCTATCGTCAATCGAAAACGAAAAACTCAGTGTGAGCAATCTATTAGTCAATCGAATATACATTTTATACTTAGAGTGCTCTCAGTGCGCACGAGGGCAGTCAAATAAAAACGCCGTAAGTTTTCGAATTTTGCCTAAACGAATTTAAAAGGAAAGTTATATGTAGGTGTAACTTCAAAAAATGATACGCATGAATACGCCAAATTGGGAGATTTTCCCCTAAATTTAGTGGATTTAATAACGCCTAGTAGACAGTGGCGGAGTTACAGGG
The DNA here is from genome assembly GCA_963920215.1 of Nineta flava. Taxonomy (NCBI): domain Eukaryota; kingdom Metazoa; phylum Arthropoda; class Insecta; order Neuroptera; family Chrysopidae; genus Nineta; species Nineta flava. The sequence continues at coordinate 43,987,966 of OY986044.1, forward strand.
CAGACAAGGTAGGCAGCTGCCTAGGGCAGCAATTTTTGATCGTTTACACGTTTTGATATAACTACTTGGGTAGTAGTAATACGGAGGGGAGGGGGGGGGAAGTTCGAAGCCTGGCAAGTAGGCCTTTTTTACCGCCCCTTAAGGACAAGGAATTTGTATGTAGACTCTAGGAATTGGTATGTGCGACTGCAGCAACTTTGATAGGAACTATGCAGATATTTATGTAGAGTTTGTGAGAGGAAATGCAGAAAACCTTCACAAGCTTCGGCGGTTACTTTTGTTTCTTGTCCATACGCCGACCGTTTAGTCAATTAACCGCCCCATTAATTTTTTTAATATTAATTTAATTGACAATCTGCCAGGGTTGAGAATCGAACCAGTTTCGAGTAGCCACTTTTAACAACTGGACCAAACGGACTGGTCGACTAATTGGGTAATAAAAAATATAATTTTCATATGAAAGCGTACAAACCTGATACATTCTTAAATCACTGAAAATGAACATTATATTTTTTCTTATAATTTTCTCGTATTTGTATCAATATATCGGTTATATCAATATAAGAGGTTTGAAAGTTTTTCACCTTCCAAAATAAAAATTATGTATCTCTCTAACATCTGTATGTCTCTATCTCTCTAATATCTGTTTTTTGTTTATCACTATGCAAACTAATTTAATGAAATTTCGGATTCTGTTTTTAATTAAGATATCAGATTACAGAGCGGTTTCTAGGCCATACAGTAGTAAAATTCAAAGAAAAGTTAGCATAGAATATTAGTTTCCGTTTTTACTCGTACCAACTTGTTTGAAGTCTCATATCGCGCCGAATGATTAGATAAATACATTGTAGAGGCTGCCCTGGACGGGCTACACTTCGACCATAAGGTCCATTGTGATGCCTAAGGATGTGAGGATGTGAGTTCCTATCAGCCGACTCTGAACTATGAACTATGGGAACTATGCCGATATTCATCTGGAGTTCGTGAAGGAAACTGCAGAAAACCTTCTCAAGCATAGCCGGTTACTTCGTTCTTGTCCATACGCCGACAGTTTAGTCAATTAACCGCCTCTTTTTTTTATTTTTATAATTGACAAACTGCCGATGTCGGGATTCGAACCCATAACCTCCCAGTTTCCAAGTATACATACTGCGCAGACATAACGTCTCAGACCGCTCGGCTACTTGGACTGGTGCAAGTAGCCGATTAATCTTACAAACGATTAATCTTATAAACAGATTTTTCAATCGTTAAAAAAAAGATCCTTTTTCACGAATTGCTGAGGAACTGGTACTTACCTTTTATAATTGATTTGTGCCTCATTCATTCGATTTTCGAAAAAATGCTTCGAAAAAAGTTTTTCATTATTTTTAATAAGAATAAATATAGGCACATATTTTCAAAATGGCCATTTATGGCCAGTAGGGAAAATATCTCGGAAAATACATATTTTCCTTAAAAATATGCACTAAACTATAATTCGATTCCATTTTCATAAAAATCAGGCTCCAATTGTGCAAATTATAGAGCTAAATAATATAGAACTCTTTACCATGAGCATTTTATCAGATGTTATGATAAAAATTTACCCAAAGTTAGTTATAATTCTGAATTTACCGGAATAATAATCGCTCAAATCTAGCAAAATAGTTTTTGTATCTGATTAATTTTTTTCGAAAAGACTAAAAATGCAAGTTTATAAATTTAGTTTGAAGAATTCACGAAATCAAAATATCGCTTCGAATAAAGTGGAGCAGAATTCTTTTCGATTGAAATTATCCGAATTGTTGTTATCAAGTTTTTATTATAAATAGAGTAATAATTTTAATCGAAAATATATCCCCAAAATCATGTTTTTAGATTGTATAAACTATTTGAGATACTCTGAACGAAAATTAAACTTGGGCGCAATTTTTTGTAAACTAATTTTTAGACTTTTATTAACGGGACTAAACAAAATATCAAAAAACACAGTTAAACACCTAAATTAAATCGGATACAAGGAAATTATAAAATATTTTTGGAAAAAATAATTATTTCCTTTTAAAAATTTGAAGAAATATTCGATTTTAAAAATAAATTACATTTCTACTTATTACTCTGTATTCAAGGTACTACCGTACTGCATGCTAAAAATGCAAGTAATGGACAAATATTTATCTTTTCTAATGAATAAAATGACTCATTAGTTTTACTGAAAATAATTTGTAATATTCGACGAAAAGTATGAATGAAATATTTTAGTCATTATAAAAAATTTACAAATCTCTTGGCAAACAAGAGGGCTTGGTATATTATGACTCTCTGTATAGTTCATCACACCATACACAGATGGCTCTCTCGATGGTTACATGATTTTATTCACAGTTTTTATCATACACAATTTTATACGTCAAACATCATAGAATAACAAGAAACACAACAGAATCGACGACTTACACAAAATAAAAACATGAGTGACTTCTATGTTTACATTTTTATTTGAATAAAATTATGTTTGTTATTAAATAAAATATTGTGTGTTCCATAATGACTGTGTGGTGTTCAGTTGATAGTAAAAGCCGTTACGGGATTGGTAAGTGAAAAATTTTTCAAAAAAAAAACTTTTTCAAAAGTTTACTTCACTTGTTGCATTTATATATAGATATACGTATTTGTATACTTCAAAAGTCTCCCCCACAAAGCAATGTGAAAAACTAGAGAAAAAACAAAACATTTTTGGAAGTTTTTTTTTCGTGTCGTCTGATTTAGTTTTTTTAAAGATAATTGAGTTTTAAAAGTATATTTATAACCTAATTAAATGCCCCTCCCAATTTATCTCTGATAATGATATCAATTAAACACTGCTAAGTAGTAACTCTCGAGATGATTCATTTTTTTTAATTGTGAATCACATATTTCAATTAAATTCGAAATAATTTTCTTGACATGTTACATAAAGTTCAAATTCCGGACATTTTTTTAAATTTGTTTACAAAAGTTTTTTTTTTTGTCGTTTTGTTTTATTAAAAAACATTCTTTTGTTTATTCTTTATTGTCCTATGGTGTAATTAGTAACGCATTTAAGTAAACAATTGACTATTTTGCTTACTTAAAATTGTGTTTTAAATAATTTTCAAAATTTCATCTATTGTTTATATTTAATACGTTTTTGTTTTTTAAATTACCGCATTCAGTTGTGACACTTTCATGAAAGTGTCACAATTTTTACCTCTATATACGTAGAATAATAAGAGGTATTATTTTCGGTAAAATTGCAGTTCGGCTTTTGCCAAAACAAATGATAACAATTTTTTGATTCAAAAAATGGTATATTTCAGTCTCTGGATCAATAAAAAACCGGAGGGAGAGCGACATTTTCAATTGTTTATTTATAGAAAAGGTGAAAATCTGTTCAAAAAAGGTCAATATTAATATAATATTATTTTATTATGTATTATTTTATTAATATTATATTATGGCCGATGATTATTCCGAGTACTACAATCTTTCACTTGGTCGCGTTTGCGTGTTTTTGGGCCTCTGCACTAATAATAATAATGAGAGAGAGGGGTACCGCATACGGGCCCCTAGCACCTAGACCAAGGTGTCCTCTGTGCCCTCCCTTAGAATAACCTGTCATCCGAAGGCGAGACGCCTCCGGGCAAGAGGTGCCATTTTAAGCAGATGAAGATATAGGATTCTGTTGAGGCCAGACGCTACACAGAAGGCCCACAACTTCTCCGCCGGGATTGCTCCCAGGATTGATGGATCCAAAGTTTCGGACCCAAACATTCTATATCTGACACCCTGCAGGCTTCTGCAGGTGCATATAACATGTATGGAGAATATAACAGAGATCCCCAAGTTATGAAGGCGGTAGTTCAATCGACAGTGTCCTGTCAAAAGCCCCACCACCCTTCTCAACTGCATTCTATTGAGTTTCAATCGAGCACAGTCGAATGGCCTAGCTGTTTGCCTCTGCACTAAAAGTCGTTCTATATTTCAGATATTGTGGAAAAAACTTTTGAAATTCATAAGGCGCTTAATCTAAGCTTTATTAATTTACATACTTCTGTTCAAATTCATTCATAATTGTAAATAAATACTAATGTTGAATGTACCAAAATACTCTGGTATATTCGATCTGAAACCTACGTTATTAAATGATAAATAAAAAGACAATTTGGGATTTCAACTAAAAAGTTTATTTTGCCTAAATATTTAATAGTCAAATATGAGTTTGTTGGTAGTTACCAGATAACTCAGGTAAACATAAACTTCAATTATAGGTATCTAAATATTAAAACTAAAATTTAGAATCGAATCGACATTACAAATTCAATAGTATATGTAAAAGCCATTTGTTAAACTCTCTGTATAGATGTCGTGTGAGTGCTTCACACCAGATTTTTTTTTTTTTTAAATAATTTGATTTTTTATTATTGAAGTACAGTTAAACATCTATAAATGGTAATGGATATTAGTAATTAGTTTTGGCCGCTTGTCTTTTAAAAAAATATATATAATTTTTAAGTACATATAAATTAACTTCAGTTTGAAATTAATTCTAGATTAGTTGAGGTACTTATCTAGAAAATTTAGGAAATACCGGCCGCATTCAGTTGAAAAATAATTACTGAAAATGTAGTTAATGGATGTTAACAAATTCTGTGCGGTTAATTTGAGATTAAGTCAAGGACTGCAGTCAACGAGTGCATGAAGTTATAATTAACTTAAGTCATGATTGTGTCATATCAAGTGCCAGATTTCTGGAGAAAATTTTAATAACAATAAATTTTAACGGTAAATTTTAATAACAATCAGCTAATCCGAATTTTTACAGTTAATTTGTAACGAATTCATTGAGTTTCCGCAAAAAATGTTTCGAATAAAAATTATTCGTTATCAACTTTTTAGCGAATTTCCTTTTGTATCGATGATAGAATTTCGTAAAAATTTCTTCAAATTTCCATTGATTCTACGTAATAGATGTTAAAAATGACCAACGTTAAAATTTTTATTTATATTTAAATATTGATTAGGGGACGCGGTTGAAAACTTTCGGGGTGCCATAATTTGGTGAGCGCTCATATGGACTATAAAGCTTTCGTATTTCATGTATATACTTTTAAATACGAAAAATGTTTATCTCATAAAAACAAACAACTTCTTTCTGCAACATTTTTTCATACCAATAATTTAGATTTATGTTCAATTTTTAATAAAACCACAACTTCAAATAAAATATGAAGAAGAGAGGAAGAATAAAACGTACTGTGATTTCTGAATCATCTGTACAATACCCTTTTTTACATTAATTCAACCTGTCAATAAATTATTTTTCATATTGGATGTCAATTTTTTTTATAATAGAAAAAAAAATGTTCAAATCATCATACAATTTATTTTTGTTATACAAAAATAATTGCATTCTAATTGCGTTCTAAGAACTTCTCAACAAAAAAATTAAAATAGTAATTACAGTTAAAAACAAAAAAATTAAAAAACTATTTAAGTAATTTAATATGGCATACTTAAAGAAGTTTTTCTGTACATAAAAAATTTAAAAAAAATTTATTTTATAAATCCGAAAGCAAAGTAAAGAAACTTGTAAATATAAATTTGTTATGTTTTATAAGGATGTTGGGTTACTTCGTCCCAAATGACATAGTCAAACAAATTTTCATAACGTGTAGGAAGTTGATTGGATTTACAATTTATACGTGATTTTAAGGACATCTTTAGTATTAAATGATATTCCTTGTTGATTTATTAATCATCGTTTTCTTAAGCAGTTTTGTATCTTGTACAAGGGAATTACGAACAAATTTCCAATCATCTTAGGTTGCGACTTGAATAGTAGTAGTAGCGGTGAGGAGGTCGAAGCCTGGCAAGTAGGCCTTTCTAGGAATTTTTTACCGACCACTAAAGGACAATTATTTGTATGTGAACTGGGAATAGGTAGGTTGTGCGACTGCATCCGACTTTGATAGGAACTATGCCGATATTAATCTGGAGTTCTGCAGATAACCTTCATAGCATAGCCGATTACTTTCGTTCTTGTCCATACGCCGGCAGTTTAGTCAATTAACCGCCCTTTAATTTTTTTTTTTAAATTAATACAATTGACAAACTGTCGCCGTTGTGAATCGAGCCAGCAACCCCTCAGCTGCGAGCATAGCACCTTAGACAACTAAGCCACTCGGAGAATCTACAGATTACAATTTCAGTATTAACTCTGAATACATGATATTCACATACACTCACTGTATATATTTATAATAAGAACTACTTTTTTTAAAAACAATATATACCCAGTACTATAGAACATGTCACAAGCGAGAGTTGTTTTGATAATTCGTAATTCGACAATAATAACACACAACCTCAATTACGTCGCGTAGTTGGTTCAACAAAAATAGTTTTATTAAAACTGACCATTTTGGTCATGACATCTGGTGGCAAAAAAAAAGAAACCAAATTTAGTGTGCAGTATTATCTTCTTTACATATAAAGAGAAAACGTTTGGTAATGGGCATAATCGATCAAGTGGAAAAGGAAGTTTCGAGACAGAGGACATCTCAAATTGTGAAATATCTCCAAATATCAGTAAATCAAAATAACTTGTTGTGAATAAAGTTGTCATAACATTTTACTATAAATTTTCATCTGATCACATTTTCTGTAACTCTTTTGTTACTAAATTTACAATTTTATGTTCTTGATATCCTTTCTATGAGAAAAATCGCTAGAATATGTAGCTCTTATGTGGTGAATTTTTGATGAACATAACTGTACATGGTCCCAACGTCCTTAAACTAGCAATTATTTATTATATGAACTTTAAATTGTTGATTTTGCACATATGATATTTATAATTTATGAATTTCAATAAGAATAAACATAGTTAGAAATTGTTATAAATAATAATATGTTAAATATTTTATCAATTAATAATATAATAATAATTTTATATAATAGTGTTTTATCATTTGTTTTTAATAACTCATCATTATTTAACTGTTTTAATTGTAAACTGTATACGTGTTTATTCATCCCTGGTTAGTATGGTTGCCTTTTGGCTTATGTTATACTAACGGAGGTGACTAACGTTTACATAATTTGACATTTAAGTAATATATGTCTGAACATTTGTAATATTATTTTAACATAACTATTTTGATATGAAAAATCTTACATATCTTCTTGACTGAGGATTGAACCCAAGACTTCTGGCATTCCAGACCAGTGCTCTATCAACTGAGCTACTTAGTTGCTATCGTAGAACGTGAATAATTTCACACTCTCTGATGTATACTCCCGTTCATAAAAATTGAACTACCAGTAAGTCACACTCTAAGCGTATATATTACTGAATATATGTATATTACATACAATAACACTTATAATGTATCAACTGGTTCCATTTTTATGAACGGGAGTGTACATGTGCTTTCACATATTATTTGTGTATACTTAAGCGTCACAATACAATACTTATGTCAAATTCCATTAAGTTACTGAAGACATAGTATGAAAGAACTGGCGTATACTATTTAGACACACGTTTCATTGAATTTTGAACTAAATATTGATATGAAAATAGTGGACACTAAAGTTCATGTCTTTTTTTAGAATTTTATAGTTGATTTGTGCCTTATTCAGTCGGTTTTCGAATAGAAGTTGTTACTATATTTATAATGATCCACTTTTATCGGAATCATTTTTTCGAAAACCGAATCAATAAGGCATAAATCAATTATAAAATTTAAAAAAATGACATGGACTTGTGTGGCTCATAGTACATATATTTAACTGTTTTTGTATGGTTACATGTTGGTTATGTTATACTAAGGGAGGTGCAAGATTTTTTTCCATTGCATCTGGGTAGCTCAGTTGACAGAGCACATGATCATTACCGAACTTTTGTCTGAACACTGAGGTATCACCTCTAAAAGATTGTTAAGCCCATATGTGATACTTGAAACAGTGAACTATCTACAATGCAAATACTGTCACTCGAAAAACGCTGAAATTCCTTGGTTAAGCTTTCCCTTTATCAAGTGAAGTGAGACAACTTAAACTAGGTAAAATCCTTAGTTTATCAGGTGCCTGGGACTCGGTCTGGGGATCTTAATAGAACAGGGAAATATCACAATAGATCTTCTATATATCCCCACCCATAAATTCTAATTTTGTACAAGCTACGGAATTCAATCGAATATACTTAATTTGAATGGATAACTGATCCTTGAAAATCCATTTAGGAAGTATAGGATTTGTAGAGGGTCTATAAAAAGAAATTCACTGTACGATTGAGGTAAAGTTTTGATCATCTCTGTATCAGGGGGTGATTGAAAGATCTCCGCAGAATTTGTAATCACCCTCATTTCGCGTCTGTCTTCTTGAGGTATTCTCTAGAGATATCCCGTAAAAGAAAACTGGAAATTTTACAGGATCGTTACGTTGGTTATAACATTATTCACTTCTTTCGTAATACATTGGGGTGGCAGGGGTTTCGTAATATTTAGCAGTGACCCAAATAGTATTCGTACAACTCATTTATATGCAAATGAAATAACATTACATTATGATAATACAACATTATTTAAATAATAATAAAATAATGATTAGAGATAATTTAGCAAGGTAGAGGTATATTATAAATGCGAACTATTATTATTAGATAAGGTTGAATTGTTGAGGTCCACCCATGTACAATTTATATTTGTGTGATACACCCGCCTGCCTGCCTGCCGTATATTATTGTTTACTTCCTCATTACTATTTCAATAATATTCTATTTTATAGACTGCCATTTGAAACAGGTAAAATGTTGTTTGTTATCTAATTAATTTCAATTATCACACAAAATTTGCGTGCCGTTGTTTTTTTAATGTAATTAGATAAGGGGCCATCCGCAGATTAAGCCATACGGGTAAGGGGAACGGTAAGCGGAACCAGCCAAGTAGCCGAGCGGTCTAAGGCGTCATGTCTGCGCAGTATGCAGTACTTGGAAACTGGGAGGTTATGGGTTCGAATCCCGACATCGGCAGTTTGTCAATTATAAAGATTAAAAAAAAAAGGGGCGGTTGATTGACTAAACTGTCGGCGTATGGACAAGAGCGAAGTAACCGGCTATGCTTGAGAAGGTTTTCTGCAGTTTCCTTCACGAACTCCAGATGAATATCGGCATAGTTCCTATCATAGTCGGCTGCAGCCGCATATCCTACCAATTCTTAGTCTACTCACAAATTCCTTCCACTCCACTCACACCCTCACATCCTAAGGCATCACAATGGACCTTATGGTCGAAGTGTAGCCCGTCCAGGGCAGCCTTTACAATCTACCTCTAAGGGGTAGGGGTGTCTTTAATTGTAACATCACAATTCAAAAGTAGCAATTTTTCAAAATTCGTATATTCGTATCCTCTCTATATATAGAGGTTGTCCCATTTTTTTCAATAATGCACCTGAATATTTCTTCAAGGAAGCGTCGTTTTGTTTGGAGGCGGACATCTTATGATGATCTTGATCATGACTTTCAAGGTTATTTGAAGATCAACTTTTATTTTCAAATGAGAACCCATATTTTTCTCCTACAAAATAGGATAGCTGAGAAAAATAGAACATTAAAAATAGGATATAAAGTCTATTTTGGTTTATAATTAACCATTGTTTAAAAAAATGAATATTCTAAGATATGATTTAAGTCACTGAAGACGGGGACAGTAGTGGCGGTTAGAAGTGGCAGCCAGTGAATTGGTCGGACAGTAGGCTTACATACGAGGACAGTAATGGCTTCCATTACTGGGCAGCCAGTAGCCAGTTTTTTGTAGACGCGTTATTTTCGATTCTTCAGATTTTGAACACATTTCAAACGAAAGTAAAAACGTAAACTAAATACGATCACTAAAATAAATCACAAAAGTAGTTCTTCTCTCAGCCAAGTCTAACGCTCTACTGGCAGCCAGTACCGTTAAAGACACGTCCAGTAATGGCTGCCAATAGGTCACGTGACCCTGTTACTGGCACTCTGGCCTCCTCTAAACTCAAACTTGCGTGAGTTTGGTGATCACCAGTAGGCAGTAGCCACAAGCTGGATCTTGAAGCGGTAGTACTTCTGCACCCGACGACAGTAGAGGGCTAATTACTAGCACCCGTTACTGGCTAGTACTACTGACCGCCACTACTGTCCCCGTCTGCAGAGAAAATTAATAGGAGCTCAAGATGTTTGTTTACTACCGAAACTATTTCTTAAAAACCTTCATTCTGGCGATGCGATCTTATTTTCAAATGCAAAATCATTTGAACGACGATGTTTCTTCCACTCCTCCCCGCTAGGAAAACTACGACTAATTAATAATTAATTTTTTTCCAGCAATTCATAATTATTTCACTGATGATGGACCACATCGTTTAAAATTAAGTGTTGGTGAAACTGTAAGTATATTAAAAGAAAATGGAGATTGGTATTATGGTTATACATCGAAAAACCTTAAGGAGAAAGGTATTTTCCCGAAATCATACATTCATTTAATTGAATGTACAGTGGAAATAGTTGGTAATATTGAAATTATACAAATTAAACAACAACAAATTGTACAAGAAATTACAGCAGTATTACGAGAATGGGGATCACATTGGAAACATTTATATCTTGTAAGAAATTTATTATTTATTTATTTTATTATAAACACTTTTTACTTTCATTGTTTTGAAAAATGAGATGACTATCAATAGTCAACTAAACACAATACGTTTAAATTACTAGAGACTGCATATATAGGCTTATTGATTGTGTGTATAAAAATACTCAATAGTCCAGGTAAAAAAGTTGTAGAGAGTTAAATTTTTGATGATAGATGTATTTTACCATAATAAAACATATTGTAAATTATGTTGGCATTTATGATCCGGAGAGGGGAGATATAAAATAAAAACTTTTGAAAAAAATCATTTTTTCGCTCATAATTAAAAAATAACGCAAAATACAGAACGGTTGTAGAATATTTTCAATTCTGCTCGAAAGTAGGCGATTAAAGAGAGAAATATTACCCATAAACCAGTAAAACGACTTTTAACGTCAGCAATGTGACGTATTTGCAAACTTGGATCTGAAATAATGAAAAAGAAATTTCTGATTTCCAAAAATAATTAAGTTATCCACTGACTGGCGTAGTTGTACATAGTTCATAGTGACTTATAAATCGAGCTCGGATTATCCGATATCTCCTACTTTCACATTCCCATTTAAATCCGATCTTAAGATACAAGTATTACGTGATAATTAAAAAAATTAATTCTGTAATAAACAATATAATAATTATTATGTGTTATATATGTATGTATATATAGCCTTATTTAATTCACATTGCAAGGCCGATTACAAACTGTATGATTCCTTTCCCAGAGTATATTTTGTATTAGTTAGGGAGTTTGTGTCAAAACAGGTGTACGATCTGTACGAAATATTTGAGAGATCAATTTAAAAAAATACTATCAATGTCTTTCAAACTACAAATTTCCGAAATTTCTCTCCATGTTAGCCTTAAGTTTCAAATAGCCCCATAAGAAAAAAATGCATGGGGCTAAATCGGACGAGTACGCCAGCCACTGAAGATCGCCTCTTAGAGAGATGAGGCGCCGATCATAGTAATTCAAAATTAGTGCTGTCGCGATATTTTGCTGAAACCATACATCTTCAAGATCCATTTCTTCGAAGTTGGGAAAAAAAATTTCCAATCATCGTCAGGTATCGAGTAGAAACGGTGACGGTCTCGTACGGTCGTTCTCCTCGAAAAAGTAAAGACCAGTAATTCCAACTCTCGACATGGCACACCAAATAGTCACACGTTCACAATGAACATGTGTTTCATGAAGCTAAAGGTCGCATCACTGGAAAACACAAGCGCGTCGTGAGGCAGAGTTTCAAGAAGGGTTTCCTCCCTAGTTTAGTGCATAACGGTATCTGAAACAAAATTAACAAAACTTTAAGACGCATTCTTTCGAATGAAACCATCCTCACCCTCGTGCGAGCTCCCCCGGCTGTTTGAAGGCAAATACAAATCAGCAAAGGCACACTTAAATAAAAATGGTTAGAATGGACATAAATCTTGTAAATAATACAAAAAATATAGTCTGCTAGACGAGCATATCATATACTTGTATACCCAGTATATATAATATCCGTGTGGTCCAGTTGTTAAAGACGCTCTACTCGGGAGCTAAAAAGTAACTTCTAGTTTGTAAATGCGCAAATAAAGTAGGAAAGTTAATTTATTTGCATCATTTGCTGGTATTTTATAAAAAATCCTAATTTGGAATGGCAGACTCGAATTTTACTATGATCAATGAATAAAAAAAACTTCACTAATAAAAGCGTCTGCTGTATGAGCAGTCGATTTAAAATTTAATTTAAACACCAGCTCCCTAGCTATATATGGTACATCACACACATAATCAATTGTCGGTACAATAATGCATTCATCCATTCATTCGCATGCTCGTTATGTCATCATAATAATTGATTGAAATCACTTTTTTTTAAAAGTCTTATTTGTTCTGAAGATAATAAATTTTTATTGCATGTTTTCATTTTTCTGTTATTAAGTAATGGTCTTTGTTTCATTTCTTGATTTCGATTTCATTCAATCGCTTTTTATTATTCCGTGCCAAAATTGGCAAAACATTTATATAAAATCACTTCGGTATTGTCTGTCCACGTGCCACAGGCGATTTTCTCTAAACTGTTAGGCAGCGTGTAGAGTCTTAAAGCTTATTTGAAGCACGAAACATTTTTCGGGGCAAAAAACCCTTAAAAATTGCTGTCTCACATTCTTATCATCAAAACGATCGTTCAGAAAAAACCCATGAACATTAAAAATTAGTTGTAGATTGAACCAAAATTATCAGGATTGAAAAATTCCAGCGCGAACAATTGTTATAAATGTACTTTTGGAAAAATTGTGGATCAAAGATTGGAATTAGATTTTGGTAAAAAATGTCTTGGCAAAAATTTGGTATATTCTCAAATAGTGTTCTCTAAAATAATATTCTAGAATTCCTTCATTATAGAGTCTGCAATCGGTTTCGCTTTCTATGCCTCGTTTCCTGAGGTGTTAACTTCTGTGGGATTCCGTCAGCTGTAGTTAATTATTTGTCAGGTCAATGCACAGTTTATATATTCTTCAGTTGATGCTCTCGTGAAATGCTTTATTTGTTTTAAACTCGGAAGGTTCCTCTACACGTTAATTATGTTGGCGTCATCTTTTCATTTAAGCTTTGGGATATAAGTGATTTTCTAAGCGTTAATGGATCTAGTTCTATGAGGTCGTTGATGCCATTTTTCTTGGCAGGATCTGCTATTTCGTTTCTCTCTTGTAGAATCGAAGATACGTGCACCTAAACTCTCATACTTGGTACACTTGGACAAAAAACTAGTGTTCTTTTTTAACCCGACTTCAAAAAAGGAGGATGGTTCTCAATTCGTTTGTATTTTTTTTTTTTTTTTTTATGTGTGTCACCTCAGAACTCCGACATTTATGAACCGATTTTGAATTTTTTTTTTTGTTTTAAAGGGTTTGGTTTCCCATTGGTCCCATTGGCACCAAATCGCATTCTGATGAGGGGATCCCCGGAAAATCGAGGAATATCCTCATTTTATATGTGATAACCGATTCCTGCGAAATTTTTTTTTTTTTTTGAAAGGGTATACTCATTCATAATGGGAAAATAAGAAAATTTTTTTAAAAACCGACTTCAAAAAATTTTTTTACAAAAAAAAAACCGACCCCAAAAAAAAAAATTTTTACAAAAATAACAAAATGCATGTAAATAAAATTGAAAATCTGTTATAAAAAAATGCTCTTAAAATTAAAAAAAAAAAAAAAACGGGTAAAAAAAAAATGTGTTATAAAAAAATTCACTTAAAATTAGTAAGTCGTTTAGTAGGTCTACCCGTATTTAGACAAATAAAACTAGTTATAGAACTTCAAAGTCACTAAAAAGCGAGAAATAAACCATATTTTGACAAAATGGAAACCCGACTTCTATAACAAAAAATGCACTAAAAAGTAAAAAAATAATTGCATATTCTTGTGCCAATTTTAGTTCACCTAAGCAAAAATTTTTAAATATATATGTACAATTATTGTTATTTTTGGAGGCGGTGTCCAAAAATTATGTGAATTTGTCTATGCTGACACCGCCTCCAAAAATAACAATAATTGTACATATATATTTAAAAATTTTTGCTTAGGTGAACTAAAATTGGCACAAGAATATGCAATTATTTTTTTACTTTTTAGTGCATTTTTTGTTATAGAAGTCGGGTTTCCATTTTGTCAAAATATGGTTTATTCTATAGTTTATAGTTAATTTGTGTCTTATTGATTCGGTAAAAGTGGAAAGTGCCGTAGAAACATTCGTAACAAGTAAAATCTCAACTTTGGTGCCATGGCTTGTTTCAAATGTTGTTAGTATAACTTCTTGTACCCTCTCGAGGGGTATTAATTTTTTTTCGTCCACTACGATAACAACCATAGAAATTGTATTGCATGTCTTACATCCATATAAAGTTAATCTAGTTCCCATATTTGATCCGATTCGTCAAATATGGGAGTTCTTGATATGTAGAATTCTTCGATTTACAGAAGTTCAACTGTTTAATAAATTATTTATAATAAAATTTATGATAAAAAACTGATAAACTCATTACTGTCTTTGCGTTTTTTTTAAAATCATTATCTAATAATACATAACCGGAAATCCGATGTAAATAATATATACATAAATGTCATATAAGTATGAGAAATATTATGGGTTATTCCAATTTTATGTGATTTGTTGAAAAATATTTATAAAATTATTTCCTTTGTTTATTGAAATTGAGAAAACATTTAAAATTAGATTTCGTAGAGACAGAGTTACGCATAATTTAACTGACCGCAACATTCAATTTGTTGGTAATTACAAATTATTATAAATTTCTCAAAAACTTTAAGCTAAATGGTTATTTTCTTACAAAATTGAAAAAAAACCCATTGAGGAGGTTAGTTATCTAAGCTAAAATCATCCGAAGTCTTTAAAGAGATTTATTCTCTGCATTGGAAAAAAAATTCAATTTTGAAAATCGGCATTTGAATTTGGGAAAGGAAAGAAAAGCCGTTTTAGTTGCGTCATATATTAAATTTATCATTGAAAAAACGACAGTTTAATAAATTTCCCCTCTATAGTTTCGAGAAATTTACAATAATATTCATAAACAGCCAAGTTATTTCTACTGTCAAAAAACTCAGCAACGTTGCGCAAGTTAGAATTAAATAGCTGTATATCAAGTTAGAACTAGATAATTGGGTTCTTAACGAATGTTCAATAGTTATGTTTATTATTTAATATAAACATATCAAATTAAATACTCATAAATAATAATCACATATGATAGGTTATAACCTAAAATATTATTAGTTTCTTAATATGGCAGTTGTAAATATGCACACCGTTGCCAACTTTTCAAAGTCGGTAATCTAAGTGCCATTTTACCGACTTCCTCTTGTACCTCCGTACATTTTAAGTAGGTAACACTTTTAACTCTATTTTGTTCATGATTTTTAATTTTATCAGTTTTGAAAATAGAGAAGGGAATTGGTCGCCTTTTTTCTAACAATATCTTCCATGTGGTAGACTTGCCAGAAGCATTTATGCCTTGAACCTCACAAAAGTTACAAACGATCTGAAAATGTTGAAAAATGTAGTTTTTAATAAGTAAACCTTTTAAAAAATTTCCATTACCCCATTCTTTCTGCTGCAAATCTTTTTCAAAAAAACTTTAAATATCTCCGTGAATGTACTAAATATGAATTAATTTTAAGAGTTTAAAATTCTTTGCAAAAAATTTTCATACCAAAGTTGTTGCTGAAAAGTTATGCTCGATAAAAGATTTGGGCGTGGTTGCCGCGCTGGCGTATCATTATATGCATTTTTTCCTGAACGTTTTATCCCCTAATTAAAAGGGCACCGTTTTTACGGTCCCCGCTTGGACTAATATAACATTTATTAAGTACCCATATTGCTAGTAAACAAATTTGCTTTAATTTACAAATTTACCCAGCTAATGCTAGTTTTTGATGGGTAAAACTGTAAACAAGTTTTATTTTTCATAAATTGTACAACTTTACCCACACCTTAATTTAGACTTAAGTTTTTAACCGACAAACTGATGCACGATTAATCAATCAAAACATCTTTGCGATTAAAGTTCAAAATTTATTGACTTGTACTATAATTCCGTTTGCATTGTCCGGACGACTAGCGAGACTTTACTGTTATTACAAAATTTTTAATTATACATAATTTCTTCTGTTTTTAGACAAATAGCATCCATTTTGAACAAATTCAAAAACAAATATACGAATTGATTAGTCATAGAAGTAAAATATTATCAGGTACATTACCAGTGGACGAATTGAAGGAAATTAAACAGCTAGTCACATCTAGAATAGATACCGGCAATAAATTATTAAATTTAGATATGGTCGTTAGGGATGATCAGGGCAATATATTGAATCCAAATGAAACTAGCACAATACAATTATATTATCAGCATAAAGTTGCCACCGAACGGATACGAAAAGCAACTGTAAGATTACTTTCTTTTTTTTAAATTCCTTTACTGAGGTGCTCTAAAGGTGTAGTAATTTAACTTACGATCGAAATGAATACCAATATCTGTAGGAGCAGAAGATAAAAGAACAAAAGTGTTAGTACTCTTGATGTACGTTCTCATCGTCGTCTAATCTATCGTTGTCAAAAATAAAAACGCTCGCTCTATGATTTAAAGTTAAGGAAGATTCAATCCTAATAGCTGCGTTACACACTAGTTACACAAACAGAACTTACGGTCACTTTTAGATCACCTCGATCTTTTACTATTCACCAAAATGGTTTTATGCATTTATTATTAATGAAAAAATTTTACAGTCCGGACCTAAGAAAAAACTTACAAAATCTGTGATATATTATTCGCATATATTTTTTGTTTCTGTACGTAATTTTGTTTGTAAAATGACTGAAGATGCTGAACTCTTAATGACCCTGTACGATGCCAAGGAGAATCGAGCGATTACAGAAAATTACGTTGTGAAATGGTCAAAAGAAGGACTTGCCAGTGATATCAATCAATTACATAATTTACGTGTACTTTTTACAGTAAGTATCAGAGTTTTTTGTACTCATTCCGTTAAGATATTCTTTAACGTTATAATACACGACATTACAAATTTTACGTTAAGTTTAAGAATGAAGACACATTATCAAGTAAGTGGAGCCATCTCTACATTAAAATTTCCACTAAAATTAAATTCCTAAACATCGTGTTTCCGTTATTATAACGTACCGGTATTTTTAACGTAATGGTCGGTGTTCAGAACAATTAGTTACTAAGTATATCTAACTTAATTTTTTTGTCAGGACACTTGACAGATACTAAGCAACTTAGATTGTGTTGCTATTTTGCATAGTTAGTGCTCCCAGAATGGGGGATTTTCCCCTAAAGATAGTGGATTTAATAGCACCTAGTAGAAAATCTAGTTGATTTATTCTTGGGATTGTCGTATTAAACAAATTTTTGTATTCTAGTTGAATATAACGAATCAGAATACAAAATATTTATACTCAATACATGATGGCATGCGTTATTTCCTATTATTAAATCCAATTAATTTAAGGGAAAATATCCCTATTTGGCAACACTGTTGACAAGTTAGTAAGTGTGCCCTGAGAGAAACACGCTGAGCATAGACTTACTTAGTTTACTAAAGACATAGTTGTTCTGAACACGACCAATGAATGACTGCCATAAATCTCTTTTAATATTTGAGAGTTGTTTTTACGTAATAATTATTTTTTCAGGATTTAGGAAGTCGTGATTTACACCGTGAAAAAGTTTATTTAGTATGCTATGTCGTACGAGTTGGTGGTATGGAAGCCAAAGAGATTGATCATAGACGAACTTCTGTGGCCAATGCTGTAACTGGGAGTAGTAAGAAAGGTCATACAGATGGTATGCGACGCCCTTTTGGTGTTGCTGCATTTGATGTGACCTTGTACTTATGTGGTAAATTGGAAAGTGATGATGAAAAACATCATTCAGTGCCTTTTTTACAGTTGAGTTCTCAAAAAAGCAATGCCCAGTCACACTGTAGCGTGATAATCTCAAAGTAAACTTGACTTTTGCTTTACCCAGTCCAAAATTCGAACCCACGCCATAAAACACCAGCACGCGAATGAGGTTCCTACCGCGCCGTTTTCTGTGCCACGCTAAAGTGTGCAAAAATTTTCGTTTTTCTTTTCAACTAAACAAACTATTTTCTTTTAGATGTTGTGATAAAGATAATTTAGATGGTACACTTAAGAAAATTTTAAATAACAAAGAATTAAATAATAAGGGTCAAAGTTTATGGGTGAGTGTAAAATTATTACATGGTGATATCAAACAAGTCCGGGAAGAAAATCCACATTTGGTACTTGGTAATGTTGCAATTGCACGAAAAATGGGTTTTCCTGAAGTAATATTACCAGGTGATGTAAGAAATGATTTGTACCTGACCTTAATATCTGGTGAATTTTCCAAAGGTAGTAAAAGTACTGATAAAAATGTTGAAGTTACTGTCAGAGTTTGTAACGAAAAAGGACAAAGTATACCGGTAAGTGTCGTTTTTAGAATTTTTTTTTTAATATTAAAGAATAACAGGAAGATAGTTTGGGTGAATCGAGTTTGTACATGATACTGCGAGGCGGTGGAGCGTGAGGAATCGCCCCATGCTAAATGTATGGAGATACAACGTGTATAGAGCTTCATTTTTATGACAGTTTGACATCGTTGCAATATTATTTGACTTAAGTTGGTATTACTGATATTGATAAATACTGATGAGTGTTTTCTTTCTCTTATACATAATTAAACGAAAATATGTTGTTTAGCTCGTATAAATTCTGTACTTTTTTCTCTTCCTCTGACCCATATCAGTAAAATATTTAAAGCGAAGGGGGGCTTCTGGATATTTGGGGCTTTCTAGAAGATTAGTTGTGTATTGATGTGTATAATATATAAGGGTTGAAATAAATCATCAGCATATTAGTAATAATGTCTATCTAATGCGAGTCTTATTCAACATTTATGTAACCGTTAATGCGTGTATTATTTGTCAGGCAGACCCGCTAATTAAAAAAAAACTAGACAAGATTTGCCTGGGACATGTCAACTTTTAGTACCGTAACACGTAATGGTTGCGAGAACCCTGAAACTAATGTTAATAATAATAATAATACGTAAGAGGGGTACCGCAAATGGGTCCCTAGCACCTAGACCTAGGGGTCTTCTGTGCCCTCTTTGAGAACAACCTGTCACCCGAAGGCGAGACGTCTCCGGGTAAGAGGTGCTATTTTAAACAAATGAAGCCATAGGATTCTGTTGAGGCCAGACATCGCACAGAAAGCCCACAGCTTCTCTACCGGGATTGCTTCTAGAATTGATGAATCCAGGGTTTCGGACCCAAACATTCTATGCCTGACACCCTGCAGGTTTCTGTAGGTGCAAATGACATGTATGGAGGTTTCAACGTCCTCCATACAGGCCTTGAAAGTGGGATATCCAGAGATCCCTAAGTTATGAAGGTGTTAGTTCAATCGACAGTGTCCTGTCAAGAGTCCCACCACCCTTCTCAACTGTGTTCTAGTGAGTTTCAACCGAGCACAGTCAAATGGCCTATATGTAATTATGCACAACTTGGCCTGTCTCATTCCCTGCGCAAAGTCCCAGTAATTGAGATGGGTTTGTTGTAGCCACTCCTTGATTCGGTAAACTAATGTTAAGTTTTTATCCAATGTAATGCAGACTTTAGAACATTTATAAATATTTTACAGGGTGTTATAACAATGGGTGGTGGAACAACACCCTTAAATGAATACCATTCAGTGATATATTACCACGAAGACAGACCAAAATGGTATGAAATATTTAAAGTTGCTGTACCAATCGATGAATTTAAAGCCAGTCATTTAAAATTTACATTTAAACATCGTTCATCGAATGAGGCGAAAGATAAAAGTGAAAAACCATTTGCTATGTCCTATGTACGTTTGATGCAAGAAAATGGTACCACGTTACATGACACCATGCATGAATTATTAGTTTATAAAATTGATAATAAGAAATTTGATGAAACTGATTTGGAATATTTAAAATTACCATCGAAACGATCCGAATTAAGTAATGAGAATCCAAAACCATCTTGTTTGGGGTTGAGTTTAAGTGCTAAGGATAATTTTGTTATTTCGACAAATGTTTGTTCTACAAAACTGACACAAAATGGTAAGTTAGGATAATTTTTAAAGCTTTCCTGGAATATATGTAAGTTAGATGTATAGTGAAAAGAATTTAAGGAATGATTCTTTGGATTATTTCATGTAGCTTTGTTTCTTTAATTTTAAAGAAAATAGACTGTAGAAGCGAGAACTCCTACGACGTTCAAAATCCTTCAGCGCTAATAAAATCCTTTAAAGAGCACCGTTTATACAGCTTGTAACATCGTAATCGCATCCTCACTATCTACTTTATAAGTGTGTCTACGATCTAATATTAATGACACTGATTAAATTGAAATTTTTGTCTTCTTCACAAACAGTTCGCTTAGTTTGAATACAGTACGTGTAGAAACAATCAGAAACGGTTATGTCCTATAGATGTGAAGTAGTTTCATTTAAATTTGTTCTCTACATGCTGTGCTACAACTGAGCGAATTATGGGTGGAAACCGATTATGCGAATCCTTTGATGCGTTTTATTATTTTTCTTACGATGTTGTAAGCATCTCGAGATTAATCGAAAGTCATAAAACTAAGACCCTACAGTCCATTGACAATAATAAATACATTCACTGAACACGTGAACATATGTCAAAACAGACCGGTTTCGTTCTATCGTTTTGGTTTTTTTATTGATATTATTTTATTATAAAAATGAATACAACGAATGGAAACAATACAAATAATAAAAAGAACAAACATAAGAGTAAAAACTAAAAATAAATATTTAGAATAAAATCGAACAAGCAATTGAAATGATGGTTCACAAAAATGATAGCAGTAAACAAAAATTCGCATAAGAATAAACTGAGACTTGTATTAATTCAGATTTAAAGGTTCAAGTTATCAAACGAACCAATCGTTTGCACCATGTGCTCTGATCACTCGTTTCGTCTGTTTATATGGAAGGACTCTCTAGTTTAATAGACTTCTAAAAATTTTTCTTTTTTAAATTAATGCTTTGAACATCTTGGTAATTTTTTTAAATAAACAAAACAACCAAGTTATTGAGTTTTTCCATTTTTCTTTTAGTGGAACTATTGGGTTTATTAAATTGGACATCACATGAACACACGCTAAGAGAATCATTAATAAAATTAATGCATGTGGATGGAGAAGAAGTTGTGAAATTTTTACAGGATGTGTTAGATGCTCTCTTTAATATTTTAATGCAAAATAATGATTCAGAATTATTTGATAATATGGTCTTCCAAAGTTTGCTGTATATTATTGGATTGGTGAGCGATCGAAAATATCAACATTTTCAACCAGTGTTGGATCTTTATATTCAAGAAAGTTTTAGTGCAACGTTAGCTTATGAGTAAGTTTTTTTATTCAGGACTAGCAGTATCCGTCGCAGCTTCACTCGCGAAAATTATAATTTTAAAGACTCAGTATTACTCTGAAACACAACTTTTTATTATCTTATACTGTCTCTTCAAAAATAAAACGAGACCTCAATACAAACTCCAATCACCTATAAATAATCCTAAGGGATTGATTTTCTAAAAACGCTAAGCACTTGTTTTTAAAATTTTTGAATAATAGTTTAAACAGCAAGTTTTATGTATCTCATTTTAAAAAAATGAGATCTCTATACAAACTCTCAGTCTCTATTTTACTCCCTTAAGGGTTGATTTACTAAAACAATCTGAAAAACGCATTTCTTGAATTGTTTTTAATGGCCTAAAAATCAATTTTCCTGTCTCTAACTTTAAAAAAAACGACACCTCCACAATACAAACTTATTTGGGGTTGATTTTCCAAAAACGCTCAAGCATGCATTTCTTTATTTATGATTAATTATTTCAAGCCGCGCGTAATACGTCCGTCCACATAGCCCCTAATTTCTACAGTTTTTCAATTTTTACGCAGGAACCCTAAATATTTCCTGGATAAAATGTAGCCTAGATTACTCTCTGAAAAGTCCTCTATTAGCTCGGACAAACAAAATGATTAAATTCATATTTTATTTCTACAGTAAACTGATAGCTGTTCTAAAATATTACGTGGACACCGCATCGAATTCAACAGATTCATCAGACACGTTACTTTTAAAAGCAATGAAATCGTTACAATATATTATACGATTTATTGTACGTTCGAAGATTTTATTTAATGATTTGTATGGATTGAAAGAGAAAGATTCATTTGAAACAAATTTTATACAACTGTTACAAAGTTTAACAAATCTAATGTCATATGCAACGGATTCGACGTTGCTGGTACAAGGAGCATGCTTAAAGTTTTTACCATCTACTATATCTGATATTATATTAGTGTTTGATCCGATCAAACTTAGGTAAGTAACAAAAACTTCTTTTTTCAAGTACACGCAGATAATATTCTTTTTCAATAGCCTTCTTTTTCGAAATTCGAATCGATTTACCACAAATAAAAACTTTGTCAATTATAATCTTAAAATTCGTTAAGCAGAAACTACACCAACTTAGTGAATTTTTTTTATCTTCATTGAAGTTCTGAATTAAAATGATTATCAAATAAAGGTGAAAAAACTACTATTGCTTTAGGATTTCGGGTTTTTTAGACTTTTTCCTTTAGTTTGGGCACTACACCTAACTGTTTGCCAAATAACAACTTTAAAGGATATCTGGAGTACCACTTCTATTTTTATCCTGTTCCCAACGATTTAAAAGCTATTTATTCCTTAACGATGAGATTGAAAACTGTATGTTAAAATGATGTAATCTTTCAATACTCGAAAACTCACCTCTGTAACTCTTTTGATTCAAAAGTTACAGAGGTGCCATTTACGACGTAATATTTCCTGTAGTATTATAATTTACTGAAGTACGATGGCGAATCTACAAATCAAATAAATATTTAGATCTTTTATTCATACTCTTTCCGCATCCACGAAATTTTTTGAGCAATATTTGAACCTGCCCAGTTAAAAATTTCACACAAAGAAAGCATTAGCTCATTTCGTTCGTAAATTAAGAATGATAGCAGCAATAAAATTAAAAACTTTTGGTTCTAGTGTAATTTTAACCGATTTATTAAAAAAAGTGCCTTCAAATCGCCTTGTCAAACAAAAAATGATGACTGTTAACGATATAATTCATAGTAAATTATTTTTGTACCCCGAGTGTCGTGCAGTTTTTCTTCCAGTGATATGTACTCAGGTTAAAGAGCTCTTAGAATCGAATGAAGAGGTAAGTGTTCTATTTTTATTCCAAATCTATTTCTGTTCGTGTTTATGCATACAAATATGAGCTTCCAAAATGAATGTTTGTAAAATAGAAAGTATAGAAATTATTTTTCTAAGCGGCACATATTGAATACTTTTAAGTGTAAGCTGTAAATTTTTGGGATGCATTTTTTTTAAATAAATGAAATAGGGTGGCCACTTTTCAATAGAGGAAAGCGAGAAAACTTTTCCAAAAGCAAATAATGCTGTCGACACATGAAATGGCTCATAATTCTGTCGTTTGCTAAAAAGGCAAATGTGTTCCCAAACTAGTATTAGCTGAAAACGGATTTAGTTGTAGAAAAAAAAATTGGGGTGGATATTGAAATTTCCGCTGGCGAAAAAGGTTTACATGGGCCTGGTAATGTCCGCGAATGTATTTACAGGGCATTGTTCAAAAAACTAAATTTTGTCAGCACATGAAATGGGGCACAATTTTGATGTTTCCTAAGAGGACGCGTAGGTTTCTCACTTAGTATAATGCAGGGATACTCGACTCCGCTGGAGGAAGAGTACAAAGGCGTCAGATTTTCCTGGCTTTGACTTTTTTATTCCTACATGTTTATGTCTATTCTATTAAATTAAATTAATAGAATTTAAATAAATATGTAGGAAAAAACGCCAAAGCCAAAATAAATTTTGAGGCCTCTTTTTACTCTTCTTCCAACGGAGTTGACTTTCCCTACATTGTACTCATTGAGTTTATCATTAGAAAAACCTAGAACTGTCAGGGAATTTATTTTGTATGAACAAGTGGCCACCATATTATAATGGCTTCCATCTTTATGATAATGTTTTCAGGGTCCATTTTCAAATTGTCATTTTACAGCTTACCCTTTATGTTTTTTTTAAGATGTCACTTAATAGATTTTTTTCAGTCAATTAAAAACTTTACGAATGTTTTCCAAATTTTTTTTTCTAAATTGCAACCCATTACACTTTTCTTTGAATGTTGAATGAAAACACTCTCAAATAAAAATTTTGCTTATCAATATGATAAAACTTCTCTATTTTAAGAGTTTTTTCACTTTTGTGAAAAAAACATCGATGACATTTTGAAAATATATCGTGTTTCCTTTTTTTATGCACTGTGACTAACTTTTGATTTTTCGTTTATCGAATATTTTGTTATAATTTGGTGCAATATTTTTGGAAACCATAGTTTTTTTTCCATATGGACTCTCAAGTCAGACTGAAGCATGATAGTAGGACGTCATAATTTTTATTAGCCCATCTACTGATATATACCGCCTCCGTACGAGTTTTTGTAGCAAATTCAGATAGACAGCAGCTGCTGATTTCTGGTCTATTACATCTAAATTTGATTTTTTTGAAGTCATATTTTGGTCTTTCCAGTGATAGCTTAGGCAACCATTTTCAGCCAAATGGACTGCTTGCAGCAGCGAATTGACATGATAGGAGGATGGGTACGTTTTTTCTTTGGGGAATGTTATTTGTGTAAATTTTAATTATATTTTTCAGATCAGTTACAATAGTTCGTTGGCATTAAATAGTTCTAAGATAGATAGATTGATATATTTTGGGGTATAAAAAGTATTGCACTTCGGGAAAAAACAAGTCAGGAACTTTTCATGCTGGCCGAAAATGTGCAAAATAAAATTACAATTTTCACAAATAGTCCACCCCAAAGAAGACAAATATACCTCTCCTAACACCTCACGTTACTCCGTTGCTAAATTCAATCCATGCAAACTTGGGTATTATCTCCTGAATTACAATATGGAGAAAATCAAAGCTTCTTTCTTTGCTTTCACTGGAGGTAATCTTACAATGAATTTCCATACTGATTTCATGGTTGATAAGGATTTTTAACACTCATTAGGTGACAAAAGGATAACATACTAAAAAAAATTTAATAATCGTGTCCCATCAAATTCTCTATGTTTGTCCATAATTAAAAAAATATTGCATCCAATTACCTAAAGATTTTTTGCTAATATATCATCGTATCATTGTGGTTAATAAAAAAGGACCACACCAATAATTGTGCTTTTATAGAGTCAAACTATACAGCCAATATATATATATTTTTTAAATAATGATAATTTTACTATCTTTGACTATTTCTAGTCGTCATTGATCTTAGTTGAGCTGCTGTTGTGGCTTCCAAGATAAGATTGGCCACCAGTTGTGCAGATGCCACACGCAACGGATTCTTTTGAAATGTTTGTACGCATTTTTCCAAAACACTTTTTTTAATCTTTGAATTTTTTTTATTTAGATTTTGATTATTTGCTGTTTATTTGGTTTGGCTTTGTTATGCAATCATTATTTTTTGTTTTTAACATTTTGTGCATGCGCATGTCATTTTGTTTACTTAACATATGTGTTTGTTTTTTTTTGCATTATTTGTTATTAATTTAGATCGTTTATTAAACTGTGTGTAATGGCCATTGATGTTGGGAGGGATAATACGATTTAAAAAAAAAAAAACAACGATAAATTGATGAATTGACGACCAATTAATATATTTGTCTATATAATATAAATTAATAATTGTCAATTTCTGCCTTTCTTCGTTTTATCCCTTCGAATGCATGGTTTTTATTGGAGGATGGGAGATATTTTTAGTATTAATTTGAATATCGTAAAAATATGATTTTATTTCTATAAAAAAATGTTCTCGTAAAAGTTCTCGATTTACATCTACGAATATAACTTTGTATCAAATGCAAGTTTAATGTACCTTTTTCAGAATATAAACGAAATATTAAAAATATTTCAAACAAATTTTGATGCCACCTACATAAATTCGAATTATAACTTTAGGAATCTAGTCGAGCAACAAAAATTCAGATATTTGCCGTTTGTAGTAATGCTTACGGACGTTCACGTGTGAGACTTGATGTTAGACAAAATTTTTAATCTTTGATGCAGTTTAATCACGTAATTATGTTTCCACAAAAAAGCATCTTTTCGATCATTTGAAAAAGTTATCAACGATTAAAAATTAAATTTTTAGCATAGAGTCTTATGGGAAAGTATAATTTTTAATATTTAAACTTGTAACAACTATGTTAATAAGTTAGACACTGTGATATTATTGAATTAAAAAATGGTGTTTATCGAATGAGCATTTAATCAGCATAAATGAAACTATTTGGATCCGATTTGGTAGAAAGTAGGATAAAGTAGAATGGATGTCTATTAGTGTAGGAGTTGGGCGCTTTTGGAAAACCAAAATTTCGATATACTAAATGGCAAATTAAAATATCGGCAATACTAAAGGCGGGAATTATAAATCTCACCAAAGAAAAAAACAGTGGTGGTAGATGAGAGATGTTGCCAAATATAAATTTGATGAAACCCAAATTATGATTTGGAGGTAGTTGAACCAAAAATTGATTCTGAACGACTGTGTTTATAGATGTACACGAGATCTAAAACAGACTGTTTAATCCATTTTATATAACTCAATTGTTTTAGCTCTAAAAATTAATTATTAATACAGGGTGAAAACTGATTTTGGGGTTTATAAAAATTTTGTTTGCTTTGTTATTATTTTTTGTTTTATTTTTTTGAAGTATGACGAATTGTGTACTAAAAATTAGTTTTGTGAATGTGTGGTGTATAGGGGTATCGAGGTGGTGAAATACGCAGCAAATCACGATCGGTGGCCAAAGTGGCACGACTACTTGGTGCAAGTAAACATCGGCTCAACAAAGATCGTGGCTATTGTGAAGAGGTCGGTCTCTGATTAAATATAAAATTATTAATCAATTTATTTTCTATATTTGGTATAAAAAAAATGTCACAAAAAAGTGATTTATGACCAGAATTTTTGTGACATTCTGTACTTTTTAAAAAGCATGCATAAAGAAAATTATTTGAGTAAAATTTCTTTCTTGAAACTTTTAGGTTGAATTGTGTGTTAAAATTTTGAGTGATATTATGGAATTATTATTTCGTACGGATGTGGGCTCAACAATGCATGATATTAAAGAGATTATGTTACGAATTTTACGTACCGTTATACAAACGTTAATTTCAATGGATCGTGAAAATGATTTAGTGGTAATTTACGAGAATACGATCTTTAGACGGTCACGATATCCTATATTTGGAATATTCGATAGTATTGATCGTCTAAAGGCGAAATTTCATTCAGCAACTAAATTGCAACGATTTCCCCTCATCTTTTCGCTGTAGTTAAAACGAGTTTCATTTAATCTTCATCTGATTTTTATACAAGGTGATTCATTTAAAATGTTACAAAACTTTTGAGGAATTGTTGATCTTATAAAAAATTATCTTAAATATTGCATGATCATGGTTGCATAAGGGGAGTCCAAGTTAGAGAAGATTTTTTTTTTCAAAATAGAAGAACCCATGGTGTATAATTGTTCCCCTGTCTTGGTTAGTAGAGGAACTTATTTTCAAAAAAATAATCCAATTCTCAATGGTAAAAATTTTAAATTTGTAAGGGAAAGTAACGTTTTATAAAATAATTTGATACACATTTGCTAAAATTTACCCCTTTTTAGTAGTTACTGTTAAAAGTTTAACAGGTAATATTCTTTGACATCAAATGTTTGATATGAACAATCATACATCTAGATGGGAATCGAACACTCGAACACTCTGACATTCTAGACCAACGCTCTGCCTCTGAGCTACCAGATGTTATGGTAGTGGAATACATATGATCTTTCACTATCTTCGAAGTCTATTTACATATTTTTAATTGTTTTTTGTAAACTAGCGTCTATTTATCCATTGCTAGTATAGTTGCCTTTCAGTTATATTATACGAATGGAAGTAACTAGCGTATACTTAATTTGACATTTAAGTAATATGTCTGAACATTGATAACATTTTTTGACATGAAATGCTTGAAATGGAAAAATTCCATCCTAGTGTGTATGATTTTTTTTGCATATTAGCACACGATTTTATTTGTTGTATAGGTGTGCCAATATGAGTTAAAGTCTGAGTTTTCGGGGTCTATGGTCGCTATCTTGGAAAAGGTGTGTAAAGAGTTTTCGCGCTAACCTTCGTAGATTTGGAAAGATCTTTAGTTCATATAAAACTCTACAATTTTTTAGTCCTAAAAATCATATCCAAAATAAATTAACGGTAACTACATCAAAAATAAATTTTGTGTAAACGAGGGTAAATTCGTTGCGATTATGTTGCACCACAGAACCACATTCATACAGGATTTTTTAAATATTTTTCTAGGGAAATTTAGTTGCTGTTATGATATCAATTTTCCGTCAAATGACTGCTCACCATTTCGAAGTCTACGTAAATCATTTTGCAACTCGAACCGATTTACTTGATTTTATTATGGAGATATTTATGGTCTTTAAAGATTTAGTATCATCCAAAACTGTGTATGCTTGTGATTGGTCTGAAATGATATTATTACAAAATTATGTGATATTAAAATCGTTGCGATTTTTTTCACATACCACACGTGATCATTTCTCAGATCATTTTGATAATCAAGTATGGAATAATTTCTTCCATTGTGCAATTGCATTTTTAACACAGCCTGCATTACAATTGGAAACGTTCTCACAAAATAAACGGCGTAAGATTATTGCAAAATATAGTGATATGCGTCGTGAAGCTGGTTTTGAAATTCGTGCGATGTGGTTTAATTTAGGTAAATACAAATTTATTCAAAGTGCTTCTACAAACATTGAGGGGGTTGCAGTTTTTTCCGATCTCTGCTTTTCTTCCATCATTGATATATTTATTACCTTTTTAAAAATGAATCGGAATGACACTTATGAAATCGCGTCTATCTTAAGCCGGGTGCAAGTTGAGAAGCAGTTCAACGGGGTGAAGTGAGTTGACACACCATGAATACAACAGCTATACAACATGCTAGTGTTCCCACAAATTGTTTTTAGTCAAGAAGTGATGTCCACGATTGAAGAGAAACTCGAGGAGGCATTTCGAGGGAGAAAATTTTTATATGAAACTATAGTAGTAGTTTTTATATTTTTCATTTGAAAATTCGTCCATAGAATGATGTCTCTGTGGGTCTTCCTTTTCTTTAAATAACTGGTTTCGTGAAATAATGTTCATCGGAATCAGATTCTGATTCGAAAATTTCGAAAAAATAGATGATGGAAATAAACAGTTAAGTTAATACACGTGCAGGGTCTAAAAACAATTATGTATACAGTTATTGGGAAAAAAATGAACGTAATGGTTTTCTGTTTTGAAAAAATCTATAACTGCTTAAACTACAGAAGATAGAAATACGAAATTTAGAAGCTAAGTGTCCCTCAGAAGCTGTAAAGGGGAAAAGATTTTGGATTTTTCGAAAATCAATCTTTAAGGGGATGACACAAACTTGTGTATGAAAAATTGTATACCTTATATTTTTTGAATGGAAAAAAAATCCCTAGTAAGGGAGTTAATAGGATATTGAAGTTTGTATGGGAAAATTTGATTCCTTGCTGGTATCTACTTAAAAATAGATAGGTAGACTAACTTCATTCTTTCCGTTTAAAATCTCCTAAAGTTATATCTGAAACCCACGTGGACGATGTCTCCCACAAAAACTAGTTATTTATATTTGAGTCTTATTGGTCAATTTAGAGAATATCGATATTTTTTCTCTACTATTGAGAATTTTTCGAAATTCGATAAAATGCTAAAGATGAAATCGATTTAATTCTATTAATAATGAAATTTTGTTTTGCTTTTTAGGTCAATATAAACGACAATTTGTTCCAAGTTTAATTGGACCATTTTTAGAAATGACCTTAATCCCTGAAACAGAATTACGTAAAGCAACAATTCCAATATTTTTCGATATGATGCAGTGCGAATACTATTCAAATAAATATTTCGCAGAGAAATTCGGTGATACAAAATCAGATTCTAGTCAAATAAAACGCAATTTTAATGATTTTGAGAATGAAATGATTGCAAAATTGGATATTTTAGTTGAGGGTGGACGGGGAGATGATGATTATAAAAAATTATTTTATGAAATTATGTTAAATTTATGTGAAAATCATAGTTCGTTGAGAGAACCTGGTGTGAAATTTGTGAAAACTGTGACACGTTTAATGGAACGGCTGTTAGAATATCGGTGTATTATTAATGATGAGAATAAGGAGAATCGGATGAGTTGTACTGTCAATTTACTGGTAAGTATATTTTTGCTAGTTTGTGAAAACTTTAAAAACTTTTAAATGTCAAAGATTATATACATTCAACAACAGTCATAGAATTAATGTGCATTTTTAAATTTTAGACACTTAGGTAAATTGAAATATTGTATTTATGCCTTTTTTAATCAGGGATTTTAACCGTTTAATAAATGTAACGGTTTTGGTTAAGACTTCGTTTATGGAAAGTTAAACGGTTTCGGTATCTGCTTCGGTTTTTAAATTCAAAAATAAAACGGTTTCATTTACAGTTATTAATAGTAAATATTATGAAATAAAGTCATTCCAAGTTTCAACTATAATACAAGTTTAAATATAAAATTTTAAAAACTTTGCTCGCTTGTGCCAAGTTAAAAGATTATAGAAAACTCATCGGAAAATTAAGATCTTTTAATTACACCCATTAAAAAAACAGAATGTTTATGTTTAGTTTTCATGCGGCTTTTTATGCTTAGTTCTCGCTACAAAACTCGCCAGTACAGATGGCTCTATGTCAGTGATAATACATTTTAAACTAAGAAAACAACAGCGTGATCACGACTAGTTTCGAAATTTAAAGAGAGCCGATTCTCCCTCATACTGACTCACTCAAAGTGGACGTCGAACGACGATGTGAAACTAGTAATTAATAGTATTCGCGTAATATATGTTTCATGCGGTATTTTCGAATTATATCATTCGATTTTTTCGATAATACCGTATTTACGTGAGGATTAAATACGTGTGCAAAGTTTTATGAGAATCGCTTATGTAGAAGTAGATAAAAAGTCGGTTGCTAAATAATACTTTTGAATCAAACATTTTCTCTTTTAGGATTTCTATTCGGAAATCAATCGACAAGAGATGTATATACGATATGTTTATAAATTATGTGATTTACATTTAGAATGTGATAATTACACGGAAGCTGCGTACACATTACAATTGCACAGTAAATTATTGAATTGGTCTGATCAAATTTTATCACCGTTGCTAAAAAGTCACAAGTATTCGGTGTGTCAAACACATCGTGAATTAAAAGAAAATCTGTATTACAGTATTATTGATTATTTTGATAAAGGCAAGGTAAGTTTTCATACATTCTTTTGTTATTCACATTTGCTGTAAGTTATCCTTTTTTATCTTTTGCCGTTAAGGCGGTTCGATCGAAACTAATGAGTCAAATAATGAAAATTCATTATTTTAATTTATAATATTATAACAAGCTTGTACATTGATAACTGTTACTTATTTAATAAAATATTTAAAATATTCATCCAAATTTTAGCATGATTTGTTGTTTCAATTTCTCCATAAATATTTTTTTAATTATAAGACGTTGACTAAATATAGGAAATTTATGGAATGGAACAGTGAAGTCGTTATTTGCTCTACTTGAGTATCTAAACACATTACAATATGTCCCATATTTAGTTTTTCTTGATGAATCTCATACCATAATTATCATTTTTCATTTATCATAAAAAAGTACATTAACAAAATAATAATTTTTTATTTTAATAACATAACCCTATTAACGCATATGTAACTGTCACAGTTGAACCTGACTACTCTGTTTCTAATTCTTGTCACAAGATGTGAAAGGAACAAAAACCAACGGTAGTGACTTTTCGATTTTAACTCTAAAATAAATATAGTTACAGCAGTTTTTTAGCTTTTTATCTCGATTTACGATTTTATTTTGTTTGTTTTTGATTTTTCTAGATGTGGGAATGTGCATTATCCGTTTGTAAAGAATTAATGAGTCAATACGAGAATGAAACATACGATTATTTAAATTTAAGTGAATTATTAAAACGCATGTCCCAATTTTATGATTCAGTTATGAAACAATGTCGTGCTGATCCCGAATATTTTCGTGTTGGCTATTTTGGACGTGGTTTTCCAACAATTTTACAAAATAAAGTATTTATTTATCGTGGTAAAGAGTATGAACGTTTAAGTGATTTTAGTAGTCGATTATTGAATCATTTACCAAACGCTGAGCTTATGAATAAGTTAACACCACCTGGTGAAGATATTTTAGAATCGTCGAACCAATGTAAGTATTTTTATCCTTTGCAGTTGTATTTTTCTTTGAGGCTTGGCTTCCCAAGATGTTATCTAAATTTAAAATGAGAAACTCCGTCAAAAGAACAGTATATGAGATAGAACAACTTTTAACTGTTTGCCATATTTTTTTTTATTGAAGTTTCGGGAGCGTGGATCCTTTTTGGCACTTCTCTATTTCACGACAAAAGTGATATCCTAAAGCTTCTGTATACAGGGAGTGATTTGTTAAGGGAGTGAGATCACTCCCTTTGTGTATAGGGCTTTAAGCATCACCGACCACTAGTCCATATCTCTGTATCTCTGCAAGATTTGATGCCCAGAGTAAATAATTAATTTCAATCGATTTTCCCTAATCAAAAGTTGTTCCTAATTTACAGATTTACAAATCAACAAAGTAGAACCGGTATTCGACGATCGTAAACAACGATTTTCCGGGAAACCAGTGAACGATCAAATATTACGATACTATCGTGTAAACGATGTACAAAAATTTAAATTTTCCCGTCCATTTCAACGTAAAGATCCACATATGAACGGTGAACAAAATGAATTTGCGAGTTTATGGTTAGAGCGTACTGTTCTAATCACAACGTATCCATTACCTGGCATACTACGATGGTTTCCAGTGACATCCAGTGAAACGTTCCATGTATCTCCATTACGGAATGCAATTGAAACAATGGAAATGACCAATAAAGAACTAAAAGATTTAATTATTTCACATAAAAGTGATCCAAATTTACCATTAAATTCGTTGAGTTTAAAAATTACGGGTAAGTAAACCTTCAAGAAGCTTGAAATAACGTTTGTAAAAATAAGAAAATCTTAAAAAGTTTTATCGTTTTATCTTTTTTTTAATATTAATATATTGAAATATAAGTCGGCTATGTCAGTCTAAGTATAATGTACAATTGAAAATCTTCAGCGAAACTACAAAAATAAACTAATATATATTTTATCCGATAGTCAAACTGCGTTTAAGTGAAAAAAACTCCAAAATTGTCTTGGAGTGTATCGACTCACTGAAAGATCTGGGTAAACATAACAAAGTCACTATCGGCTGTGTGCCTGAACTTTCAGAAATCGATGGAAACGAGAAGACTGATGAACTAGACAGACTATAAAAGACTAGGCATTTACACGAGTCCAACCATTCTTGGGTAAATACTCATGACCAGGCTCTTAAAATGACTTCTCATGGAAAAAGCCTCTGAGCGTTTACAACTAGAAAAAAACCAGTTGAGGATACTTACTGGTTACTGAAAACTCAATAAATATAAGCAAAAAATCAATCCCACCGGGACCGATCTCTGCAGATTTTGTCAAGAAAAGGAGGAAACCGGAATTCACATTCTGTCTGAATGCGAAAACCTCTCTCTCAGAAGACACTATTACTTGGTATGGACAGATTTTCAACCAGATGAAATCAATGAACTGACGCCAAGAGGTTTCCTAAAATGTTTCAAGATAGGATTCCTGAAATACCTTTGAAGGAAAGGAGGTACAAAAGCTCTTTAAAAGACTTCTAATTCGAATCTAATCTAAGGCGTTTAGTCCTAATTTAATTGTTTGCTTATTGTAAAAAGAGACGTTTTAAATTCATTTAGTATTATATTTACGCGTAAAGGATCTTTGGGTTTCTAAGAAAATGTCTAATTAATCTTTCTCAAAGATGGATTTAAAAAAATGATACAAATTTTAATATTTAGGTATTGTGGATGCGGCCGTTATGGGAGGTGTTGCAAATTACGAAAAAGCATTTTTTACACCGGAATACGAGGAATATAATGCAGATGATATGATTTTAATACAAAAGTTGAAGGATTTAATCGCTTGTCAGATTCCATTATTGGAAATAGCACTTCAGTTGCATAAGCAAAGAGCACCACACAGTTTGCTACCGCTACAACATCGTTTAGAGAAATGTTTTGGTGAAATGCGTGCCAATGTTGAGGAAAAATATGGAAAACGGGTATGAACAGTTGTGTCATAAAAAAAATTACCTTTATGAGAAATAGGGTGACCACTTTGTCGTGAAATATTTGATTTTGGTCATAATATTGCTTAAAGCAATGGTAAAAAGGTGTTAGGGGTTTGTTATCCATACAATTATCTCTAAAAATGTAGGATGTGGAAAACTATTTAGAAGGCTTTGATTTCCAGATTAAGGATGTTCCAGCATGAAACCACTTTTCGACAGATTTTGCTCATTTTTCTTCACAGGCTAAAAATAACGTTTTCTAATAAATCTTCAGAAAGTTTCAGAATTTTTGACCGTTTAGAACGCGATAAATTAATAGCAAAGTAATCATTCTCTCTCATTAGAAGCATGTAAAACTTCATATCCGCCCAAATATTATCTGTTGTATTAATAAAAATACTCGATATAATATAATTTAAAAAAACTAGAATAGTAAACATAAATATCTATTAAATAAATTTAATAAAAATTCGCGTTTTACCGTTTTGTTTTCGAAATATAAAAGTTTAAAATTATTTTTTATTTCAAAATTACATTAATTTGTATATATGAATAGTGAATGTATCTATGTGTTGTGTATGTGTGTATATGTATTTGTTCTATAATAAAATCAAACCGGTTTTTTGTTTTGATTATATAAGACAGTGCTGGAACTACCTTAAATAGATGAATTCAGCATACATTATGTTTTGGATAATAGTAGGAGTTGGCACACAAAAAAATATCCCCAAAAGAGAGACAAAAAAAGAGAGAACTATTTTCCAGGCTTTAGCCTCCCCTCCCCTACTACTACTAACTTTGTCCCAATTCTCACTGGAAAAACTCCACATGAATAATAAATGATTGTTTTTGCAGATTTGTGATATAAAATTCGATAATCCTGTAATCATGCGTCGACAATTCACTCAAAGTTCAATAGATAATCGTCTATCAGATTTATCTTTCAATATGGAGTAAGTTTTGATTATTTTTCTTTTCTCTTTTAAAATTTCCAATATTCAATTTTTTGGGGTAATGCTTTCTTCTTAAAATAAAATAAAAACTTAAAATGGGGCTTTTATATAATGGAATTCTTTTATTAACGTAATTAGTGTCTCTGCTACAAATGGATCCCGAGTATCGAGTTTAACGAAGTCCCAAGTGAATACACTCAAGTCGTTAGCTACATTCAATTTTACAACAAATTCTGCTTCTAATGCCAGGTCGGTATTATGGTACTCACTAAACACTTTAAAGATAAGCGATCGGGAATGATAAATGCTACTAACATCACCTTATTTTCAGATTTGACAAATTCCCACCGGTTTATTTTTAAAAATTCAAAAAATACAAAATTTGCATCCTTTAGTTTAGAAACACATCCATTAGGTTTTTGCTTCCAAAAATTAACTATTTTTTTCACTAAACAATTGAGAAAATATAACGCAACAATCGGTAAATAAAAGGATATTTTTACCTTAGATTTTTATTTTGAATGTTGTCCTTTTCTTTTCAATGTTGCTGAAATTTGCTCCTACAAATTTGTTTTTAGAACGCTTTTGCTTAAAATTTTTTTTAACCTTGAGGTGACTATTTAATACACATCTGCTACTGGGGGCTATCCATAAAATACGTTAAGTTTATTGAATCAATCACGGAAATCGAAGCAGTTTGCTGTATCGTATAATCACGAGAATCGATAAACCAGTTATATCGGCATATTTTTCTTCAATCCAATCGACATGTACTAATGAGTACCGATCTTAGAATCACAAGAGCTAGCAAGCAACGTATCAGTCTAGCGTGCGACTACTCTTTCCTCTCTTCAACTTTTATCCACCAACGCGCTACTAGTCAATTCAAGAATTATTTAACAATCTCTCAGATTTCGTCAGACTTTGTACCTCACCAATTTTATTGCTCGTTTCTCTATTAATTTTCATAAAGAAACGGGCAATAACACAGATAATTTTAAGATATCTGTGTTACGTAACACGGAGTTGAATCTAACCCACTAATAGCCCCTAGACATAAATCCGTTTTTATAATCGGGTACATTGTCACATCTAATATTCTTTTGGGAAAGATTCCGGGAAAATCTCTTATTACTGACAAGTTCAGAACTGCATTATTGGAATTTGGGGGGGGGGGGGGGGTAGGGGGCTTCGTTATGGTGTTTTTAAAGCGTTAATCACATCATGTTTGGAAGAATATTAATCTGATGGTTATATCTCATTTTGTCCTGATTTTATAATTTTCGCATCCTAAAGGGCATTCTATATTTAAACTAATTAAAACCCGTTGAAATACCATGGCATTTTGTTCTTCTGTATTAAATAGTCAACTCTAAATTTTATTTATTTTTTCGCTTGATTAATGTGCTTTGGGTTGCGTTCATTTTATAAACAATTTACGGACTAAAACAGTTCCCACTTTGTGCGTTTCACAAATTTAAAATTTTCTTCAGAAAATAATCTAAACGCAGCCAATATTTGAGAGTTTATTTTAATCGTTCAATTCAGTTTTCCCCTCAATAATCTCCATTCATTTTATCAATTGATTAAAATTAATAAATTGCATGTCAAAAAGTTATCTCAGACCGTTATCTGGGACTAAAATTGCATTTAAACCATCGTATTATTTGGTCCATGTTTATGAGTTGTAAATATTTGTAGAAAACTCGACAAAATTATTATGCAATCAGCAATTTCATTCCTCTATTGGATACTAGTCCAAGTGGCTATGCTGTCAAAGGCGCATAGAAATTCTGCATAGAAATTCCTGCCCTTTAGGGGTCGGTAAAACAGGCCTAGAAAGTCGTACTTGTCAGGTTTCGTTCTCCCCTCCGCTTCTATTACTACTACTTCTCTATTGGGTTCTTAATAACAAGTTGTGTAAAATACACAATCAAGATTAAGAAACCTGAAGAAGTTCAAATAAAAGAACGAAACGTTGCTGATTTAATAAAAGGAGTTTGTTTTTAAATTTAGTCCAATTTCTTGCAAATAATTACAATTATATTAAAATCTTTTAATCATTTTACAAAAAAATAATTTTTCTAACTAATTTTGGGTATTTGTTTTCGTAACGTTCGTTCTATTAACCGTTAAAAGAAATCTTCAAAGTTTTAATTGATTCTATGAATTTAAATCGCCGCTACACCAAAGACGATTCTGACGTAAGAGCCAACTTTTTCATATCATTGACAGTATTAGTTCTATTGTCAAATATCAACATTATTATTCATATATTTATTATATTTGTGTATACTTTGGCGTCAACAACACAATATTTGTCAAATTCCATTTCGGTTACGTAAGACAAATTCGAGAGGACTATCGTATCCTAACGAATAGAGTCAGTTGTTCCGGTCACTAGATTCACGTGACAAAATCTAAATCATTATTACCAAGCAAGCTAGCGTGTGAATACATATGGATTCAATAAATTTTGAAGATTATTTTTTTAATAAATATATTTAATTGTAATTAAGCTATTGTGTACTATTTAAAGCTGATTTTTTAGCAGGGCTAGTTCAAATCAAAATAATAAAAATTTACTATTAAATTCATCAAATTCGAAATTATCATTAACATCACCATCGTCGACCACAATCAAAGCCAAATCAAAAACACCAACAAAAGAGAAACGTCGTAATTCGAAAAAAATTGATCGTGAATCAATAATATCGTTACCGTTAACAAGTTCTACACAATGGTACACAACAAGTACACCAGAAAATGAACCAATTTCAATAAATTTATCAAATTCTAATGTTTCACAATCCCCATCACCAGCACCGATTACACCAGTTTTTGAGCTACGGGAAGAGGTAAGTTTGTATTTATAAATTTTGTTACGATGAAAGAAGATGAATATCACAGTGTACTCTCGATTATCCGCGGGTTAATGCTAAGTAAAACTGATGGAACTTTATGATTTATTTGCATTGCAATGCATTTTTGAAAAAAATGTTTGAAACAAAAGTTTCTTAGTTTAAAGGGGGTAATTATAATGCCATAATTATATTTTTATATTTATATTCCATGCATTCGTGGCCGAGTGGTATAACTTATGTTTTAAAAAAATATTCAGGTGGAAATTTTTCAAATGAACACGCGGTATACTAATATTTGTACTTGTGTTACATATTTTGTATACGATATAAAACTTTTATTTGTATCATTGGACACAAAATAGATTAACAATTAATCGATTGAACTCTAATTAATTTGTTTTAAATCCAATTATTTTAGTTAACGCCACATCGTCCATTAAGATCCGAAGTAGAAAAAGAGAAACGTCTAAGTCGCCCAACTAGTGGACAATTTTCAAATTCACGACCACCTAGTGCAATTATGATACGTGTTGGAGGTCCAGGATCCGAAAATAGTAGTAATCGTGATTCAATTGGTATGGATAGCACATAAACAAATGGCGTTAAAAGTCGAGCTATCATTTCAAAATTTAATAGTTAAAAAAAAATGCCTCGGATAAAAGTTTTTCATTTTTTGAAAGAATCTTTGAATCTTTCGAATTTTATTTGAAAGATTTTTCCGAAATCCAAATAAATAAACCATAAATCAATTATAAAATTTTGAAATGATAGCTCGACTATTCACGCCATTTGTACAATAGCTTAATAAGTGGTTGTACATTTTTTCAGCCGATTTGGGCCGAATTCATTTGTACGAAAACCGAACGAATTTGACACAAATCAACTGTCGATAGTACTTGAAAAAATATCATTTTTGTTTTGTAGGTACTACAGATTCAACAGCTAGTGAAGATAATACCGTTGATGATCAAATACCACCTCCACTTCCAATTAAATCACGTGATCCAGATTATTGTAATATACCAGAGAATATGACAAGTTCACCAGAGATTGAACAACGGCAAAGTATTGTAACTACACCTCGTTTATTACGTAAACCACCGTTACCAGAACCCACAGATGATGTACAAAAGACTCCACCACAACCACCCCCAAAACCTCCGAAAAAAACAATTGTTACAAATTGAGAACATATTTGTGTGTGTAAATATTTTGTATAAATATTTTTTAAATAGTTAATTATTTTTAAAATGGTGCGTGTTCGTATTTTACCAATTTTAAAACTAACGTAACACAAATATAGGATCAGATCTATAAGATCTTTTGCGCTTTGGAAAATTGATGATTAATTACTCTTTTTGTATATTCTGCAAACGTCTGCAAGTTTTAAAAATAGGGTAGCTCGGTCTGCTATCTATAAATTTTTTCCGTCCTGAGCATAAACCCGTAGATTTTGCTTGCACAATAGAGTGGGCAACGAAGTCCAAAAGACATTTACGTGATAAATTTTCCTCAAACTGCAAATATAAACTATTTTATAAATATATTTGGTAACCTTGTTCAGTAGATCTGTAATATATTTTGCATGGGTTTGTACATTGATTTCGTAGGAGGCTGATTTAAAAACATACTTAGCACATACTTTTAAGGGTTAATTATTGTTGAAACGTTAGATACTTAAATATACATGGGATGAAGCATTTATTCAGTGAATGGATCCAAAAATATACAAAATGGGGTTTGCATATTTTGGTTCGTCTATCATGGAGAGTATTCATGTGATGAGATAGTAAGTGCAAGACAATAACTTGAATTTTGGTTTCGAAAAAGCATCAAAGAGATTTAGTTATAACGTATGTGTTTAGCCCCTGGCATTGAGTTGATATTCAACTGATGGCTTTCATGTTTCCTCTTAGGGAAGAATTCATTGAAGCTTTTATGCTTTTTCATCAGACACTGTAAATGCTTCATTCATTAATTTTATCCATTTTTTAATCCATGAGTACAAAATGTTGAGGCCTAAAGAATTTTTAATGATGTAATTTTAAATAATTTTACCATATAGGTGTTAAAATATATTCTTCCAGAGTTATCAGAGTTAATAAACGTGACAAGTATACTGTGTCCATCGAAATTTAACCTGTAATAAGAAAAAATTTGTAGTGTAATCTAGACACCTGATTAATGCAATACATTTGTTCGTAAGTTACCTTGTAACTACCAACAAACTTGTATTAGGTTATTGAATTTTGAGGCTAAAAATAAACATTGGTTTAAAGTCCATAAATTCGTATTTATTTAATCTTTTAGATTGGGTTTTAGATCGAATATATCTGGATATCTTGGTATATTCCAACAAATTGGCTCAGATATCGGAAATCAAACCCGAGCCTCCTGGGCTAAAGAAATATGCGCGTACTTTATTCAATGTTGCCTTTACTGATCGATGACCAAGAAAGTGGACAGCTTTCCAGACATCCTCAAGATCTTGATCAGGAATGAAAATCCTAGGTTGATTCCAAGAAAACTCCACATAAACCTTAAACATAAAACTGAAAACAGTTCGGAGTTTAAGGATAATTTAGTAAATTATTATGAAGGGAGTCACACTTCTGGTGATCAGAAATCTTTATTTAATCTTTCATTTAGATCGAATATATCAGGATATCTAAGTATATTCCAACAACAGCAAGAGAAAATTTTTGTTCAGGCTACTCATTTCGATGAACACAGTACAGGCTAATTCGCGGATAGTCCAGTAACTTGTATTTTACAAAATTAGTGATAATCCTAATTTATCGACAGTATTTTTACTATACCGAACTTGTTTCTCATTTATAAGATTTGATTTGTTCTTTTTTTTATACAAAAAATTTATAAATAATTGTTATTGATAATAAGGATTCATCGCACTCATTCCGTTAAAAATAACGATATGTTATAATAACTTTAAGGTAGTTGTCGTGAGAATCGCGTTGTTGTCGAAATTGGCTGAAATTTTGGTAAATTGTTCAAAATATAAGTATCTAACTTCGTTTAAAATTTCAAAATTATTTACCGTTTGAAAAAAATTGCTCACAAAAATTGCACGATTAATATTACAGGTATTTACAAAAGTAGTAATTTTAACTCCACTTTTAATTTTATTTAAAAAACGTGTCCAGCGTTCCAGTTTGTAAAAGATGACGAAAAAATTACACTTTTATATAATCCAAGTGAAAATGTATACGAGGTGCGTTCAAGTAAAAAACGTATCGTCTACAATCTCAGTCTATGCATATAATTGATGTGTGTTCTGAGCTGAAACTTTTTAACACGATTACTGCAAGACAACTACCTTAAGATATAAAAATGAGAAATGCCATTTACATTTTAAATACTCATTTAAAATGGAACCATTTTAAATATTACCCATCCTTGATATATAATGAATGGCACAAAATGATCTTAATAATTTCGATTTTGTGGAATATTTAAAAAAAAATCCGTTGCGTTCACAGATTTGTATATTTTATTATTCTAGATCGTTAACTTAAAAAACAATTTTATTTATCGTTACATGTTTTATAATACTCACTTATACCACCCCATACACACACCGAGTCGCCGAATTAAATCGTTGAAGTGTTTTTTACAAATAAATTTATGTAAGTAGAATTTACCG
The DNA here is from genome assembly GCA_963920215.1 of Nineta flava. Lineage (NCBI taxonomy): Eukaryota > Metazoa > Arthropoda > Insecta > Neuroptera > Chrysopidae > Nineta > Nineta flava. Next base: position 44,030,192 of record OY986044.1, read on the forward strand.
TAGTATGTAGGTGAACCTTTTGTGCCTTATATAATGTAAAAATACAGGTAAAATAAGAATTTTAGACGACAGCTGATGCGCATGCATCGTGAATAACTTCGTTTTGGCACTAGGAACCAAGATTCGTTTAGTCCCCAATAAGCCAAAAAATTATCTATACATATAAAAAAATTATATATCCTGACTGATTCATCAACGCCAAGTCAAAGCTATTGAAATTTGGATTTGTTCCTAAGACAGCGTAGAAGTGAACTAAGAATATTTTTTAGAAAATCGTCCCCTAAAGAGGTGAAATACTCGTATTATTATACCCAGTATACGCAAATATACCAGAGTATATTAAGTTTAGACCCGACTTTGTAACGTTTGAAAATATCCGTCTAAAATATAAATGTCCGTCCGTCTGTGGACACGATAAATCAAAAACGAAAAAAGATAACGAGCTGAAATTTTGTGTGTTCTAGAGCTAAAAATTAAGGACAAGTTCGTGAATGGGCAAAAAGACGAACCATGTTTTTAGAGGAGTAAATTAAATCTTTCTAAATATCCCGAAAACTGTATGGTTTATTGCAAAAATTTTCATAAGTAAAATTTAAAAAAAATATAAATAAAAGTAGTCTTTAATGATTTTAGCTGAAGTCAAAAAATAAGGAAATATGACATTGCTGTACTTGAGTAGGGCCAAATGGTTTAAAGAGTAGTAGCAAGGATGGGTTAGTCCTATTTCGATATCACAATAGACCTCACGGTCTAAGTGTGTCCCATCCAGGACAGCCGTTACAACCTAACCGAATCTTAATTTGATGAATGGAAATGTTTGCGATAAACCTCACAGTTTCTATAAAATTTGGAAAAACGAGTTTAGATCTCTTTTTGTTCACCTCAAAACAAGGTAAAACAACTTTTTTTTAATTGGTGATGCATCGAATCTATGATTCTAGAGTTTAACGAAGTTATTTTTAAATTTTCGTGAACGCACATCAGTAGTCGCCTTTATTTTTTGGTTTATTTTATCTGTAGTATAAAGTGCAAAACAAAATCCGATATAAAGTATATATATATTTAACTTTAGGGACCAATTATATGATTAGGAGTTTTATTTTAGCCATTGGTATATTTTTCTAAGGGCAGTTTGCTAAAAAATATTTGTGTATATGTGTACTACAAAAAGGAATATTTTCCAAAAGTGACTTTGCGAATGTTAAAAATTAGTAAACTATTGACTTGTTATTCGGTTTTTAAGTGAATTCCTCAATATATTGAAACTTTGATCTAGAACAGAAAGGTTTAGGCGTGGTTACACCGTAAGTGTTGGCAGGAATCACACTTTTTATATTTTTCTCACACTGCCTCACGGATATTGTCTTTTTCTATCTACTGTTGGGTTAGTTTGCACTGACTGTCCAGTGACTGCGATACACTTAGGCCTCGAGGCCCATTGTGTCACCTGAAAAAGGGGACCATTCCACAAGGAGACAATATTCCTTGATCCATTTGGAGCTGTTCAAAAACAGAAGAGATTTGGACATCGAGATATTATCTACTGTTACTAGACCGTGATTGAAACCAAACAAATAGTAGCTTCACAAAATGTGTATTAAATAACAGTTCTTGAGTGTAATGCCATTAAACATTCAACACCATTCACAAGTAAAGGAATAGATGCATTTCCATTACTTTCCATGCTGGAAAACCGTCTTTTGGAGATTTAAAAGTATGATTTTTACGAGTTAAAAGAGCGTGTAGGAGATTGGATGAAATAAAGAATCCAATAAATAAAAATCTACAAATGAATAATTTATATAAAACGACGATAATAAAGACTTTGATCTTTATTGAATAAAATATGTAGAATGACATTACGAGTTTGTTGATAGTTACTAAGGTAATAAACATAAATACCTTAATAACAGGGGAAGTAGGTGGTGGATATGCAAAGGTATCTAAAATAAAGAAAGTATATTTAATTTTAGTAGCGAGTCCGCTACAAGCGCAGTAAATCGGAACGAAAATCGATTTCATCCTCTCTATAATAGCGGCAGATCTACCAAAAATACAAAGAATTGAAAATCCCCGTTTTTGCGATAATTTTTTGTTATTTGACATTGAAACTATCTAATAAATGTCTCTACCAATTAAAGTTTCCATTTGTTATAACCACGCAGGTTTCAATAATTAAAAATGTGATTGACGTTTTTGATAAAAAAATTTTTTATTATATAAATTATTATTATAGTACATTCTTCAACTACGTATGCACACGGTTGTTAATGTTGTTCGTCTCTGAAATGTATACAACTATAACTTCCCCCTATTATCACGGTTGCTTTGAATGTTAACAACCTTGATAATTTACATATAAATATATATAATATTTCATAAATCAAATCAATTATATCTTTCATACTTATTTATTATTTATTTAAATAATAATTATTTAATATATCAATCATATACCTGTACAATGTATATGCGTTGTAGTTGCATGTTATACGCAAGTCCGGAAGCCTATTGGTCTGTTCCTTAAACACCGTGCTCTACACTATATGCATAATTATACACAACACAGTTTTTGCACAATATATGTACTGAGTGTCCCCACAACACCATTACATACAGATTGGTTGTCTTCAACACAACTAAGTCCTTAGTAAATTTAGTAAGTTACTGTGATTTATTCTTTAATTTTTGTATTCAAGTTGAGTATAACGAATCAGATGTGTATTTATATTCGATAAATGGTGGCATCCATTATTTCATATTATTAAATCTTCTAAATTGAGGAAAATTCTCCAATTTGACAACACTGCTTATATTTTAGTAAGTGTGTCCTTAGAGAAACACGTTGAACTTAGATGCTCAGAAGTAACTTTTTTTTAAAGAACTAATTGACTTATTTAATTTACTAAGGACTTGATTGTTCCAAACACATTAGTTGCTCAATGTAATCGAAAAATTACTTTTGGAAAATCATAAATATAATTTTTATACTTCGTACTTATTTCATCCAATTACTGTTAGCCATGATTAACTTATTTTTATGCTACAAATTATTTTTATGCACTGCAAATTAGTGCCTATTTTCACTTCAAATTTGTCACATCACATTCTATTCGATATTAGGCTTTTAAAGAATTTTTCGATCTTGATTTTATTTCGATATATTTTATTTACTTACAGAGGTGCTTTTTGTCTCTTTTTAATAATAATCACTTCACAAAGACATTAATGTATTTTTTTTAATAGTATATTTTTATTTATTTTAATTAAATTGGGGGACGTTAAAAACGATTGTTGAATGAGATTTCAAAAAATGCTTTTTTAGAACTATTTTTGAACTATAAAGCTTTCTGATTTTTCATTAAAAAATTTTTTAAATTTCGTTTAAATTAATATACAGTATGTGTTATTGCATATTAGGGTATACAATTATAACTTTAGCCCGTTTGAACACGTGATAGTTTTGATGAACGTATACGATCGTATTAAAAACAGTTGATATACCAAAAATTACATTGTTGTTCACACGATGAAATCCACAAAAAGTATACCAAATACAAGAAAGGAGATATCATACACGCACACACAGTGCACTTACAAAAGTTGCTTTAAATAGAATCCTTTCTACTATTTTGTTATAACTAAAATCTTACATCAAAAAATAATATTGCGCTTGCTCAGTAAAATGATCGATTGAAAACTTGTATTAAAACTTTCACGTGTAAAAACACTCTTAAACTCTAATAATTTGCTATAAATAATACTGTATTTTTAACTCTACTTTGTAATTTATGTAAAACGTGCCACTTTTTTTTTATTGTACAATGTTTTAAACACCAAAGAATTAAATAAAAAATTGTTATTTTACGTATTTGTATCTTTATTTATGGTCCTGTTCCTGAACGGATTACGTGTAGTCGGAATTTTCAGAAATTAGAATATTTGTTGTTGTATTTTCTTGGAGTACAATCATTCAATATTTTATCATGATATTATTTAATAAAAATAATGATGAAGGCAGCGTTACTGACATTGCGTTGGAATTAAAGTATTATATGTTTAGTTCGTCTATGCTTGTAACTTTTATATTTTTGTATTAGGTCATTTTTTGTGTATTTTCCAATATTTTCTATTTCTACGTTTTCATGATCTGAGGATCTTTTGAAAAATTTTGTGGTTATTTTTTTGAACTATAAAATCTTGGATAATTTCCAACAATACGCAGTGCTCTGTTTTGGACTGATTGTAGCTTTTTATAGTTTGTTTTACATGTAGAACTCTATACAGGAGCGGCGTAGGTTAAAATTGGTCGTATAATTGTTTTGTATATCAGAAGTTTATTTTTTTCGCTTAAAATGGGCTTAGAGCTAAATATTGGAAATACAGTTTTTATAGCTCCCAGGGATCTTGATTTAATTAAATTGATGTGTTTTGTATACGTCAATTTAGAGTCTAAATGTATTCCTAGGTATTTGACGCAGTTAGACCAATTTATTTGTTCATCATTCAGATTAATTTGTTGTTCTAAATATGGCCTTCTTTTAGTGAAAATAATGGCTTCGGTCTTATTACTATTTATTTTAATTCTCCAGCGACGAAGATATTTAATTATTTTCTGAGCTGCGGTATTTAGTCTATTTACAATGGTGTCAACTCGCCAGGATTGTGTGTAAAGTGCTGTATCGTCCGCGTATAAAGCTAGATTTACATTGGAAGTTTTGGGTATATTGTTTATAAATATGTTGAATAGAAGTGGTCCTAATATACTACCCTGAGGTACACCGGCCGCAATGGATCCTTCGGTTGAACAATATTTACTAATATACACTTTAAATTTGCGGTTTTTAAGATACCGAGTTCAAAATATGTATTATGTAGGCAGGTAGTTTTAATTCATACTGTGTCAAATGCTTTTTCGATATCTAATAAAACCATACCTGTGTACTTTTTTAAATTGAAGCCATCTATGATAAAGTCTGCTATCCTGGCGAGTTGCATCACTGTTGAGTGGCCTCTACGAAAGCCAAATTGTTCGTTTATTATAATTTTAGTTGTTTCTAGAAAGTTGTTTCTAGAAAAGTTGAGTGGCGATCACCTTTTCAAATACTTTTCCCAGTAGATTTAATAGACTTATCGGACGATAACTGTTTACTACATTTGCTGGTTTACCTGGTTTCTTTATTGGTATTAGTTTTGCCATTTTCCAGACAGTAGGGAAATATCCGAATTGTAACATCAGGTTCATTAGCAATGCAAAATGAACTATATCTTTCCTTGATAAGTTTTTTAGAATAATTGGGTAAATGTTGTCGACGTCTGGTGATTTTTTATTTTTCAAATTTTTAATGATGAATTGTACCGCTTTTGGTGATGTCAATTCCACGTTTGTGAATTTCCCGCTTACGGGAGTAGTATTTTCAAGATGGTTGAGAACACATGTATTGATTTTGTTGACGTGTTTAGGTTTAATGTTTTAATTATGTATGTTCTCAAAATAATCAACAAATAAATTTGCTTGATCGTGATCGGGGTATACGTAATCTTTGTTGTTTTGTAAAGGAGGGATATGAATACTTTTTTTCTTAAAATATTTAGTAGTCCTCCATAACGTACCATCACTAGGGTTTAATGTTTTTAAGAAGCTACTCCAGCAATCATTACGCCATTGAGATAATTGTATTTTGACTTCAGTGCGTAATTGAAAGTAAATTTGCCGATCACACTGAAATCTTCTTTTTTGACAACGTCGTCTGTACAAATTTTTGATTGAGATTATGTATTTAATACTAGGAGGCAAATTATAATTTTCGGTCTAATAGTTCCTTTTCGAATTGCTTCAGACATGGCCTCATTAATAATTGATTGGAAGGAATTTATGTTGTTTTCAAGATCGTTTTTGTTTTTTATTGCTAGTTTGTTGTCTATGTTTGAATGAATTATATTGTTTGTCTAAATTTATTCCTGTTTACGTGTTTGAATATGTACATGGTGTTCATTTTATGTTCAGCTTGTAGAGTCAGATTATAATAAATAGGATTGTGATCGGAGCTGAGTATACATTCCGTTTGAGGTGCGCTTATATTAAAGACGTTTTTGGATAGTATTAGGTCTAGTACAATGGGTCGAACATTTCTAGGCGGATAGTATGTGGGCTCATCCGGATGTAATATTTCTACATTATTCATGGTACAGTAGTTTAGCAATAAGTTGCCATTTCTGTTTGAAGTGAAGCAATTCCAACTAATGTGCTTGGCGTTAAAATCTCCATTTATTAGTACTCTGTTACCGAAAAGTAATAAGTAATTCAGTGTGTTTGGATTCAGAGTATTGTTCGGGGGATTGTAGAAAGATACGATTATAATGTCTAGATTATTTTTTGCAGTAATGTTTATTGCTACATTATGTTTGATATTGGGTCAGACAATTGGTCATTTATGTTCAGTTTTGTTTCAGATAAACAAACGATATCTATATATTCAGATATAAGGACGTTGAATAGTTCGTTTTTCTTATTCTTTATGGAATTTGAATTCCAGTTCATTACTTTTATGTTGTCGTTGCTTTTATTTGCCATCGCTATTAAATAATTCTGTAAAAGATTCGACTAGAATCATTATCTTGGTGATTGGATCATTTTCTGCACGGAGTTTATCACCCAATGTTTTGAGAGTGCTGATCAGTTTTGGAATGTTTAGCATATTATAAATATTTTTTAATTCAATTATGATTGATGTGTTATCGTTATTATTAGTAACGGTTTTATCGAAAATATTCTTACCGGTACTTCTGTCTTGAACCCAGGGTGGAGGATGGGTATTCTGTTTTAGAAAAGTAGGAGATGGAAGATTGCAGGGGAAATTTTCTTGATTAAAATTAAAATTAGGCGGTGCGTTGGCGATTAATGGTGGACTTCTTCTGGCCTCCAGGCGTTTAATATATTCAACACAATTTCTGTCACTCTCACGATGATTAGCACCACAATTACTGCACTTATGCTTGTTGACGTTCACCACTTGGCACTCTTTCGATTTGTGGAGTTCCGAACAGACAACGCACTTTCATTTTTTGTTACAATTTGGGGCAGTATGCCCCCATGATTGGCATCTGTAACATTGGGTGATTTCCGAACCGTTCCTGTACTTCTCCCACGATATAAGGTAGTCACACACTTTTCTTATTTTTAGAACTTCACTTAGGAACATATCCTTTACGAAAGTTATGATGAACATTGGGTATAGTATTTTATTAGATTTGTCATCGTTGTATTTGAACATTTGTTTGACATGTTGTACTTTTATATTCTGGCGTATTAGGTCTTATTTGATTTCATCTGTAGTGACGTTGGGTGATACATTCTTCATTACCAATCGAAGTAGCTTATCAGTTGATAAGGTATAAGAATGGAATTCAACTTCGTTGGATTTTAGCAGTTGAGATATTGTTGTATGATCCTCTCCTGTTTTAGGAAATATTAGGATTCGTTTACCTTTAAGCTTGATGTCAATATCTTCTATTAAACGAGATTTTATTTGTTTATGCGTTTCGGAGTGGTTTTGAAAATAGGAATATACTACAATTGGTGAAATTTTTATAGGATTTGAAGGTGCCTGAGAGGAGTTGCTGACTATACCTTCATTATTATTATTTTGGGTCTTTTCTTGGGTCTTCTTATTATGTCGCTTTCGTCGTCTATGTCAGAGTTGTCGCTTAAAACATCGAATCTGTTTTTAGTGTTTATTTGAAATAGCGCTGGTTTGGGAGAGTAGTTATTTGTTCGCCTCATTTTTGTCTCTATTTGTTGAGCACATGGATCCAGTACAGAAGCATCACGTTTGGATGGAGATGATGGTTTGTAAAGCTCGGGATGGACTACGTTGAGTTTTAATACCATAAAGCTTCTTAGTTCTAATGTATCTCTTTAAAGTGGAGACGAGCACACCTGCGTTAAAGTAACACAGGTGTGTAGTGCATAGGTGGACAGACTTTGACTGCACTCAGCTCTGAGTGAGAGGTAGGAAGAGAGATAGAGTAAATATAGGGTATCCTACCAATTATAATTATTTTCTTTTTTTAATTAAAACATTTTCTGAAAAAAATATAATAATACCAACTATTTTTTATGGTCACTATTATTCAAAGTATACAATACATACAATACATTGAATACATACTCTGGAATTTTGGGCTGGTAATTTGGGGCATAAAATGTACCTTTTTAATACATTTGGGTATGAATAAAATATAAATGTTATATAAATTATAAAATATAAATCTTTTGATCTTTTACATTTACCGCTTGTAAATTTTTTGATGATTTAGCTTTAGTTTAGATTTTAGAATTAGATTTTAGGAAATTCCGAATAATTTGCCTAAGCTATTCATATCGGAGAACTAACAAACGATTATTTACTGGTGGCCGTCTGCGCCCACCTCCGAGTAGACGACACTTTTACTTTCTGATATTTGATTTTTTAGTGAACATTCTATACAATTCAAAATTTATTTTGATATTGTAACAATCACTACACAACGGTAAGAAGTTAATAACAATTATATTACCTAATAGGTATGAACACTTCGGCTTATATAAATCATAAATCGATAAATATAAATCAGTCATTTTGTCAACGCCTGAATGAATATTTGAATGGTTCATTATTTGATGAATATTTGAATGGTTCATTACTTGATGATTTTTTATGATTGTGCCATTTGTTGAAGAAAATATTTTAAAATTACGGTAAGTTTACTAAATTTATTTTCTTATTTTATAAATTTACATTAATAAAATATAATTGAATAATAAAAATTAAAAATACTGACTACGTGGGTATATTCAAAAGGAAAGTAAAATGGTTCTCACGTTATTGTTAGGATTGTCGCAATTTAGATAAGAATTTCATGAATTCTTCAATAGCCTGTTAGTTAAAATTAAATTTTAAATTAATTAATTTAAATTAATTAATTATTTAATTTATTTAATTTAATTTCTATTTAAAATCTTAAAATCTGAATAAATATTTTACTTAGGTACAGATTTTAATTCAACTCAACTTTTAGCAGAGTAATTTGGACAAGAAAATTAACAAAATCGAGAGTTTTGATTAAAGTTGAAAAAGTCACAGCCTTTTGAAGTTTGCGAGCATATACGTGATTCCATATATGTAATACTCCTAAATGGACAGTCCCTGTAAGTGGAAGCTGTTCCGACAAAGTGAGACAGATAGTGTCTCGTGCTCTCTATCCTCCGAGCGATCAATTCTGTTCTCAGCATTTTAGAGAACTTCCAGGCATGCGCAACATAGAAAATGTGTCTCGGAGAAGAGAGATTAAATATAGTCGACACCGTAATGTTGGGACATTCTTTCCTATACCAACTGTCCATGTAGAAGTATTACATATATGCGTGATTCAAACTAATTTGAGTGCTTTACGATAGCATTGCGCCATCAGTAAATTGTTTTCGTAACACATTATCGAATTAAAAATTAAAGTGCAATTCAGTTCTAGAACTAAGCCGATTTTGACGCGATTTTCAGCAAACGGTTCAGAATTTAACTGAGAGTAACATATGCTGTAACTTTTTTTTGTTTCATGCATCCATGCCCACGAGGTATAATCTATGTTTTGAACGGTGGAAGATAGGGAAAATTTGTAACCACACAAAATATTTATCTCTAAAACCAAAATAACTTCTGTTTGAAACTTTTTTTTCATGCATCGAAAATTTTTGAAGTACCTAAGTACAAATTTGACGCCAAAATTATGCCTCGTTTTACAGCAAAACTATGGGATGTATGAAAAAAAGGTTCAAACAAAAGTTGTTTCTTTTTAAGAAAAACCTAAATATATGTTTATCGTTGATATAAATATCTTGCATCGTTTAAAAGATAGGTTAACAGAGATGTATGTCGAAAAATTTTGTAGTATTCATTACAGTTTCTGATTATATTAAATCAAATCTGATGAACAAATTCATTCAAACAGCTCTTTACAGGGCTATGATGTGCAAAACCGATCGACAATCTCGTTCTGGTGCACATTGAGTTACTCTAATGTCGACGGTAATCAAATCAGTCAAAAAAGTTTGTTCATCAATGATATTAGCGTGTACCACGAGGAGGTTGTCGATCGGTTTTGCATATCATAAACCTGAAACGGACAGTTTTAAAATAATTTGTTCATCGGAGTTGATTTAATATGATTAAAAAAATCATTAAAAGTATATTATTCTTAAGTTTAAAACCTTAATAGCCTTAAACATTATATTATCGAATGATAATTAGTGAGAATTCTAGGTTTTTGAAATAAAATTTCAAATTCGCCCCCTTTACTTAGATCAGTTTTTTGTAATATAAATACGTATTTCGACTACAATGTAGTCATCAGCAGTATAAATTAGCGTACTTTACTCTTTGACAATTAGAAATAGATATAAAGTCGAGATCAATAGACCAAAATAAAAATAAATAGAAAATTAACTAAATTAAAATATACTGGATTTAAAATATAATAAATTATAAATTATATTGAAATTACTCTTGTTAAAATTTCCTTTATTCACATTTATTCCTGTTAATTTTACTCTTATTAAAATTACTCTTATATTGTCGTAGGATATGTTACTTGTTACTAATTTGGTGACAATTTCACCGTACGTATTTATAATACAAAAAACTGATCTAGGTAAAGGGGGCGAATTTGAAATTTTACTTAATAGCCTTGATAAATTCAAGTCGTAGACAAACATTTTTAATAAAAAACTCGAATATTCATCCCTGTAAAATACAAATCTGAAATAAAAAATATAGATTTCTATTTAAAATATCAAAACTGACCCTGGTTTGATTTGGAAATTGGTTTCAAGGTCAAAGACAAGGTCACAGTTTTTTGACTCCCTAGGGACCATAAAACTTTTGCCTGAAACATGTATCACTTACTTATCTTACTTAGTTCTCGAGATATTGACATGGGGACATTAAAATGAAGGTATATAGATATCAAAAACTATAATAGATATGAAAAAAGTTTTCTACGAAAGTTGTTACTAAAAAATGTACTGATACGTGTTTTTCTCATAATTATTATAGAAAAAAGTTTTGCGTAATAAAAGATTTGGAAGTGTTTTGCCGGTGTGACAACCTGCTCACAAAGTTGCCTGTGTAAGTGATTGAAGTCACTATATGTGCTATATTTTCTGAAAGTTTCATTTTCTATAAAATCGGAACCATTTTAAAAGGTCGCCGCTCCAACTTTTGGTGTGTTGTATAAAGATTTGAATAACACATGTGAAGAAAGTATTAGGATAATGGGTTTCATGAAAACGAAGCGTTTTTAGATCCTTATTCAAATAAACATTTTTCTTACTCTAAATGTTGAATTAACTAAAAGAAAGATCCAGTTTTTCAACGACTCATTTTTATGTCCCTTTATGCAAAGATGCATAGAATTGAATCAATATAATAATATTTTCCATTATTTTTTCTAGTAAATCAACGGAAGAAAATCTATCGTAACGAAGCTTTAACAATAAAAATAGGTTTATACTTCTCATGCCAAAGGATAATTTTATTTAGAATTTATCGAAAACCATGATGGATAGCACAGAATTACAATCGTGTGACAATCAACGATTTGCAATCGAAAAAAAGAAAGATTTAGACAAATTAATTGCGATGTTTAAGATTATAAACAGATTAAAAGAGGACGCATCGGTTGACAATTTAGTAACAATATTATTAGATATCGCTGAGTTAGCTGGAGGTGAACAAGGAATATCATTCAACAGTGCAGATTCCGATTGTATTCGAAATAAATATGGATATATTTCTAGACTTAAGAAAAAGAAAATTAATAAAGCTGGTTTATATTTTGAAAAATTATACCATTTAAAAGTAATACTAAGTGATTCACCGACTTTAAGTGATAGTGAAACAGAAGACCTAATCAGTGATTTATATAATTTACAAAAAAAACTCGCAAGAATTCTGCGTGAGGAAAATGAGTTTTCAAATGAAATCCAGTTAATAAAACAGATAAAGGAGTTAAGTTATAATCCCGTAGAACATGATATACTCAACATTAGAAATTTTTCTACTGAACGATTTGAATCAATTGCCTTGAAGAATATTAAAGAGGAAGTAACTTTATTAAAGACAGTTTTATTAGAAAATGGCAGCATTAATGATGAAATGTATTATTTTGCAAGAAAATTCATAATCATTGGTGAGTTATCACTTCAAATTTTTGAAGATAAAGATAGAACAATTAAAAAAACAGATGTGTTAAATGTGCTTCAGAACTTAAGAGATATACGAAATGCCTCCATTCATCACCACATAAATATCCAACACTATACAGAAAACAAACAAAAAATAGAAAACATTATATTTGAATTACAACAGAATTTAACAAAAATTATCAAAACCGATGGAACAAATACGTTTTTGAATTATGATTCGGAAGCTATCAAATTATTAATCGAAAATTCTAGCAAATTAAAGAAAATTCTTAAAAGTAGTAGTAAACAAACTACAAAGACTACTACGACTAGTACCGGTAGTGCTGCTACCACGAATTCTAAGAATGACGCACAAATGTTAAATGTATTAAAAAATATTGTAGTAAAAACTGCTATAGAAATAAGAAAAAATGAAAATCTCTCAGAGGCATCTCTTAATAAGTTAAATGAAGAATACAACAATATAAAAATAAAATTAACAGAAATTCCGGCATTGTACCCGGAAACTTTATCAATAGATAACAAGGAAGTTATTATCAATCTTGCCCATGAATTTGAACAAGAACGGAACATAAATAATGAAGATGAAAAACTGAAAACTGATAAGAATGAAAAGAAAGAAGAAACTAAAAACAGTGAAACAAAGGATACCATACGTAATTTTTTGAAGAAAATTAACATTGAAATGACATATTTAAGAAAAATGGAACAAAGTAGGGAAAAAAGTGAAAAAAATGAATGTATAATGGATCATATTGTATCACTAATGGGCCAGTATTTCAAAGGCATGTTTGATGCCTATGGTAAAATAATTATAGATAATAACTTGATTTCACCAGAACAATCAAACACTTGTCAAGACCTAGACGCTTGTAAAACTGCACAAGATGCTACAACCAAAGAATTAGTGCATAACGTTCAAGATCCGATAAATAGAGAATCATTAAATAATCGAGTTAAAGATAACATATTGCCTGAAGCCAAAGAATTAGTTCATAACGTTCAAGATCCGATAAATAGAGAATCATTAAATAATCGAGTTAAAGATAACATATTGCTTGAAGCCAAAGAATTAGTTCATAACGTTCAAGTTCCGATAAATAGAGAATCATTAAATAATCGAGTTAAAGATAACATATTGCCTGAACATCTATATTTTATTTTCGTATCTACAATATACAAGAATGACTATTGTCATGATAAAAATGTACCAAGATCCGTTAAAATGTACTACGATTTAGGAGTCTCTTATTGTAAGTTAAATCAGGTCGACGAAGGTATTAAATATTTTGAAGAGTGTATAAAGTGCATAAAACAAACGTATATTAACGAATTTCATTTATTTGAAATCGACTTGAATCTTCCCGAAAAAGATCAGGAATCAATAAATGTTAGGGATAAGCAAAAACTAAGTTTCATTTGCTCTTATGATATTTTTTATTTAGAGTGCATATATCAATTAGCAATCCACAGTTACAATAATGATGAAGTATATGAACTTCGAAGTAAACAAATTGCAAAGATTATTTTAACTCATACAAATCCTGAACCAATGAAAGTTCTAGCTGACGATATCTATTTTTGTCCGAGTTCTATATATTATGATTGTGTGTGTCGTTTATATTGCGTTTTTATAATCTATTTAAATAAAGACAGGAGACAGGATCAAGATTACAAAGAACTTTTAGAAAAAGTTGAATCATTTTCAAAGTTGTCAGATAGTTTAGACTGTAAAAGTATTTTAGCCTTGGCCTACTTTAATGTAAAAAAATATAAACAAGTAGATGAGCTGATTGAGTTCATTTTAAAACATTCAAATGATCCACTAACAAGGCATTTCGTTTTGGAAATAAAAATTACGTTATTAATAGGAGACAGAATAACACTTCCAAACGATTTTGTGAACCAAGTAGAAAAAATATTGTCACTAGTGAATAATTTGGATAAAAGTAGATATAAAGAATGTATGGGTGATGAACCTGTGGCGATTGATCTATGTATTATTCGTTTAAAAGTCATACTACTCTTCCGAAAAATGATCGAAGGGAAAATTGAATACGATCTAAACATTAAGTCAGAACTAAATGAACTTGAGGAAAAATTCAAGAATATAATTAAAAATTTACAAGAAAATAATTTACTCATTACAATATTTATAAATTACACGTATATGTCACTGATTTATGCAGAATTTATTGATGGGTATTGTAATATAATGTCTAAAGAATGTTCTGAAAATGATTTTGAAGACATGTTTAAAAAAGCACAGAATTATTTGAAAGCACAGAAACAATTGGGTACCGATAATCGTATAGATGCATGTGCTTTGGCAAGTGCTTGTGGTTGTTATTTTTCCAATCATGAAATTCATATTGAACCAAGAAAACGTATTAATTATTTAAATTCATCATTGGATATTGTAAGAGAATACAACGAAAATTTAAAAGACGCTTCAGCTCAGAACTTAGTTGAAGATCTTTTAACGGGCTTAGGCTTTTGGCATTTACATTTAGGTCATAAATGCATTTCAAGTGATCCGGATTATGCAGTTGAGAATATTCGTAAAGCGATAGATTGTCTTCTTCAAATTGACGACGAACCCGATACAAGATTTAACATAAAATTTCATAGAGACGTGTGTTTATGTGATGGTTTTGTTCTAATGGGAGTTATCAGACGAAGTTTGTACTATATACAAAAAGCACAGACATATAACGATAGGAATAATAAATTGATAAGCACAGAGGTTGAACGCTTAAAGATCCCTTCTAAAGAAAACAATAAACTTATAAATAAACAGATTATGGATTTAGAAAAACAAAAACGGATGTTGGAAAAAATGAAGCGAGAGTTTGACATGAACAATTGAAAACTGTTAAAGTAATTGTTGCTATGTGTTTTAATTTAAGGTTTGTTTTAAAAAATCTATACCGAACGGTGGTGATATATAAGAGAGCGTAGATGATCGATCATTTCTAAAAACAGAAAAAAAGAATTCTAAAACTTTTTTCCTGTATTACATTTTGGACTGGATTGTGATAAAAATTGTGATAAAATAAATGAATACAAGTAGTTTAAGGCGGTTCGATTGGAACTGATAAATAAAAGCAGTATTAAAATAGTTTTGTTTGCTTAATTCTTATGTGCTATGAAAATTTAGTATTTTAATTTGTAATAATATAACAAGTTTATAATATTGATCATTGTTATTTATTTAATATCCAACTTCCTTTTCGATATCCTACAACTTTTGTCTCTACCATTTTTTCTATTGGGGCCTTCCCTTACGAGCTATTAGCGGTGCCCGTTTAAATTGGGTCACCGTGTATACATGTGAGACATTTGTCAATTTTCTTATGAGACAATTTTCTTATGAAAATTCAGCTATATTTTTTGTACCGATGTAGAAATTTCGGAAAAGTTTCTGCAAATGTTCATTAAGCATACCTAGTAGACGTCAAAAATGACTATCGTTAAAACTATTGAATTGATGGATATTTGAAGCAATTTTTGCGTAATTTTGAGGTACAACGTTAATAGCTCTATTTCCTTCTAGAAAGTCAGTCTTTTTGAGCAAGCAAAGCTGACCTGCTTTGCTCAAGCGACATAGTTGTTCCAAGAACGACTGGAAGGCAAACCCAGCGCAGGAATGTTGCACAAAAAACTGCCCAAATATATTACCGTCGAAATGTATTTTACACTATTATTGAACATGTGATTACAGAACTCGATGCCCGCTTTAAATGACATGAAGCAACGATCGAAGAGATTCAAATGCTTCTGCCTGAGATGGCCAGTAATGACTGCAGGATAAAAGAAAGTCTTAATAGTACAATCATTTGGTGCTCAAAAAGGGGGTTACCTGGAAAGTTTTCCAGGAAATTATCAACAACAACAAAATCGTTTGCTGCGCTAATTTAGAAAACTTTGTGGAAATGTTCTTTAGGGTCCCAATGACGAAAACCTGCGGTGATTTAATTTTTGTGGCATTTTAAATTTAAAAAATAGTTGTTTCTGGGAAAAGATAAAAATTCACATACCTATTTGTGCCTACCTGAGCTATTGATTGTAAAGGGCTAATTGTTCTCAGATATCAAGTGCACATAATTTACGAGAATAAAAAATTTAAATCAATTCGTTCCACTTGTCCACTTGTCATGAAAGATTCTTAGCTTGAAATTTTGAAATTTTAAGAAATGGTATATTTCAGGCTATAATTTGGACGTGTGACAGGAAACATAAAAGTTTGAAAATTACAGGATACCTAGATACCTTCAATGTCAGAAAACTGCAAGGACTTTTTGGTTGTTTTCATCTATCGCGTTAGTACAGGCGTTTAAAAAAAAATACAAAACCTCACTCTTAAATGATATCAATCAAACGTCATACCACAAGCAGCGAGATGTTTGTAAGTATGTGTATGTATGTATGGTTTTATAGTAAATATTTTATTTATTTATTTAACATTGATTCCCTATTAGAAATGGTTTTGAAAACAGACTGTATAGACTACATTTGTGGTCTATGCAGAAATTCGTCTCTGATCAGTGAGAGAGCATACACGAAGGTCAGTCAGGAAATATGTCAAGAAATAAAAACAAATTTGATAAACACTTGTAAAATATTTGTAATATTTTTTTTTTACAGTACAATAAATACTGGTTATACTTCCAACGTTTACATTATAAATATAGTACAATGTTTATTAATTATGATATTTTTCACATTTTAATAATTTTTATCAATTTTTTTTTGTGACATTTATTGTTTTTTTTTTAAATGTTTTTTTAATATTTTTTTGTTTTAAATATTTTTTGTTTTTTTGTTTCTTTTAAAATAACAATTCCCCACAAAGCAAAGTTTCAAACATTTTTAGCACCCTTTCAATACTTTATTTAAATAGACACAAAAATTGTTTTTAAATGATTTATTAAAAAAAAGTAAATATTAAAAGGGGCAAAACATTTGCAATTTTAGTTTTTTAAATAGTTTTTCGGATGAAATGTTTCAGTGTGTATTTTTTTTTGTTTTTTGTTTATTAGAATACATTTTTTGTTTTAAATTTCTTTTTACAAACAGTTATGAAATACATTGATGAGTTTTTTTTTTGTTTTTTTGAGATTTATGGTTGTTTTTTAAGTATCCACTTATTATGACATATTTCATAATAGTACATTAATTTTTTTTTTATATTAATAATAATTAATATTTTTTTAATATTCACGCTAAAAAGGCATTTATAGTCACCATTTTTTTTTTAAATATATAATTTTTTAAATTATATAAATTTCATCGATTTTAGTAATAAATTGATTTCGTGAAGTTTCGTCGCACGATCTGTTCAACGATCATGTTTGGATTTATTACTGAAATGGATGCAGTTTACGACCAATATGAATTAAAATATTTTTGTAAAGTAAAATTAGTGAAAAAACAATTTTCAATCCCTACCGAAAATTTTTTAACATGTATGGCCGAAAAAAATAATTTTGAAAATATTTTAATACCACTATAGTCGTTTTTTTTCTTCATTCTTTAACATTTTTTTTTTTTTTTGTAAAATTAACAATATTGTCAAAAATGGAATATTTTTCTAACTATTTTTTTTTAAGTTAATTTTTTTCTTTAAAAAATAGTCGTAAATCAACTTGAATTTCCAAATAGACACGATATTTATGCTAAAAAAATTGGTTATTGTCTATTTAAAAATGCGCTGATTTTTTTTTTTTTTACAATTTTTTTTTTGGTCAGTTTTAATTAGACATACGTGTATAAAATGGTTTGTTTCCCAGATATCTGTGATGGAATACAGGGAGTCACACAATTTAGATGAGAGGCATTGTTTTTTTTATAAAAATTGTGGAGTGTAAATATATTTCAAGTTGGAATGTTTAAAATGAATGAATCTTCCAATTTTTATTCATTTTTATGATTTATCTTAACCTTATAAATCTTGAATCCTTCTGTCATTTATATGCAATAGAAAAAGATGTTAAATTCTGTTCTGAAAAAGGTTATACAGAGAGCCATTTGAAATGTTTCCACAAGTTTAGTTTATATATTTTTTTAAATATGTATTTTAGAAGAAAAAAATGTTTCAAACAAAAGTTGCGTAGTAGTTTAAAGGGGGGGGGGGGACATAATGCAATAATTATATTTTTGCTCCAACAAGCATCGGTGACTGTTTGGTATAAATTATCTTTTAAATACAAAAAATGTTTATCTCATAAAAAGAAACAACTTTTGTTGGAAACTTTTTTTCATACATTTCCTAGTATATTTTGTATTTATACCAGCAGTGTTGAATGCATGGCAAAAAGTTTCAAACAAAAGTTGCTTGTTTTTATGAGATAAACAGTTTTACATGTAAAGATTTTCCTTATCTTGCATCGTTTTAAAGTTAAGTTATACCACGCGGACCCAGATGCATGAAACAAAAATATAATTATTGCATTATGTTTTCACTTTTAACCTGCGCAACTTTTGTTTGGAACATTTAACAAAATATTTAGGTAAAAACTTTTTAAATGACCATACTTTATAAAATTTACTTGGTTTCTTTTTTGAATAGAACCTGAAAACGTGAATAATACACCCAAACTTAAACATATTCAATCTATACATTTTTTTCTAGACTACTGCATGGTTTGAATATATGACGTCCATAGGGGTAAACACAAAAGAAGGAGGGATCTAAATTAGATTGAATTGGCGCAGTTAAATATAACAACTACTAAACATATCACATGGTTATGTATTATTAGGTTCCACCTTCTTGCTAGTTTATCCCTACCAATGACAAATGGTTGTACACACAGTATAACAGTAAATTTATTGGTGTATACGTATATCTGATTAAATCTGATTTATAATAACTATGAAAAAGAATGTTTGATTTTTCTTTCAAAAAAATAAATTTTTCTTATAAACTATTTCTTTAAAAATTATCAAAAGATACATTTTTTTTTCATTTAACAAAAAAATAGGTACTCATTATATAACAATTTCGATATATTTTTTGTTTTTTGTTTTTAAGACTAAATAATTCGATTTAAAAAAATTACAGTTTTTTTTTGTCTTGTTTTAAATATGTTTTTCTTTCTAAAAATGAGAAAAAGGATTTTTTTTTCAAAGAGAAATGCGCGGACTTATGTATGTGAGTAATTTGTTTGTTTTTTTTTATACAAATTTTTACTGTAGTTTTTGGATATGGAATATTTGGTCCCAGTTACAATTAAACTGAATTTTTTAGATATATATGGCATATTTTTCTTAAATTAATTTTGAAATACTGTCTGAAATTTGTTTTTTTTTCTTTTTTGGTTCAGTCTTTTCCCAATTTTTAAATAAATAAGACTAGTTTTTTTTTCTTCACTAGATTATTTAATATTTTATAAAAAATTTTTAAAATGCACCAGAAAACAGGTACTAACTCAGTTCTTTCGAGAAATGATAAGTTTTTTTTTTTTTTATCTTTTAATTATTACAATCAAAAATTGATGCCAATTCGTAACTCGTGGTTTTTTGGAATATGCCATTTAGATCTCGGTATACAATTTATTTTTACTTTTTTTTGTTTTTTTAAATATTTTGTTTCTTGATATGATATGAAATATGTTATGTCTTCAAAGGGGGATTCTTTTGGGATTAAAATTGTTTTGAAAAAAATCTGTATTACATTTGAACCAAAAGCCTGTTTTATATGAACTTATTCAAAATGTATTCATTTGTGTTTTTGCACCTGTAAATGATTGAAAAATGCTATCATATCTGTGAAGGATTGTTCCAGTTTGGGATTGTACAAAAACAATAAAAAATGTCTACACAAATCCTATAAAGTACTAAAAACAAACAAAAATAATAATTAAATTTCTATATTATCGACGTATACAAACTTTTTACGTACATTTAATATCAATGGAAAAATAAAGCTATTTACGTAGCGGGTAAAATACGGATAAACACTACTGTATTCGTTAGTAAAAGTAGGGGCCCAGAACCTAATACCTATAATTAATCAATTTTAGCGAAGTAATTAGCTCTATATGTTATAAATGGTTTGAATCTTGGGTGGAGATACACTATATACACGATGAATTTTACAACTATTTTTTTTTTAAATTCATATTTATCCGTTTTGGATAATATGAATTGATTGTCACTGATTTTAGTGTAGAATTAAATTATATTAAATACTTAATGTGACTTCGATAACCTATTTTTATGGGAAAAATTACTTTAAAATTGAGGAAATCACGTCTTTTATACAATAGAAATAATTCGTTCGATTAAACTTTTCTGTCTGGAAAAAACTGTCAAATATGTGTGTGACAGCAATCGAAGGCAAACGAACTTATTAAAGGCTCATTCATGTCTAACGATATTCGAAGATCCGATCGAAGAACTTTTGGTGGGAAACATTATCGCCACACAAATATATTTACGATGATCGCTAGCTATTTTCAAAGTTTCATCTTAACTCATTTTCGAACACTCATATACACTCCCGTTCATAAAAATTTAACCACCAGTAAGTCACATTCTAACCGTATATATATTACATACACAACACTTAGAATATTTTAACTGGTTCATTTTTTATGAACGGGAGTGTACATTAAATGGTTATCAATATGGCGGCCAGAACAGGTGTGATTTTATATTAAAATTCAAAATAGTAAACGAATGAGAATTGTTTTGTCTTCAGAGCCATAATATTTAAGTGTGCTCACATATCCAATAATCGACATTCAAATAGTATATCTTTATAATAATTCATAATAACACCTAAGTTTTTATGCCTCTGATGGCAATAAAATTCTCATTCGTTTACTATTTTAGGTTTGAATTTAAAATCACACCTGTTCTGGCCGCTATATTGATGACCATTTAATGTATATGAGTGTACATCAGAAGCAGGGTTATTTGCGAGCGGTATGTCAACTCCATTACTGTGTTGTTAAAATAAATCGAGTAAAACGATATTAAAACACATTCAATATGATGTAAAGTTATTTTTGAAATGTTGATATAATTTTCTGTTGAATATAAAAGTTTAAACTGTCGCTTAGTGAAAAGTTTTAAATGAAAATAATCTACCATAAACCCCCCCCCCCCGCCCCCAAGTTTTGAATCAGAGATTTCATTGATGAATTCAATTGAAAGTTATATGATTACTTAACGATAAATTCGTATGCCATCGTGTTCAAGATTATGAATTAGCTGGAACTAAATTTTTCTGTAAATAATAATTATGTTACAAAAAACAAAAATGAATGGTCCCAATCACTTGGATACCTTTAATACCTTTGGAACAACTAGAACAAAAATAAATAAATAACAAAACAAAAAAGTGAGGTTAAACTAAAAAAATCCTTCATCCAGATATGATTGAATGTGGGTCCATTGTTGTTTAATATCTGTAATTATTGTTTAAATATGTACTATTGTTGCATTAATTATTTATAAACAAAATATGGTTTGCTAATTAAATTGTATGTAATAATAGTAGTAGTGTAGTAGTTTTACTGTAGTAAATTACATTGAATGCATGTTTTTTTTTGTTTGTTTTGTATGTAGTTTTACTGTAATTAAAAATTAAAAACGGAACATATTGTATTATGTATAGCTGTAGTTTTAAAATTATGGTTTTGTATTTTTGCTTGTTATAAAGAGTTTTTCATTAAGAGAAAGAGCTTTCACAAACGGCAACAATCAAATTGAGTGCAACAATACAAGAACAGCAGAGACACATCTTTTTTTTGTGGCGATTTACTGTACTTCATTTTTTAATGTTTAAAATTCTATATACAGTTAGACAAAAAACGAAAAGAAATAGGCAACTGAAAATAAATAACAAAATTAAAATAAAACACGGGAGAAGTGAAACCTTCAATTAAATTTAGCCATTGTATAGCTAAGATTCGAGCCACCGATTATTTGAAATATATATTCGTTGTCATACCTATATTTAGAAAATTTTCACTTCTAAACCATTCTTAGCTAGGGAGTCGATGGCAATTTACGTACATGATTACATCGTTGTAGGATTCTCAAAATTTTCTGCCTCTGAAATATGTTTTTAAGGACGAAAATACAAATGGCAAACGTTCATACTTTATTTTACAAAAAAAAAAAAATTCAAAAAAGTACTTTTTCATAGTACTTTTATCCTTAATAGTAGCGAAATAACGTAGGTGGTTCTGGTGGTCATATGTTACAATTAACAGGATTAATATTCATCAGTGACCGAGGTCTAAGCAGTCTAAGATCCACAAGCTTACCTTCTAAAGAAACTTAAAAAATACGATATATAATACGATATAACTGGGATGTTAAATTCATATGTACACTCATATACATTAAATGGTCATCAATATGGCAGCCATAATAGGCGTGATTTTATATTCACACTTAAAATAGTTAAATCGAATTATAATTTGATTGCCCTCAGAGTCATACATTTGAGCTGTGGTCGCATTTCCAATAATCGACATTCAAATAGTATATCTTCATAATAATACCTAAATTTTACAGCTCTGGTAATAAAGGTAGGTAATAAAATTATCATTCGTTTACTATTTTAAGTTTGAATTTAAAACGACGCTTGTTCTGGTCCCCATATTGTTGACTATTTAATGTATATGCGAGTACATGCAACACCAAAAGTTGATCTAATATTTTTAAAATTTTATAATTAATTTGTGCCTTATTTATACGGATTTCGGAAAAATGTTCCGAATAAAAGTTTTTAGTATTGTTACAATGAACCACTTTTATTTGAAGCATTTTTTCGAAAACCGAATAAATAAGGCACAAATCAATTATAACATTTTTAAATTTTAGCTCGACTTTTGGTGTTGACTGTACCTTGTAGTTGGTGCATGCTGTTGCCAATACTGTGTTTATCTAAAATTACTTTGAATGGTAATTTACCACCTCTATGCCCGTCTAATTAAAAACTTCTAGAAATACTTTAATGTTCTTAGATGATGTATGCACTTTATAGCTGTTTTTTGTTGTTGTTTATTTAATTTCACAACCTCGATATTAAAAAATAAACAAATATTTGATTAGTAAAATAAAACTAACCAAAAAAAAAAAAATGTTGAGTTTCTTTCATGCATAATTTATCATATTTGTGTATTTTGTACAAGAAATATAATTCGTAATTATTGAAATAAGGTAATCAGAAGTTCTGGAAAACGCTTAACGGGATGAAACAGCTTTTAAGATTACGCTAACACTGTAATTTACAAAAAATTCATTTTTCAGAATCGTTCATTTAATCGAATCATTTAAAGAAATGCATTGCCATCAACTCCTTAGCTAACCTATAAAAGATTTAAGTAAACAAGGCTTACGTCAAAAAAAACGAAAAACGTAAAAATAACAAAAAAATAAAAATAAAAAAATTGTTCTAAACTAAAAAAAAATAAACATTATATTTATAAAGACTTATTACAAAAAAAAAAAAATAATAATAATAAAATAATAATATTAATAAACCTAATACGTTCAAAAAAAATTTAACAATACGTAATAATTATTATGTATAAAAATTAATTAGGCAAATAAAATAATTAATATTGAATAATATTTATATATAATTTGTTTTCTTTTTAATATATATATATATATATATATATATATATATATATATATATATATATATATATATATATATATATATATATATATATATATATATATATATATATATATATATATATATATATGTGTGTGTGTGTGTATAATTAATAGTTCACTAATTAACTAAAAAAAAAGTCTTTCAATATTATCTTAATTACAAAGAAATTAATTATGGAAATTGTTTCTTAAAAATGGAATGACAAAAATTACAATGCAATAAAAACAAATTCTATTTTCAATATATTATTTAAAAAAAAAATTTTTATATTGTTTTAATTTAATTTAATTTTCATATATTAATAAGTAAAAAACAATAAATTATCGACTAATTAATTAATTTTATATATATAATATTTATATATGCATACAGGAGTGGGGGATATTTACTCAGACTCAAACATGCTTTTTCTTTCTAAATCGAAACATGATAGTGGAGAAAAAGTGAAGTAGCAAACGACTTAGAAACAAATATCTTCTGTGTACTTGACATCTACCGAGATGAGCTCGGGAAAGAGGAAGTGATCAAAATAGCCTTACTCTGAAGTTATTTTCCAAGCAAATGCAAAATGTTCTCATAAATTTTAAACAATGAAGGTACTAAATCTGCGTTAGTTTGAACAACAGTAGACTACGGCTATTGGCTAGTTCTCTCCCGGAGTTCTGTTACTCTGGAACCCTTGCAGATGGACTGCAGTGCCCTTAGGTACAAGATAAATATATACCTGGTTATTTACTGTGTTCGTAGGGAACATACTCTCTAGATCCTAGATACAAAATCTTAAGATCCTAAAAAACAGACCGAACTGGAATGGGAACTCAGTAGATCTTGCAGGTCGCCATGTGATGTCACCTGTCTACGATTAGAGGGTAGATACTTTCTTCTGATATGACCTTTAAACTTTGGTTTCTGAAAACTGGACATAAAAAATTTTGGAAAGAGATATGGAGTTGTTAGTGCAACTATCTCATTCGAAAATGTTTTTTGGATTCTAATGAATTTGGATTCTAGAGATCACAGTTTCCTGTTCTTAAAAACTGATAAACTCTTAATTCTCTTCATTCTCTTAGGAAGTGTTATGGAGTTTTCTCGGTTGTTTCTGAGAAATTTCTTTGCTCTACTTGAGCCTGGAAGATTCCTACAAAGCGTGGTTTTGTTAGCGCTTTTTCTTTCCTCAGATGTCCGTGATAAAAAGATGATATCCTAGCTACTTGGCTGGCTATCAGAGATGGTCGTTAAAAATTTGTATTTTGTTTTAAAAATTGTTTAAATTTTAACTGGAAAATGATGAAATATGACCTTGATATTGAACAGGAGGTTAAAGACCACCAATTAATGTACAATTCCCCCATTCAAAAATGTTTCACATAGATTCCAATATCGTGTGGCTAAATTTTTCAACATCACATTTCGTTTTAGAAGGACAAAAGCCATTCGACTCATGATAAATGGCTCACCTGTATATATAAATTTACAATACTTTAGTGAGCAGCTTTTTAAAATTGCCTACAAATATTATTTAAATATTAACAATTAATATAATAAAACTAATTTTTTTTTTTTAAATTATTAAAATAATTAAAACAATATAAAAATATTTTTTTTTTTGTAAAATCATCTTCATCCACTAATTAAATCTACTAATTAATTAATTAAATTTTTAAAAAATTAAAAAACGATCTGGTCCTCCGCATTGAAAAATACGTTTGCGGCAATTAATATTTCTTTTAAAAATATTTTATTTAAACAAAAACGTTTCACAACAATCATTTAATAGTACGGCAAAAAATTGTTAATTTTTTGTTTGTTTGTTCACTGTATCCCAGTGATTCTGAGAATCGGAGGGTGGGGGTTGGCGGGGTAGGTGATTTGTAGTATGGATTTGTTGCAGAAAGGGAGTTTTTTTTATCTATGTTTTTTTTTGTTTTGTTTTAATATTATTATTATGATATTGGTTTTTTAATTTGTTTTTACACGTATGTTGGGTATTTAATATTTAGTTTATATACTGTTTTAAAGAGGTTTTACTGTTCCAACGCTTGATATTATATTGTATGGTTGTTTGTCTTGAAACAAAAATGAAATAAGTGCAGTTTGATTTTTTTTGTTTGATAAAAGGTTGAACACAATTTGTTTGTTTTTATTTTTTTTTATAAGAAGTGCGTTTTTTGTTTTTATGAAATTTGATTGATGCGAATGGTACTCGATAATTGTGCACTTTTGTATGTACTAAAAAAACGCTTCGTTTGCTTGAAAACCGTACTAAATTTAGAAAATATTCATGTAAGATCGAATTAATTTTAAGGTTAAATTCCTTCTCTATTTGACACTTACATCAATTTATTGATTGTCTAATGAATCACACATATACTGGGTGTCCAGAAAGTACACCCGCAGGGGATTGATAGGGTAGATAGAGAATAAAATTTTGAAACGAAACGTCCTCAACCATTTTTTAACCTGACGTACAGGTAATTATGAGTTATTGCCGCTATTGCGCGCCTCTGATTGGTTACTTCTAGCTGTATTTCTTATTTCGTCATATTTATCTTCCAATGTATGGTGGACTGGTTATTTTCATAAAAAATTTAGGTTAACAATCGAATTTATATTATTTGTTGAGTTTTTTACACGAAAAACATTTTTTAGATGATTCTAATCCGAGATCTTCTAAAATTGGAAATGTGATAGAGTATGTCCACGTTCTGCTCCACTTATGGATCGGTAAAGAAACGAGACATGTGATTTTTGTAATCCACAGTCAATGAAACTTTTTTCTGGAGTGACTACACACAAGTTTTCAGCTAAAGAACATTTTTTATTTGTCAAAAATCGTCATTAATTGAGTAATAAACTCAAAAATCAAGAATAGATGTACGACAAGCGTTAGAGCAAAATCTAAGGAATCGAGCAAACCTTAGATCACTTTTGAAGACAGGATGAGGAAGAGTACCTTTTTTCATCGATTTTTCTCAATTTTTATTACTGCGTTGAAGTATTCGAGGCTTCTGTTGACAAAATATGACATTATTTACTGGAAAAATTTTGAAAATGACGATTTTGGGGTGAACATAAGGCGTGTGTGTTCTTCTTTACACGTATGATTCCATGCGCTTACGTAATCTTATGTGAAAAAGAACAAATGGCATCTCGATTTTTCGCGAGTCGAATAATCAATGACCAAGAAATGCGATAAACATGTGGATTTAATATGCACGTCGAATTTCGTAAATCCAAAACTCTACACCAGTACCCGTCGATCATAGAAATAAAGCGCGAACCCGTGTAAAAGGCTTTATTTCATTAAATTGCATGGCAATCGCTGGAATCGGATAAATAACACAGTTATATGAATTCTGCAACGACGAAACGTAGGCTACTTTGTTTGAAATTTCTTTCTATACATCTAAAGACCATTTCGAGCACGAAACACGGCAATGTTTTTTCTTGATTTTCGATTTCCTTAGCAATGCGTGAAAATTTTTAGACTAGAGTTTGCTGTAGAACAGTCCGTTTTTGTGACTGATTTAATGGCACTTATAGAAACCATAATTGTCTCTGCAAGTATTCTCAGTCCAGTAAAGTTATCAGTTAGTTCAACACTAGACTTAATTATACTGATGCAACAGTATCGCTATCTTTCCAAAATTGATATGTGCCTTATTTATTCGGTTTTCGGGAAAATGTTTCAAATGAAAGTTGTTAGCATATTTATAATGAACAACTTTTAACCGATGAATTTTTTCGAAAAGCGAATAAATTAGGCACAAATCAATTATTACGATAAAAGTGTATAAGTAGTACAAATTTCTACCGTTTGAAGCGTTTTAAATATTTGAAGTGCACAATTGATCGAATACGAATCGTTTCCTTTTTTGTATGGTGAAATATACTTTGTACATTGATTTCGAATTGAAAATTCAAGTCAAAATTTAAGTATAAATGAAAGTTTATTTTTTTTAAAAACAAAAATGGATTTCTAGGTACCAAGAGGTTTTTTTTCTTTTAAAATAGTTTTAATTAATAAGAGCATAACAACGAAAAAATGATTATCAAAAATAATTTTGATTTTTCCTTAGTGTTTTAAAAAACTTGTTTTTTTTTTTGATTGGCCGTATACAATTTTTCTTTAATTTTAGTGATTAAGATATTTTTTAAAGGTAAATTTAGAATAAAATATTTTGGAATGGGACATTTAATATTTATATATAACACAGTTTACAAAATACACATGAATTTTAATTACATATTTTATCAACTGTGGCGCCACAGAGCAAACAAGTATGTTTTTGTTGTTGTTTTTTTTTGGACGAAGTTTTATATTTATAAAAGGACGAATAATTTTGGGATTGAGAAAACAAAATGAAATTAGTGGATAATTAAAATTCATGTAATGTTTTGTATGAATAAAATACTTTGAACAATCAAGCCATTTTGAAAATAATTTCGAAATTATTTCAGAATTTATATCACATCGAAAATTGGAACAAAATTGCACATTTAATAAATATGAAGATGTTTATGAGCCTTGCAACACAAACATCGAAGAATATTTTTATAGAAGTTTGCAAGGATCATAATTTGGTCGTAAATAAATCTTTTTTATGTGATATATTTCACATCTACAAAAAAAAATATAGTGTGTCAAAAACTTTCAAAATCAAAAACAGAGCTTAATAACTAAGTTGGAAGCTCGAATAGCTCCCGTCACTTTTTTTTTGCTTACACAATAATTTAAATATTTTGTTTTTTATACAGTACTAGAATAAAGAATGTATTTTTTTTTCTTCAAAATTCATGATCCTGATAATGTTTTTTTTTTGTTAGTCGGCCATGTTTTTGTGATCACAGGCAAAGACCATGGATGATGTTTCTCTTATTATTCACACAAATTATCATAACCAAAAACAAGTTTAGATTGTGGCAAATTTTGAATGTTTCGGTTTTGTTATGGTATATAGAAACAGAAATAGTAGTTATACACCGTGTCAACTGTATACGGGGTGTACATGCTTAAATTGAATGCCACTGGACATATTTGAGAGAGTATTGAGACGTTAGACGTACTCAATTATAAGATATTAGTAGTGAAAATAAAAAATAGATACACTAAAAATTGGGATCGTCCAATTAAGCCACGCCTAATATCATGCAAGTATATTAATTAGCCACCCAGTGTAGTATTCATAAATCTTGTTTTCTTCTAGGAAGTAGTCATCAGAAAAGGGCCAGAAAAATATCAGATCCTTGCTTGTGTTTTCAAATTAATCATATCACTAACGATCATTTATTTTTAAATCGTAAAAAGGAGATT
Source organism: Nineta flava (assembly GCA_963920215.1). NCBI lineage: Eukaryota > Metazoa > Arthropoda > Insecta > Neuroptera > Chrysopidae > Nineta > Nineta flava. The sequence goes on from OY986044.1 coordinate 44,059,397, forward strand.
CTTTTGAAAAAAAAACAAAGGTTATTTTTGAAAATCGAGAGAAATTTACTTTCGAGGAATGTTCTTCTGACTCATTCAGACACGTATTTTGTTTTTGATGTGAAAACCTCTATAGCGAGACTATACAAGATTTTTGTTTGGCTATAATTGACATTCGGCAATCATCGGCAATGTGAAGACAGGAGACATCCATTCGTGTTTGTCAACCAATCACATTGCTCACAATTAACGATCGAGTTGCAGACTTACAACTTTCTTTTATGTCCAAGCTTACCATTTCTGTTTCGATGACGTTAATAAGTTTGAATAATCAAACCATCTATTATTTTTAGTTCCGTAAATTACCACGAACTGTCACTTCAGCTATGATATTTTGTGTTTACAGCAAATGAATAAAATTTTGTTTGAAAAACATCTATCAATTTTTTTTAGGTTATATTTATTAATTTATTTCTTTTTTGGAAATCTAAAATTGTTGCGAATACAAAATGTCTGGCACATACATGGTTGGAATGTTTTTTTTTTCTTTTAAATTTATTTAAAAAGATTACTTTTTTTTTTATAAATTTTTATTTTAAATGTAAATATATATCTTTTTAATATACTTAAATATATTCTGCGCGGAATGATCGTATCCAAACGTGTAATAAATAGTATACGCACTCTGCGATCAAACAATTACAGAACACGTTGGTCAATATATTCATATTGGATACAGAGATATGTGTGTGTGTGTGTGTGTATGTTTTTTTTTTAAACTGTGTAAATTTTGTTTTCGGCAAATATAGAAGATTTCTATCGACCTATAATTCTTGAATTGATATGCAACAGAACTGTAAAATTTTATGGGAGTTAAAATTGAATGTATTGAATTATGTAGGTTGCCTACATGTAGTTTTAGTGATTATAGTTCTAAATACAAAGTCTTCTATTATTTGCAATTGGCGATCTCAAACGTAAGTGTTCGAATGGGGGCCTTATTACAACGGCCTGGCCTGATGGTCTGATTACAAGATGTTGTCAACTTCTGAAGAGAATGCCAATTTTGAAAAAGAAATGAAACAAAAACGTCTCATTATACTTAGAGAGATCGATTTTGTTCGTCTCGGTATTGAAAACAATAAGAATAATAATAATTATTTTTATTGGTCCAAACGGTAAAATATGTTTTGTCTGTTTTTAATCCGGTTTTTGGTTGCGGGACCTGGTAAAGTGTGCTAAAAGAGAGGCGAGTCATCGAGCCCCTCACACACATTTACTGGTATATAACTGTCGGCTTCGGTTTTGTGGTGGTTTATGGTAGTTTGTTTTTATTTTTTTTGTTGTTTGACGGTTGTTGTGTGAAAGAGAGAGAGAGAGAGAGAAAGAGGTTTTCTTTTTTGTTTTCAGATAAGCATTGTTCTAGAAAAAATCACTATGTAGATACAGTTTGTTTATTTTTTTTTTACACATCGCTATTAAATTGTGGTTTTCTTTAATTTTTTAAAGATGGCGGCGTTTATAACTACTTTTACATGAATCGTGAACCAGTACTGATTTGTTTTTGTTTTGTTTTTAATATTCAATCTTATGTCTCTCCAATATTTTTTTTGGATCTTTTTCGGAATCCCTCCTTCCTAATCAAATCCTCTCGTTTTTCAGCGGAAATCATTCATTATGATGAAAAAATTATGATTAAAATTACTTTCATAAATGAAAAAAGGACAAATTATCCTTACAATATCCTTAAAACTAATTTTTTACCATTCTAGATGCATTTATTAAATGATATTAAACAAATTCGTTACGAATTTCCTTAGAATACATAAATTTATCTCTAGCGGTCAGAATTTCATTCTGATCAAAATGAAATGTTGTATTTGATATGATTTTGGTATTTACAAGGCTAATTTTATTCATAAATGGGATAGGTCAAGGGGGAAAGGGGCCATAGAAAGAGAAGAAAATATAAAATATCTCTGTTACTATTAGAACAATCGAAAAATGTATAAGGAGTAAAGTTGTAGAAAATCATGTTTGCTACAATTCATTATCGCATCATTTTTTCTCAAACTCTAATGTGTACAAAGGTATTTAGGATTTTAATTTTGAATCTTAAATTGTAAATATTTCTGTAAATATTCGAGTAATAGAAAAAATGTTAAGCAACAAAATTATAGTAAAACTAATTTTCTAAAACTTTACTTCTTATATATTTTTGGATTTTTCCAATGTTAAGGGAGATTTTCCGAAATTTTCAACATCGGTACAAGACCAATAGCTTTATTTCCTTGAAGACGAAATTTGCTGACAAAAAATAAATTTAGTATGGTAATAATGGTTGGTTTTAAGGATCGATGTAGTTTTTCCATCCTGAAAATAGTTTTAATCATCATAATGGATGATTTCCGTTGAAACAGGAGGGGATTTGGTATGGGGGATGGGGGTTGAATTCCGTAAGAAGATCCTTTTTTTTAATAAACAATGCCGTTCTCAAATATAGAAGATATAATATTTTTTATAATATTTTTATTTTTTTTAATTTTTGTTTATCTTAGACTAATTAATATGTTTTTTTTTTTAATGATGTAAATATAATTATAATTATACCGTTTTTATCAATCTAATTGCACTTCAATTGTCATATCATCGAATATTTAAATAAAAATGGTTTTAATTCAGAATTAAACTTTCTTTTACTGTACCGCCTCGCCCTATTTTACTTGATGCGCGGGTGGATTTTCAAACATAAAAATTAAGGTTATACTGTTTTTGAGGTATTTTTTTTTGTTTGTTGATTTTAAAAAAATAATATTTTGTTTGTTATTGAATAAGTACCTGAGAGCTGAATGGTTGTTTTGTAATTATTTTTAAATAATATTTGGGGTTTGGTGTTTCGTTTTTTTTTACGTTTTTCGAAGGAAAATTTTGAACAACCATGCCTACTATTTTAAATATGCGTCGAAAAATGTTTTGTAAAAAAATGTATATGAAATGCTTTGTTTCTTTTCTTTAAAATTAACTATTAATAGAGGCCACAATTTTCGTTCGATCAAAATGTAATTTCGTATGTGATATGCTTTTGGTATTTGAAAGGCTAACTTCGTTAATGACTAGAACACACAAAATACACAATATCTCTCTTAATATTAGAAAAATCGAAAAATGTTTAAATAGTAAAGTTGTAGAAAATCAACTTTACTACAATTCATCAACAGGTTATTTTTTCTCAAAGTCTAATATGTACAGAGATATTTAGGATTTTAATTTTCAATCTTCAATCGTAAATATTTCTGTAAATATTCGAGTAACCATAAAAAAAAATGGAAACTAAATTGTGAGAAAATTTATTTTCTATATCTTTAATTTTGATACATTTTTCCGATTTTTCCAATATTTTCCCCTACGTAGACAAAGCGAATTTTAATATTCATTATTATTACATTAAAATTTCAAATATTTTTTGTAACTATTAGAGGTACAGAAAAAAATGATCGGTAGATAAATTGAGGTTAATTTAATTTCCTACAACTTTACTAATGTAACGTTTGTTCATTTTATCAATATTAACAGTGTTTCCATCTGCTTTTCTTCGATTCTGCCCATTAACAAATTACCAAATACCAAAAGTACATCACATACTAAATTGCATTCCGATCGGCTAAACTTGGGGCCATATTTATGTATATTAAGAACCGTTGGGGCATCTGTTAGTAATCGTGTAACTTCTGAACGACTTGACCGATTAAGGTCATATTCACACAATATATTTGTTTTGTCGAGACGATGGTTCATAGCAGACAGCTAAAATGGTTCTAGAATGCGATGGTTCTAGGTGGCATTGTCTTTTTTTCTTTCTACGAAGGTATACATAAACAAAGCAGACCCATGTACAGTCAAATACATTAAATGGTCATCCATATGGTAGCCAGAACAGGAGTGATTTTAGATTCAAACAGTAAACAAATGCAAATGGTATTGCCTTCAGAGCCATAATATTTAGGTGTGTGAACATTTATAATAATCGACATTCAAATAATATATATATTCATAATAATTTCATAATAATTCATATTAACACCTTAATTTTATGGCCATGATGGCAATAATGCGAAATCGTATCGTCAGAGCAACCTCTCTAGCTACATTTTCTTCGAAAATTTTCTAAAAACAATTAACTAAAAAGAAACAAAACATTTTTCTGTAAAAAATAAAAAATTATAACAATAAACAAAAAAATACAATTAAAATGATTTTGTTTTTAAACAAATTATTCTCAATATTTACATTACGTATGCGAAAGTAGAAAATTAATAAAAAAATTTAAAAAAAATTACTGAATTTAATTCTGAATTAAAAAATTTATATATCACTACGTACAAAAATGGATTTGTTTTGTCCTAATAAATATGTTTAATGTATTATGTATATAATGTATATATACAAATAATTAATTGATTTTTTTTTTCAATTTTAATTAATCAATTATAATCCATTTTAAATTTAAATATTTTTAGATATTTTTAGAGAAAATATACATTCAAAAATTTTGGATAAATCACAGATAGTATATAATTTTTATTTTATTTTCATAATTCTTGGATTTTCATTTTCATTTTTTTTGCTTAATTATCAATAATAAATTTTCCAAGATTATTTAATTTTTTTTTTTACAAATTTGATATATTTTTAACATCAAAGCAGTCTGATTTTTTTTTATTATAATTTTTTTTGTTTGTTTTGTTTAAATTTAATTTATATAAATGCATATTAATAAATAATTAATTACCATAAAAACGTTTAATATTAAAATTGTAATTCATGAAGTGTTGTTTTTTTATTTATTTTTTTGTTAAATATTTTTAATAATTTTTATTTTTTTGAGGTATACGCGACAATCAAGACACATAGAGAATACATTGATATATTTTTTATTTTAATTTTTGGAAATTTTTTTAGAGAGAGAGAATATATGCCGAAAAACATCGAACGACGAACATATAATTTAAATATTTTTTTTTTTTTGGTTTCATATAAATTTTATTTTCTCCGAAAAAACACCTATTAAAATTTAGTTTATTCACTGGGGGATTAGGGGTTTAGGGAGGGGGTGGGTAGGTTTAGGGTGGGGATGATGATTAATTTGTTTTTTTTTTTACATACGACACAAAAATATATTTTAGAGATATTTGGTGTGGTTGGTACTGCTTTGATGAAAATCAAAAAATATCTTGAACACATAATTTTGTTTTTTTTTTGCTCAAAATGAGAAATAAGAATCTGTTGGTTTTTATTTTCTTCTCTACACATAACGATGTCTTTTTTTTGTCTTGCAACAAGAAACAACGGAAACTGTTTTCCATAAAAAAAAATAACGTCTTTTTTTTAAAAATAAAAATTGTTCACAACTCGCCAACAACAATGCAGTTTTTTTTTTTTGTTAAAACAGTCTTTTGTAACAAACAAATAAACTAAAAAACAAGAATGCTATTTTATAAAAACCGTGCTAGATGTCAGTCTTGGCCCCCCGCTTCCTGTTTCACAATTGAGGCACTTTCATCTACAACTGGAACTGTTTCTTGAATGCCATTTCGATCCGATAGCATCGTATGCGACGATTGTTCACTTAAATCGGATAAACTACTGCCGACAGTATCATGTAAACGATTAAATCGTACTAATACTTCAGGTTTTAAATTTTCTGGTTTTGTTATTTCTTGAAATTGTGGTTTCACATAAATTCTCGATGTGGGTGAAGGACTTGGTGTCGCTGATGATCGTTCACCTTCGCCCTCTTCTGAATGATTATCAATCGAGTGTTTACGTTTTCGGTCACTAATTGGTAATGGCGTTGTGGTTGATTCATTTGAATCGTTTGATAATTCAACAATGTCAGACCCCCCACGACCCCCACTTGAAAAGTTTACGGGCGTACTATCTAATTTATTATCAGTATAATCACGTGAAAAGTTTATTGGACTTTGTGTACGCTTTGAATTGTACGAACTACTTTCATCACCAGAACTTTGCGGATCTATTAAATTCGGCTTGGGTAACGGTGTTAGACGACTATTCCTGCATAATTGATCTAACAGCGCCTTATTCGACATATTCTCTGGCGTTAATGATTTATCTTCGCCATGTTTGTTGTTACCGGAACCAGGTATACCCATGTCAAGGCTCGACCTTATAATTCCATCTAAAAAAGTACCATTTGCACCGGTACCATCATACAGTGATTCAGCGATTTCTCGTGTACTTGCCGAATTCGCTGCGGCTGCTAGTTGTGCAGCAGTTGGTACTCCGGACGAAGTACTAGAATGTGGCGGTGACGACACAACATTTTGTTCTTGTATCCTTTGCATCATTTGCGAGGCAAATAATTCTGGATGGGGTGGGAACCCAGAGGTAGATGGCATTTGCATTGGATGGAATGATGGATGTGGCCAAAATGGGAATGGTGGATGATTGTATCCAATTGGTGTCATACTTGGATCAAATAATGGCATTTTTAAACCATTCGGTGATGTGGGTGAAAATTTTTGGGTAGGTGGTTTTATAGTTGTTTTATTTTTATCTGCTATATTACGTATTTGTTCTTGAGGTTTGCTTGGTACTGTTTGTGTTTTACTGTCACCATCAGTGGGTTGAGGTTTGGGATCACGTTTTCTAGGTCGCATTAAATGCCGTTCCTTTACTTTATATTCTAGTGTCGAATGTGGCACTCCGTAGTAGCTTCCTGCTCTATGTACAGACATTTCACCACGTTGTACGGCGCGCACAGCTTCTACTAGACTATCACGATCATAATTACGATATTTTCCACGTTTCGGTCGTGTTCCTTTCCCTCCTCCCATCTGCTGGGATTGTTGCTGAGAATTAACTGATGAATTATTATTTTGAGGTTTTGGTGGTTGCGGAAATTGTCGATTTGCATGCAAATCTTGATGATTTTTAATAACCGATATTCCACCACCCATTGATGGTGGTGGTGTATATCGACCACGTTTGATTGAATTGAAATCCATATCAATAACTGGGGAAGTAGCCACAGCCGCTGCCATTTTCAAACTCATTTGATCATTCTGTTGAAACTTTTGACTGATACTCTTGGCAATGACATCCTTCAACGACATAATACCTTTACCAAGTATAGCAGCTGGTGGTGAATTTGATTCGCCACCACCAATACTCCCACTCCCATGATGTGGGGATGTCATATTTAACGTTGTTTGTGGATCTAATACATTTGGACTTTGTCGAAATATATCACCACCATTTTTACTGGTTGTCGGTTTGAAGGACGGAATTTTGAGTATCACATTTGATGGTGAATCACTGGTTTGCTGTTGGGAATCATTTGTTTCTGTGTCAATCACTTCTGGTGTGCCTGATTTCATTGGAGGTAATATTTTATCGTTACGAATTATTACAGAGTTTGTGGAACTCTGTCGTGACAAACTACGTTCAGTGGTACCACAACCATTGTTCACAATATCTGAATGTTGGTCAGATTGTTCTGATTCGGCTAACAATTTTTGTACCGTTTCAGTTAATTTAATTGCACTCATTAATTGATCAGATTTATGTCCTGAGATCAAACCGCTAGACGCACGTAACAACAATGATTGTATATACGGAGCAAAATTATTTGCTTCTAAACTTTCTGGCGTATCTTTACAACCACCTTTTTGCAGTAAATGTTTTAAATTTTCCGCTATTGGTGTTTCTAATGTGGAAAACCGTAAAATATCGTCCATCGACAACAACGGTTTTTGTAATACTTTTTCAACTTCTTTCTCCTCTTCATCACCCGACAATTCTTTCTCTTCAGTCGTTACATTTGTTTCATCATCTTCTATTTTGACTGGAGCGGCGGATAATACTAAATGATTTTCCCGTTCACGTTCCATTGCTAACTTATAGACTTTATTACGTAAGGTGGAGCGTGGTATACCATATATAACAGCTGCACGACGTGTACCCAATTTACCAGATTGTATGTCACGTAAGGCGGCTTGTAGTTCATCTTCGGTGTATGTTCGTCGTCCAGTCACCGTTGACATCCGAGGTTTTGCTCTGAAATCAAAACTATACTGTAGTTAAACTTTTTGTCGATATTTTAAATATAAAGGATTGTTTTGGTATTGAGCAAAGGGGGGGGGGGGTATTTAGAAGATATATGTTAATTGAAAAGTAGCGAGGTCTATCAATTTTAGTTTCTACTTGTTCTGGTTCAAGGCTCCGTAGGTATATTTTATTCAGTTACAAAATGTATAGGAAGCTTTCCTTTTCATAGACATTTCGTGCTTCCAAGAACATAATTACAATCTATGAGAAAAGTTTGAATAACTTCAAAGAACATGAACACCAAAGTTCGTTATAGTCATAGACTTTTGAACCGATGCTAAATCTAAATCTGAAAGACCTTGCTGTTTTGAGTTTCCTGTGAGGAGACGTGTATGAGGCAATTATAATTTCTTGAATCGCCCTTGCGTTTATACTACTAAGCAACCTAGTTATATAAATTAATTTTGTTAATTATCGAAAGTATTTCAGCCTTTCGTTATCTTCGTAAAAATATCTTTAGTTATTATTCATTTATACGACAAGGATTTGATACTGAAGATGACTACTTTGTAGTTGAAATACAGTGATTCAACGTACGTACTATAGAAATTGTGGCAACTTATATTTGAGGCAATAATATATACTATGTGCAAGATTGATTGATTTATATCGGGGTAAAAAAACTATTGCACTTCGACCTTATGGCCCATTGTGCTACCCCTTCTACTTCAGTCTGACGAGATTCGCTTCTCACATATGTTGGCAATAGTCTGGAGCTTGCTTATCAGGTCCTCCCGAAGGTTCATATATTCGGGGTGAAATGCACCGAATATCCTGTACCTGCTGTAACCCAGAGGTTCGCAGTCAAAGATTATGTGGCTGAATGTTTCTTCCTCCTCGCCACACAAACTGCACATAATGGACCCGTTATGGAGTCCCATTGTACGCAGATGCTTCCGCAGGGAATAATGCCCGGTAATATGTGCAAGATTCTTTAGGTTTTAATGGATGCAAAAAATTGATGGTTGAGAAAAGAGATGTTAGAAGATTTCATAAGATGATTTTTTATTCGACCGTCAAAAGCTCACGTTTTCTGGTATTCTAGACTAACCCGCTCTGCTTCTTAGCTACGAGATGCTATGATGCTGGAATACATTTGATTTTTCACTGTCTTGTTGTCGATGTATTATTATTTATGTTTATTTACTATTTACATATTTTTTAATTTTTTTTTAACTAGCGTTTATCTATTCATAGTGAGTACGGTTGCCTTTCAGCTATATTATACCAATGGAAATGACTAGCTGTTACTTACTTTGGCATTTAAGTATGGCAACAGAGATAAAATTATTTGACATTGATATGAAAAATCATTCACATCTAGAATGGGAATCGAACCCTCGACTGCAATTCTAGATCAAGACTCTGCCTCTCATTTCCTAAACGTTATGAAAATTTAACTGACTTTTGTTAATATTTACAATATTTGGTTTAAAGGACGCAGTGACCTAACGTCCTTAACAAAATATTTATTTATTTAAACTATAAAAAAACAGAGGTTTTTACTATCTATTTGCTAATAATATTTTAATTTAATTATATGCAAATTGGACAATTTAATAATATAATAGATTTCTAAATATAATGATTGTGTATATTATTATAAATTTTCAGATAAATTGTTGATTTTAATTAAGATATTTAATGACATATTATTATTACATACAGACACACACACACACATATATATATATATATATATATATATATATATATATATATATATATATATATATATATATACATAAAATTTTTGTGAAAGCAATTAATTTCTAAACTTTATTTGAATATTAATTGACTTTTAAAGAAATTAAAAAAAACGTCAGTCTTCTTCTTGTTAAAATCAATATAAAAAAAAAATTAAACAAAAAAAAAAACATCATAATGAATTGACTTCAATCAATTCATTAAACCGTATGTTGCTGTACACTTTGTGCAATAATATGCAAACAAAAACATGAGTTTAAAAATAGTTGTTGGACTTTAATTAAGGTGATTGATGTAATCGAGTATTGTAATGATTAATTGATTTTTGTAATATAAATATTATTAAAATAACCAAAGAAAACTCTAGGGTTTTTGCAATGAAATTTCAAATTTTTCCCTAATTCCTAAAACAATTATTTGTATTTTATAAATACGTATTTCGACTATAAGGTAGTCATCATCAGTATGAATTAGCTAATCGTAACTATCTCTGGGATACATTATTGTGGAACTTGGGTGTGCGGTCCAATTTTTTCCATTCATGAACTTGACCCCATTTTATAGGTTTAAATCACACACACAAAATTTCAGTTCGATATCTCTATTCGTTTTTGAGTTATCGTGTTCACGGACAGACGAATATTTATATTTTCAACTGTTAAAAAATCGGGACTAAACTTAATACACCGTTGTATATATTTTGTGTACATACGGGTATAAAAAGTGAGGACTCAACTTAATGTTCTAAGAACAATTGTTTTAAGAGTCAATTTTTCATATCATCGAGAGTATTACTTTGAAGTCAATTTAAACGCAGGGACTCGAGCCCTTGACCTCCGTCTATTCGGGACTGTATGAAAGTTTTGAATTCTTCTCTCCTATTTCTGAACCGTATATCTTGAACTTGATTCATACTTAACACAATATATTTCTTGTGTTAAATCAAAAGCAACGAGTCCGCATATGATTTATTTATCTCAATTAGTTCAAGAAACGCCAGGCCCAATCGATTATTGTATAAAAGATAAGTAAAGTAGTACTTTTATTTCATACAAGGACAAAATATTTATAATAAATAAATTGCATTAAATATATATATACCTACAGGCTGTCCTCAGATTTTAATCCGGGAAATTGAATAGGCGATAAATCTTCCAAAAAACAAGAAAAGTTCCTATGAACTTTAGGTTGTTTTCAAGCTTCGTTTTCGAGGTATAGGTTTTCGAGATACTCAAATGGAAACGCTATATTCGAGTATTTATTAATACTCACCGGCAATGGAAGATGAGTTCTGAATAATTTTAATAGAAGTCCTCAGGGAAGTATTATAAATTAAAAATTTTATTATAAATTTTATTATTTTCTCGAAATTTTTAATTACTCAGTTTAAAAAAAAATATAAAACTTAGAAAAAAAGCAGTGTCGTACTCAAATTTTTCTATAAAATAGCTAGTTAGGATGCCTCAACGCCACCTCTGGAATAATTAAATTAAATCTAATTACATCAAATTAAGCCACTTACTTATTACTAAAAAAGTGTAAATGAAATCAGTCAATAAAATTTTTGAGACATTTAAAAACTAAAAGTTTTTTTTTTATTAACTTTAAATGTTTGTTTTTCGAAAACGAAGCTTGAAAACATTCAAATTCTACAAAATTTTCTTCTTATCTATTGTCTATTCAATTTTCCGGATTAAAATTTGAGCACCCTGTGTATATACAGTTTAAAAGGATAATTTTTCAGTAAAAAAATGTTCCGCTTTTATTTCTTTTTTTGTGTGTTCTTAATTCGTTTAATGACTTTAATAATAAATTATCTTTTTATGATGTATGTACACAATTTTAAAAATAATATACATTTTTTCTCTCTGATAAACAGTTTATTCATGACGGGGTTTTTTTTTATATGTATATTTTTATTGCCAAATATATGACGTACCTATAAAATACACATATTGATATAGAACTGATGGTTGATCTATCTGAGTCGATAGAATTGTGCGCGACACTGCAGGAGTGTGTTCTTCATTATCGATTAGCGTACCTGTCTAGAGTTTTGATAATAGAAGTAGGGGAACCCAGGGCAGAACGGGGTACGAAGTTGAAAATATGGTTTAAAAATACCAAAGGGTTTATGCACAAAATTTATACACTAGGACAGCCTACATCATCTTCGCTATCTGTTCCCGCAGGTGAAAAATGAAATGAAGAGACTCTGTTGTCAATTGTCATCCAAGAGAACCCGGGGGTCGTAAAATTAACCACTTCACTTGAAGGTCTATCAAGTCTGATGTCAGTTGTGTCTACTGGAAGACGTTGTGCAACTTTGCAGCAGATATCCCAATGGGCAGAATGGGGTACCCCATTCAGGTTAGGGAGGTAAGCTCTCTCGAATGTACTAACTGTAGTTGTAATGTAAACAAGTATATATACATATCTTGGTTACAAGATCATCATAAGTTACAATAAAGGAGCCAAAAATCACACAACTGAAAGTTCACTCACCAACGACCAAGAAAACTAGAGTAGCATAATTGTCGTAGTTGAACAGCCACAAGTTGGTTTAGATCTACATACTGCCGCTCGCTAGTTGAATCAAACTTCATTCCACCCAGGTACCCTGTTGTGCCCTAGGTTCCCCTAATTATAATAATATAAAAGGAGCTATCCACTTTTAAATAGTAGACGCAGCGATATAATAAGATACTCTAAAATTTACAGCGAAAATTAAAATAGTGAAAAGTCCGAATGTGTCCCTTAACACTCGACCTTACGCACTACCGTGCTCTAGGTAAAAGATATTACAGTGTCTTAAAAATAAAATTGGGTGGGATACGTAACAAGGCTTAGGGATAGGAGATGGCCTCATGGACAGAACTAAAATATAAGATATTTCAGCATCTTTAAAATGGAATTGAGCGGGATACGTATCAAAGCTTATAGATGGAAGATGGACTAATAGGCCGAACTAAAATAAAGGACATTTTAGTATTTGGATGGGAATGGATGGGAAATGGACTCGTGGGCAGAACTAAAATAAAAGACATTTCAGTAATTTTAAAATGGAATTGGACGGGATACATAATAAGGCCCAGATATGAGAGAGGGAAAGAAATCATCCATAGAAGGGACAAAATTTTGAAATACTCCAATGTTGATTTCAAAGTAATACTCTCGATGATATGCACTAATTGACTCATTAAGCGTTCTTAATTAATAAAATAATCGCGTTTATAACTAAGGAAGAGTGTGGGGTGCTATTTTAAGAAGACCAATAATTATAATCTTATTAAAAACCCACTGACTGGGCAAAGCCACTTTCTCCAAAGTTTTCCAAAGAAAACTACTATATTCATCCACTTTGTATTAACTTCTTAATCTAACATAATATTTGTGTTTACTTAAACGTCACAATACTATACCAATGTCAATTTCCATTACGGTTAAGAAGACACAAGTATGAAGGGACAAGCGTATACTATTTAGACTAACACATCGTTGAGTTTTATTACTTAATATTAAAATGAAAAAAAGTGTCGTGTGTATTTTAGTGTAGTTTTATTTGATTTATATACAGTGTGTGTTGGACAGCTTTTCCTATAGTGAATCAATGTTAAATATTATTTATTACTGCCTGGCCGTATGGTACTGTATCAAGTCAGTCAGTACCTACACATGTATATAAAGTCAGTCAGTCAGTCATCTCATAGCAGCTATACTGTATGCGTATGGTTGTTTGTTTGTTATTTAAGAGTGGGGATTTTGTGATGCACAATGCACATACTAAACTACTAAAGTGTACTCTCATCACATTTGTACTGACTGACTTGATACAGTACCACACGGCCAGGCAGAGCCGTATGTTACTGTATCAAGTCAGTCAGTACACATGTAAATAAAGTCAGTCAGTCAGTCATCTCATAGCAGCTATACTGTATGCGTATGGTTATTTGTTTGTCATTTAAGAGTGGGGTTTTGTGATGCACAATGCACATACTAAACTACTAAAGTGTACTCTCATCACATGTGTACTGACTGACTTGATACAGTACCACACGGCCAGGCAGTGCCGTATGGTACTGTATCAAGTCAGTCAGTACACATGTAAATAAAGTCAGTCAGTCAGTCATCTCATAGCAGCTATACTGTATGCGTATGGTTGTTTGTTTGTCATTTAAGAGTGGGGATTTTGTGATGCACAATGCATACAGTACCACACGGCCAGGCAGTATTAAATAATATTTAACATTGATTCTCTATAGGAAAAGCTGTCCAAAACACACAGTATAATTTGTTTGTTACACAAACCTTACTAAATCAACCTGTAGCCTATATAAATGAGTGCACTGAATGCATACATTGATAATAAAAAAAATGTGCAGTAATATGCAAACATAGACAGACAGAGCTGCAAATAATTTTTTAGGCGTTGATTAAACACCACTACCCAAGTTATTGTTATAATGTGTGATATGTAGAATATAAAAAAAATAAATATCACATCTGTAATAATAACATATTTAGGTGTGATTGACCTTTTTACGAACGGACTGCCATAGCACACAGAGCAGACTGGTTCTGGCGGCGGTTGAGTGTACAAAAACCAAGGAGCGGATATTTTCTTTTGGCTGGATGGCTGAGAATATTTTATCAAAGTTTTATAAACATATTGTTGACGCAGTTAAAGCATTTTCGATGCATAGACAGATTTTGACCATTCACGTACTGCGGCGGTTGAGTTTGCAAAAACCGAAGAGCGGATATTGTCTTTTGGCTGGGTGGCTGAGAATATTTTATCAAAGTTTTATAAACATATTGTTGACGCAGTTGAAGGCATTTTAGATGCATGGACAGATTTTGACCATTCACGAACTGCGGCGGTTGAGTTTGCAAAAACCGAAGAGCGGATATTTTCTTTTGGCTGGGTGGCTGAGAATATTTTATCAAAGTTTTATAAACGTATTGTTGCCGCAGTTGAAGGCATTTTAGATGCATGGACAGATTTTGACCATTCACGAACTGCGGCGGATGAGTTTGCAAAAACCGAAGAGCGGATATTTTCTTTCGGCTGGGTGGCTGAGAATATTTTATCAAAGTTTTATAAACATATTGTTGACGCAGTTGAAGCATTTTCCATGCATGGACAGATTTGGACCATTCACGAACTCAAAATGCTTTTTTAGCTTTAGAATTCGCTTCAAAAATTTTAACTTGTTATCAATTTTCGTTTTTTAATTATTTTGTTGGCGGGAAAATGGAATAATTAGAAAATTTTATAAACATTTTGTTTCTACTATCAATAGTTTTAATTGGTATTACCTTGGGACTAAACTTATAATTTTCAACTTAAAATTTTTTAAATATTCAAATACGACTTCTCGAAAACGATTCAAGTTTGGCAAAAATTTCATTGGGAAATTTCAACAAAGAAAATTAAATCGATCCGATGAAAAGCGTTTACGGAACCTAGCAAATGGTAGTGAGCATATGGAAAGAAAATCTCCAACCGCGGCACCATATTTTTTCGTATACTTCGATGGATGATCCTACATCGATAAGAAAAAACTCGCTTTCACGGTTTTTGTATACTCAACTCCGGCTAGACTTGCACTTAACGAACGTATGCAATTTAAAAGAAAGGAAGACATTTAACAAATTACAGATTTTTTTTTAATTGGAGCATAATATAATATTTTTAATATGAATGCAAATATGTGTAAATGAAGAAATAAAATACATTTTTCTTTAAGTAACGAAGCGTTTAATTGGAATAATTTATGTTTCTTTGGTTTTGATTCCCTTCCGAAATTTACTTATTGGGTTATCCAGTTTTAACTTCGAAGAACGTTCAACAGATCATTTCATAAAGAATAATGAAAATTCTGATATTAACATATTTAAAAAAAACATGTGTGTACATATGTACGCACGTAAAAAGTTATACTTCTTTTTAGTAATATTAAATAAGGCCAACACTACTATTAAGACATAAAAGTTTAATAAAATGATATAGTACCTAGTAAAAAACTACAATAGACAAATTGTGTATTGTATCTAAAACCAATGATTCTACATTTTATCATGATAGAACAGAACCACCGTTTAAACTTAGATTTTGAAAGACGTGGCATTAAATCCATTATTTACATGAGAATCAGAGTTAGTGAGACAGTTAGGTTGATCAAAATATACATTTCATATACAAAGTTAATGAGTCCATAAAAATGATATCATTGATAATGTAGCTCGAAATTAGAATATTCTTCTTTTATCAACAACATGGACTAATGACTAATAATGATGAAGACATGCCTGTACCTAATTTCAAGTGTATATTCAAATTGAAATGTTCTAATGTCAGAGCTAACGGTGAAGCTATTCAATAAAATAAAATAGATTAAACTCATTTCAATTACGATAAAAAAATCTACGAAACGTCCCAAATTTTCAAATTATCTAACTTCAACTCTATAGAAACAATTTTGCACAATTTTATTAACATTAACTAAACGGTTGTTTAGAAAAAATTTATATATAGAAATTTAAAAAAACCTATATATATATATATATATATATATATATATATATATATATGATATAGAAAGAAAAAGGACATATGTTTTTGTTGATTTAAATTAAAGGTACATTCGCTACTCAAAGTTAGTACAAACTTTTTTCATATTATTTGCTATTTTTTATTTAATTCAACATTACTGGTAAAATTTAAAAAAAAATTATACATGTTGCTTTTAGTATTGACACTATTTACTAAGCTACAAAACGTACACTGATAGAAGTAATTCCTCCTTCCAGTAAGAAAAATTTTCTTAAACCAAGAATTTCTGACTCTCATAAATAGGGAAGATAATATTTATTTGGTATATGAAAATAAGTATCTTGACATCTATAGTTTTGACTTGAGAAAATTATCTTAACTAAAGATAAACTGACTCTTGACTCAAAAATCTCGAAATTCTTAAACTGAAATGATGATTTCTTTGGACCAAGATGCTAAAATTTCAGATCAAATAAATATTTGTTTAATCCAAACAAATGAATCTTTTTAAAGAAGTAATAATATACTTCAGTCAAATATATTTCAGTTAAATATATTTCAGTTAAATATATTTCAGTTAAATATATATACTTCAGTTACATAAGCTGTATAAACTTTCTCTTCTTGGGTTATTTATTTTAATTTTAAGAAAAATACTTGAATGAAAATAATAAATATATATAATACTTTAAGAAGTCTTGAATGAAAACAAGGGTTTCTTTGTTGAAGCAAATATTTTGAAGAAAATATGTTTTCTTGAGGAAAGAAATTCGTTCTATCAGTGTAGATATTCCTAATTTTCAGTACTTTTGCCTCAAACTGTATCTTCCAAACATCCCTAATAATATTAACAATTAATTACCGGATAAATCCGATCCTGTACACAACTTTAACAGAATTAGTAGAGGTATCTACTCAACTTTTATCATCAGACATACTCAAATTAAATACGACAGTTGGTTGGTTTGGACACTGCATTATTAATTCAATAAAAATATTATGAATCATAAAATGCATAATTATTTTTGAAAAAAAAAATTGATAAAAGAAAAAATTAATTAAAAAAAAAAGTCAATAACCTTTGTGGTGGTGTCCTCACAAACATCACTGCCTGCATTTTATTATCATTTTATATAAAAAAAAAAGATATATTAATTATATTATTTTCATTTTTTAAATATTTGTATAAGTATGTATTTTTTGATTATATTCAAGAAAAAAAAAGTACATAATTCGTACTAACACTAAAAAAATTAAATAGGTTTTATTTATTTAATGATAATTTTTATATATTTTTTTATTTATTGCAATAATTTCATAAGTAAATTATTATGAAATTGTATATATACAGGTGTTCTGAAATTCATTCAGGACTATACCACGGTGTAAAGCTGCAAAAAAACAAACAAAAAAGTTTAATAAAGTTTTTCGATTAGACGCGTAGTTTTTGAGATATAATTAATTAAACATTAATAAATTCAACTATTTTGTGGGTGTCGCTACACTTATTGAAAACTCTGAATGTCGCTACTCTAGCATGCTCTACTGTGGCCACCTTACTCCTTAACCGTGACTCCACCTCCTTACACTATGCGCTCTGTGATTGGTGGAGTAGGGCGGCCACAGCAGAGCATAATAGAGTTATAATCAGAGTTCTCAATAAGTGTAGCAACACCCGCAAAAATTCAAAAATGCAAATGTGATTGGTTGAATTTATTATTAATGTTTAATTAATTATATCTCAAAAACTAAGCGTCAAATCGAAAAACTTTATTATACTTTCTTTTTTTTTGCAGCTTTACACCGTGGTATAGTTTTTCTGAATAAATTTCAGAACATCCTGTATATATATTATTTTTAAGTATGAAAAATTAATGGAAAAAAAAATTATTAGTCATTTATATAAACTTACAAAACTTGAACAAGATTATTTAGTAATAATTTAGTTTATTTTTAGGATAATATATTTCCCAATATTAAACCGCGTGAATAAAAGGATATTATAAGTTTAGTACCGATTTTGTTGAAAAAGCTAGAAACATGGATCATGCCCAAAAATTTTTGTAATGAAGTTCATAAAATAATATTTGATCATATTCGCACCCGCGTTTGCCCATTTATCCGTCTTTCGGTCTAACGAAAACAACGAGCTGAAATTGTGTGTGTGTGTTTTCTAGAGCTAAAAAATGGATCTTCATTAGCTTATTATGTTAGAGTGGCTACAGGCACATATATAAATAAATATCTTTCCATACATTTTGTGTATTCTATATTCCGATAAAAATAAAATTCCGTTTCTGATAAACTTTTGGTATTTGAAAGGACCAAGTTTGTTAATGAACAGAATCGGTCAAGAGGAATGAGATACGTACAGGAAATACCAAAGTAGGTCTTTCAGTAGGCTTTTTTTACCAACCCTTAAAAGACTAAGGATTTATATTCAGACTAGGATGTATATATATATATATATATATATGTATGTCTGTAGCGGCTCAAGTGCTTATGGTATTTGGAGACCAGTTAAAGTGGCCGTGCTGTCACAGGAACTGGGATATTGCGAGTTCGATTCCCAGCGGTCGCAGTTTGACAAACAAAATTTAAAAAAAAAATTCGGCGGTTAATCGACTAAACTGTCGGTTATTCGACATACACTTGGTAGAAATGATAGAAAATTTGAAGAAATTGTTTCAAAATATTGCACATCGGTGTAATAATTGCTCTATTTCCCTGTAGATTAAATTCGCTAATCTACTTGAAACAATAATACATATAAATCATTTCAAGTTATGAATATTTATTTTATTTTTAATAAAAAATTTATCAAAATAAAAAATATATATGTATATATTTTTTCAATAATATTAAATAAATTTCTACGGATTTGCGATATCTCAAATATGTATGTATTCAGAAATTACACACAATTATTATTATTTTAAAAGATATTAAATTATAATAAGAAAAACCTTGAATTGGTGTAAGCACCTTAATAAGGCCTTGCATGGCTCTGCTTGTTGTTTGCCTCATTGAAAAATAGCGTCAACTAATATATAATATTAATTTTATATGTACACAGGGTGGCGCGAAAATACCTTCACGATTATTAATTTCAATAATTTTGTAGTTTCTTTATTTTTTTATATTAAAGTAAATACTTGGGAGTTTCAGGCCCTATTTTTTTCAAGATGAAGTTGGTCACACACCATCAGTAAATGGAAATCAATATAGGGTATGTTGAAAAACTTTTTTTACCACGACAAGAAGATCACTGATTTCACGAAGATGGTGCGATTCCTTATACTGCTAGAGCCACAACTGCCCTATTGAGAACACATTTCGAGAAATGGAGACTTGAGATAGCCCCTAAGTTCTCCAGATTATATTCTTTGGGGTTATCTGAAAGAAAGGGTTTATGTAAATAAGCCACAATGCTTAGACCAACTAAGAACGAGTATTAAGCGAGCAATTTTGGGCATATCTCAAGAAACTTGAAGAAAAGTCTCGGAATCCAAAACTGAAGAAGAGACCAGATCGGAAATCTACGGTGAGAGACTTAAAGCAAACATAAGCCTCAACTTGGGAAAATATGCCACGGTCTTTCAAGCAGGAGTACACGCCATGCTGGCTTGCGTTCGTGAGAACCTACGTAGAGGCTACATAAACCAGAACGTATGTATTCTCTCGGACAGTTAAGCTGCTCTAAAAGCCTTAAATTGATCTGGGTGCCGGGTCACAGTGGTTTCGAAGGAAACGAAAAAGCAGATACCATAGCAAAGAAGGGAGTCGGAATACCCTTCATAGGCTCAGAGCCTATTTTAGGAATTCCAAGGACTGCATGTAAATAGTTTATCAACGAGTGGTCAAATGCTAAATACCGTGATCACCGGGGAAAAGTACCGCGACAGGATCTCGGGAAAATACTGCTTCAGCGTGCAACCAAGAGGCTATCTCTCGATACACTGAAGCTGAACAGGATGCAACTATACGGATGGTTACCGGATTCATTACCGGGCATTATCCTCTGCGGAAGCATCTGCATACAAAGGGACCCCATAACGGGTCCATTATCTGCAGATTGTGAGGCGAGGAAGAAATATCCATCCACATTATCTTTGACTGCGAACCTCTAGGTTACAGCAGATACAGGTTATTCGGCGCATCTCACCCCGAATATATGAACCTTCCTGGCTAAGTGCAATACTTTTTAGACCCCAAGATGTATCATTCTATCTAAGGTCATGGAAGATGTGCTAAAAAAAGCTCCTATTTGTCATCGTGAAAGGGGATATCATTTGTTAGACATCATTTTTTGTAAATAATTGGAAAATAACTACAAGAAACACACTTTGTATTATGAGTTTCAAAATATACATTTACTTAACTTTTCATATACTTTTGTTAATTTAAAATCGTGAAGGTACTTTTGCGCCACTCTGTATATACTAAAAGTGATCAATTTCAAGTGTATCATTAAATTACAAATAATGCATTTTTTTCCATATTTTTTTTTATCATAAATTTTATTATCTCGTGTAATTTTTGTTGTTGTTTTTGTACTGAAATTATAATAATTTTCTATGAAAAATTAATTATACTTTGATTTTAATTGAATTTAATTATAAATTATTATTATTTTAAAATTTGTGTGTACACTTTTATTTTGAGGTTTTTTTTTTTTTTTAATTTATTTAATAATGGTGACATCGAATAATCTAGGCCATTTTAAAATATTATGAAAATAATATTTTATTCTGATTTTTTTAAATATAAAATATTTATTAATTTACTAGAATTTTTCAATAATATTTTAATAATGGTAGCAGTAATAATGTAGACGGGAAGTTGAGGCCTTACACGTAACCCTATGTAGATCGTTTACTTTCAAACTCTGAATTGCCTTGAGTTCAAATCCTCGGGAGGAATGTAGAATTATACTGTTCTTTTTCCCCTCTAATCTATAATTTTCGTAGGGTGTAACTGACCGTGAATTGTTGATATTTTTTGGGAACATTGTGCTATCAAGTGGAAGAACGTGAGCTCTTTTTCTCCCATGAACGAAATATAATAAGCTTGGATCATTTAAAAAAAAAACCTTTACTTTGTGTTAATATTAAAAAAGGATGGTAATTTAGTATTTCTCATAATCTCACACATCTCTAGGGCCCCAAAAGACACGGGCTCCAAAATCGGAAAACTTTAATTATCCAAACACAACCCCTCCCCGGAAAATGGAATAAAAGCCTCAAAAGTATGTTCCTTACTTCTATACATGATAGAAGGGTGCGGTTTTTGGCATCGACGTGGAACACTCTGAAACTTATGGAATGAACTTCCTGAAATGGGAAAAACTCCTGAAACACCATCGTTACTTCTATATTTGCTAGAAGGATGCGGTTTTTGCATTCGAAGTGGAATACTTTGAAACTTAAAGGCCATATTTTCCCGTTATACTACTCTTGACTTTCCCTAGGACTAATGCCTACGTACCCCCCGCTTCATTCTCCCTTGATTGATTGACTTCTTGTGTTCTTTACATTACCGAATTTACACTATGCAGGATATGTTATCTTTCTAGGACACGAAGCCAAGTCGGAAGGCCGCTTCCGGTGGTTAAGGGGTTGGAGTCATAGCATACACATATATTGTATATCGTCTCCCCAAAAATTAATTGAAACGAATTATTTTTGTTCGAAAAAAAGTAAAACCATATAAAATATTTCAACGACTTATTTTAATACAACAAAATTTCAGAATAATTTCGTTTGTTTAAATTTATTTTAAGACATTTAATGTATTTAAAAAGAATAAAAAAATGTACATATTTGTTTTTGTATTTTTTTAAAAGAAATTCTTGTCGCAATGTAAATAGGTCAATCGTATGAATCCACATACAGATGCAAAAAAAAAAATACAACGTACAACCAGATAACGCGCAAATGAATATAATAAATAAAAAAAACTTTAAATATTTATTTAATGATTATGAAAAAAAAAATGCATTATTATTTGTGTATTAAAATATTTTTTATATCTATTTTATTTTTAAGTGGATTGGAAAAAAATGAATCGATTAAGTATGAAACAAAACTAATTGTTCCGTAACGTAGAATATATGGCTACAAAAGTACACTCATATGCATGAATTCAACATGCATATGGTGGCTAGAATAGGCGTGATTTGAAATTCAAACTTACAATAGTAATGAGAGTTACGGACGAATGAGTATTCAATTGCTCTCATGCAATTTAGGTCAGATTTCCAATAATCGACATTCAAATAGTATATGTACATAATAATATCCGTATACCTTTATATGTTTTAATGGATCGGTATATTGATGACCACATATTGTAACCGACAGTACCATGATATATATATACACTATAGTCATATTTTCATACATCTGTACACGTGTAGAAGTAAAATAAATATTTCATGCCATGAGAAAAAACATATATAGAGTTTTCTAAGCCTATGACTTAAACTTGACTTGAAATGGTATTGTCGTATCTTTAATAGTTTAAAAGATGTTTAAATTTTACAGTCTAATACTTTATTTATGTTTTGAATTTTTCCGTATCTTTGTTTGATAATATACAAATGGAAAATCAAAATTTTTTAAATTTTCTAACGGGGATCTTTTTTAAATCCTTCAAAGAATAGCTTCCAGAAGTACCAGTCCAAGTAATCGAGCGGTCTAAGGCCTTATGTCTGCGCAGTATGCCTACTTGGAAACTGGGAGGTTATGGGTGCGAATCCCGACATCGGCAGTTTGTCAATTATTAAGAAAAAGAAAAGGGGGCAGTTAATTGACTAAACTGTCGGCATATGGACAAGAACGAAGTAACCGGCTATGCTCGAGAAGGTTTTCTGCAGTTTCCTTCACGAATCCAGATGAATATCGGCATAGTTCCTATCATAGTCCGCTGCTGCCGCATATCCTACCGATTCCTAGTCTATACAAAAAAATTTCTTCGACTCCACTCACATTGGACCTTACGGTCGAAGTGTAGCCCGTCCAGGGCCGCCTCTACAATCTATCTATCTATCCAGAAGTAAAAAAATTTCAGACTTTTATTATAAAAATTATCGGGGTTATCCAGATTGGAAAAATTTTGAATTTTAGCACGACTTTTGGCATAGACTGTTCATTTGTTCGATAATGTTTCTTTTATTAAATTTTCTATCTATGATGACCCTGTTGTGAATTATATTATCTGTATGGCAGTGTGTCACATGTTTTTTTCTGTGTATTTAATAAGTCAGTTTTTCAAATACATCATGCTGAGTACAACAATAATTTGTATTAATTGATAAAATAGGATGATATTTAATTTTTTTTTTATATATTATTGATTTTGGTATTAAAATATTAATTTTTTGTTGTTTGTTGTTTGTTATTTATATTTGGTTTTAATTGGTTTTTAAAACTTATTGTACAAATATTTTATTAATATACCGTCTGTTTGCACAAAAAAAAAAGCACAAAAAAGCTATTTTATTATTGAAAATTATTAATATTAAATAAAATTATCTACTCGCGTATTCAATTCTTTATTCAGATATTCAACATTTTATATATCTATGGTCTAGTGTTTCACGAGGCACGTAGCGATGTGATGTTTTGGTATCACCTCGACTCGAGTCGCGATTTTAAATATAACCCTCGTCTCGCCTCGGTTTGGTTAGCTATGATCATCGCCTCGGTTGAGATAAAATTTTTTACTAACTTTGACTTATTTTGCATGAATGTATATAATATGGCAAAAAAAAACTTGTTAGAAAATAAATGCCTTTAAAACACGGAATATAAGTTGTTTAGTCTCTAAATTTTTATGACCCCTCGAATGAAAACAGTAAATTCAAAAAAAATTTGGCCTAAAAAAAATCTTTCTCTAAAATAAGAATATGCAGTCGATATACAGTCGAACAAAATAAAAATAATAGATTTACTTTTCTCTATAAAATTTGCAAACCGGCGATGAACAAATTTATGATTATTAGTATAAAAAGTAATCATGGCATAAAATTTCTTTTTCCTATAGGTAAAATGCATCTATTGCTTCATGTTATGTGTAAAAATACATGTTACTTTATTTTATAGAAAAAAATTTACTTTTTGTAAATTTGTCTCGGCCGAGACGAAGTTTTTGGGACAATATACCTCGCCTCGCCCCGGTTAGTAACGAGGATTAAAATTTTGAACCTCGCCTCGGTTCTCGGTTACGTGGCACGAGGCGAGGCAAGGTTACCTCGTAGTCTCGGTGAAACACTATTTCTATCACGCTCTTAGCTTCCTTTTCCAGTATTAATTATGAGAAACAGACATAATATATGTGTATACCTATCTCTTTTTGTCTTTAAAAATGAATGTACGTTATTGTTCAAAGATTCCAGCAATTATCGAGAAGTCCAAAATGTCCATTCTCTCGCGTTTAAATGTTTTTCCCTTTCGTAATAAACTAGATTGGTTGAAATTATTAAGTCGAGATTTTGTCCACATAAGTTGATGTCATTTTTTTAAATTTGATAATTGCTTTGTGTCGTATTGATTCGGTTTTCGGATAAAAAATGGTTTTTTATACTTTCATTCGAAAATTTTTACCGAAAACCGAATGAATATGGCACAAATCAACTATCAATTAAAAAAATGACATCAACTTTGTTGGTCAAAGACATAAATTGCTAAAAAACTTCCGACGGTCAAAAATTGGCGTTACCTTTTTACTTTCCCCAGGCTAATCATTCCCAAAATTCCCCACATCTGAAGTGAGGATTATATTTTTGAGTTACTTCCCTTGTAAGGAATCACATTGACAGCCTATAAATTTCTTAAAAAATTGACAGAACCAATTCACATGAATTTTGCGTAGAGACTTTCAAGAAAAGAAATATTTTGAATGCGTAAACGGCTAATGAAACAGTAAATAATATTTTGAAGGTTAAAGCTAGTGAAGAACTATTAATGCCTCAATATTGAAAACGGGGATTTTAACTTTTTCAAAAGGTAAAGGATCGCTTTCATGGCAACAAACTATTTATCACGTAAGCCTTGTAGAATAGATACCAATGCCAGCGCTGTTAGTTTTATCCAGAGCGCTTGCATTGTGATTTTGTAACATAAGTAATATTAAATCAAATAAGATTAGGGCATTCGACTCGCTGGGCTCGCATAGAGACCCCGCCAATTGTCCCCCAGGGCTGCCTTTTTTTTGACATAATGCAAAAAACCCGACCCTTATAGCATGAATAAAAGTAAAAAAGGTAACTTTGAAGGGTTTTCCCATCTTCGGGTGTGTTGTGTTGGGAAAATTAAAGTTTGAAGTTATTCCGCGTCGAATCCAAAATACCGCATCCTTCTATCATATCTAGAAGTGGGTTAGAATTTTTATACGTGAGTCAGTGAGTTAATGAGTCAGTTACATAAAGGGCTGTATACATTATAGGATTATCAGAGAAACTATTCTACAAAATGGCGGTCAGATGGTTGACTGTTGCTATGGAAACAAACCAAAACTAACCTAAAATATAAAATAGAACGTCTCTACTTACTTGAATATATGTTTATTATCAATTGTAGTTTGACCCGCCATTCGATGCGCCACTAATTTACTAGGATCCAGTGTACCCGCACCCGGTACATTTATCGTACCATGTAAATGATGCGGCGTCGTACTATTATTTAAGTTACCCGTTGTAGCCGTAGATGTGGTCGACGATGATGACGATGAACCCCCACCACCTTTTGAACTTAAATCTAATGGCTGTTCCGCTGAGGCTGCACCCACCGTACTACTATGATTATGATTACTATTTGAGTTATTATTACTAGATTGTTGAGGTTGCTGTTGACTGGCCGTTGTTTTGTCTGGTGATGTCGATGATGGCACATCAATTTCTAATCGCCGTTGTTGTTGTTGTTGTTGTTGTTGCTGAAATGCAGCTGCCGTAACAGCTTCATGATTAAAATTACGTATATTATTAAAGTACCATGGTGATAATAATGCTGGCGGATAGAATGATATGGGTGGATTACCACTGCCAACATTCCCAACACCGCCCAAGGCATTATTATTTGTCATAGCGGCAACAGCAGCTAATGATACAGCCATTGAATGTACACTTTCGATTGTTGCCATATTTTGATGATTATTGTTTTGTAATAATTGTTGAGGTGATAGCGTTGTTGCCAATGTTGGTAAATGATGGGCTATATTGGTTGGTGTTTCTGTATCACTGTGACTATTGTCACTTGTCTCACTGTCGGATGCTTGTGGACTCTGTAATCGAAAAAAAGACACCATAAATATTTGTAATTAATTTTCTGATTAAAGTTCTATTACTAGACTAGAAAAATTGTAAATACTGCTATTTGACATCATATTATACGTTCAAATGTAATTATTTATTCTGCTTTTATACCATGTAGAGGAACCCGGAGCGCAACGGGGTACCGAGGTCAAAGGGATGTTACTAGCGAGCAGCAATACTTAGAACTAGACCAACCTGTGGCTGTTAAACTACGACAATCATGTTAGTCTAGTTTAGAAATTTTACCAGTAATATTGAATTACATAAGGAATAACAAATAATATGAAAAAACTATGGCAGTGAATGTACCTTTAATTTAAATGAACAAAAACAAATATCCTTTTTCTTTCTATACCATATACGGTATAAGTGGCAAAGACAGATTTTTTAAAATTTCTATTTATAATTTTTTTCTCAACAACCGTTTAGTAAATGTTAATAAAATAGTTCAAAATTGTTTCTATAGAGTTCAATGCGAGTTTCGCAGCTTTTTTAATGGTAATTGAAACCACTATTTGCCATTTACGAAATTTTAGTCTCAATACAAATCTAGTAAACTCTATCGATACTTTGAGGCATCAAAATTTTAATAAATTTGGCATAGAATTAACCATTGCGGGAAATTGCTTATATGATCTAAATATATGATTAAATAAAGTCACGTAAAAATGGATAAATTTCATAGTTGACAGACGCTAAATAAAATAGATTAAAAAAAAAACCACAATTAAAATTTATTTTGTTAAAAATTTATATATGCAAAACAAAAATGTCAATTAAATGCATATATTTTATTATTTTTATTATTAATATGGATGACTGTTGGCATTGAATAATTAGCTCAAATTCCACATATCCATTCAGTTATCTACCTAATATACATGTTGCCCCCCCTCCCCCCACTACTCCCCCCACGTTAGGCATATCATATACATATGAATCGTTCACGCACGGTGACAATCTGTTTTGAAATTTAAATATTTAAACAATAATTTTGAAACTATTTACAAATTAAAATAATAATTGATTTTGTTGAAGGTCATTTTAAGAAAACATTTTTGAGGATGCTTCGCGTGTTGTTTTCTTTTTTTTTAAATATGGAGTTGTTAATATTGACGTAATATTTGGTTGAACAAATGGCCGTTTATAATCATGTTTTATATTATATGTATATAGATTATATAAGTTGCATATGTTTCTATTATATGTTAAATACATTGGTACTTAAAAGTATGGACGCAGTTTTAGCAAATGGGGCCTATACCAAATGGTAACGAGGGGTACTTGCTTTAGGTCCTAAAGTTTAGGATATAAATTTAAACAGCATCTGTAAAAATATAATTTAATGTGGGCAAATTAAGAGATAACACTAGTCAAATCTATGTCTCTTAGCAAATCATATTCTATGTTCAGTAGATAATATTAATTAGAAGTTCTTGTCCTATTACGTTCTTTAACTTATTTTTAATGCGCTTTAAGGTTGAAAAAAAATGTTCTCCACTGTAGTTCGTGATCACCAAAAACAAGTAAACGCTTCAAACTACATTTGGAAAATACGATTCTAATGAACTTTCCATTATTAAAACTGCAGTTCCATATAGCTTTTTGCTGTCAATAGAAGTAATCATATTTGTTTTGAGCAGTTCAATGAACTGCATCAGTTTGTCGCCTAAGCTTTCTTCCTAATGGTTTGGGTGACCTGTCACGCTAATTGGAATTCTTTACA
Organism: Nineta flava; assembly: GCA_963920215.1. Taxonomy (NCBI): domain Eukaryota; kingdom Metazoa; phylum Arthropoda; class Insecta; order Neuroptera; family Chrysopidae; genus Nineta; species Nineta flava. The sequence continues at coordinate 44,087,807 of OY986044.1, forward strand.
AAATATTTTCTGCTGAAATAGATTTTAATAGCGAAAGTACTGCAAATAATATCTACATTATTTTTTATGACAATGACTTGAATTTCAAATTCTTTCCCAGGTAGTTACCATCGAGTGTAGTGGGTCTCTAACTTTGGCCTTAATATCTGAAAATGAGGACCGCATTGCTAGGACGTACCCAAATTGTGTTGTTGTCAACTTAATGTAAGCGACATGCCTATAGTGAAGTTATACTAACGTTGGGTTATACTGGTTATGGGTTAAATTCCCAGCTATGGGTAAGATTTTTTATTTCAAAAAACATTGATGTCCAAATAATTTTATATGATTAAACTTTTCAATTTCTACATATAGCCTATAATTTTTGAAAATACAAGGTCAATTTACAAGATGCATGTCAAATATGGATTTTTGCCCTGAAAAACATTATATTTTAATCTATTATAAATTCGTTTTTACGAGGTATTAACTTTGGCAAGCTAAAATACTTTTACAGACCTCTGTGCGCCGTTTTATTATACGTTATAATAAATCTAAATCGGGGTAATTTTGTTGTTTCAAATACAATTCTGTCAGAACGATTGTATTAACTCTCATTTGCAAACAAAAACCAGGAATCTTTGAATGAACACACTTTTGAAACAAAGTGTACTATAGATTGATTTACAATGGATTGGATTGCCGAGTCGTACGACTCGTCCGAATACTACTAACATAACACATGCAAACTTGGTATTTACTTTAAATTTATACATTTATATATATATATATATATATATATATATATATATATATATATATATATATATATATATAATATGTGTATAATATTTGCATTGTAAACATTGCAAAATCAACTTCATCCAACTGACTGACTATATAAAACTATAAATGAAATGAAATTGAATGCACTTTTTAACAAACTCAAATATTGTATTTATTTATTACTTAAAAATCATTGACGAATTTTATTATAAATTTAAATACATTATACCGTGTGTTCAATGAAAAAATAATACGTTACGCAAGGGTTGCGACAATTTACCGAATTTCTTCAGAATAAATACTTTCCTCAGAATACTGAATCAGTTGAAACATTCTAAGTGGTACTAAATGTAATAGTATGCATACATTTAATAATATATATACGAATGTGACTTAATGGTTCAATTTTTATGAACGGGAGTGTCCATATATATATATATATATATATATATATATATATATATATAAATTTCGCCATAGGTACAACACCAATAGTTCTATATCTATATAATTGAAATTCGCTAATAGGTGGACACTCAATGCGATTTTAAAATGGGAAATATTTTTCTGAAACTATTTTCCGATTCGCTTTTACTATATTACATATTCGAGACGTTTTTAAAGTGACCAACCGGTATATTATATGTAGGCGGTGGTAATTTTCTCTACATGCATATAATTATTACATTGTAACAACAAAGTCTTTATATATACATGTTTAAAAAAAAGAAAAAACATTCCCAGACAGACAATTTGCTATCTACAGACGGACCATTTGTTATAAATTTTTATTTTACTTCACTATTGTAAATTAAAATGTCTGAATTAAATTGATTTTGTAAAGGTTATGCACAAATTTAAATTTAAAAGATTTCATTTCAAGGATTTTATTCTTGTGGCGCTGAACCGCACACAAATTGTGTTTAAACTCAGGTGGAAAAAATATATCAAACAAAAGTTTTTGTATTTAAAGATTTTCTCTATTTTGCATCGTTTAATAGCTTGGGTACAGCTACCACCCAGAACGTATGGTAGCTATCGGTGAAATCGGCTCAATTCATGGCTTTTGATGCACATAACCTCACGATCAAAAGCTTTCATGGTCAGAGAGTCTCAGAAATCCTTAGTTAATCTACAGGATCCGAAAGTGAGATGTTATCTGGATTTATATTTATTTTAGATATGTATGGATTACGTGAATTCCATGAACTACAAAACTATGAATATTCTAATTCAAAATGCCTTTTTTTATATATATGATGTTATCTTGGAGGCGGAAATACATACTGATACGCAGGCGTCCTTATACTCAAGCATAAGGACTATACTCATGTTCATTAAATAAGTTTTTATTAAAAAAATCATTTTTAAAAATTCGTTACGCAGGAGCTGCGTCAACTTAGCGAATTTCCTAAGAATACATAAATCACTCTCTAGCGGTCATAATTTTAGTGTGATCAAAATGAAATATAATATCTGATATGACTTTATTATTTGGAAAAATTAAATTTATTAATAGCCAAAAAAAAAACCGGTATAACGATTATAGTTTATAGTTACTATGGAAACGACAATCAAAATTTTTTACAATAAAATATATTTTATGTATTCGTGTCAAACACAAACACAAAATATGAAATATCTGTCTTAATATGAGAATAATCGAAAAATGTATAAAGAGTAAAGTTGTAGAAAATCAAGTTTGCTACAATTCATTACTTGATCATTTTTCTCAAACTCTAATGTGAACAGAGATATTTAGAATTTTAACTTTCAATCTTTAATTGTAAATATTAGTGTAACAGAAAAATGATAAGAAACAAAATTACAGTAAAACTTAGAACCAACAACTTAACTCCTGATAAATTTTTTGATTTTTCAAATATTAAGGGAGATAATCAAGTTTTGTGTTTTCCCCTCGCTCTAAACCCCCTTTCCCCTCCCCCGATTTTACCCATTACCCACAAACTTGACCTTTAGAATACCAAAAGCGACTCAAATACCAAATTTCATTCCAATCGGAATAAAACTGTGACCGCTAGAGAGTCCACAGACATTTAAAAAAAGTACATATGTATGTATGTATATATATACGTATATATATATGTGTATATATATATATATACACATATATATACACATATATATACACATATATATATATATATATATATATATATATATATATATATATATATATATACATACATATATACATATTTTAGCGATAGTGATTTTTAACATCTAATAGGTGGGATCGATGGACATTTGTAGAAATTTATACGAAATTCCTACATTGGTGCAAAAACAATAGCTGCTTTTCCTTTAGAGGAAAATCGCTAACAAGCTTATTATAGTAAAACTAATTTTCTACAACTTTACTTCTATATGTTTTTCAATTTTATCAATATTCAGAGAGAGATATACCAAATTTTGTGTTTTCCCCTCCCTTTAAACCCCTCTTCCCCCTTGTCGATTCTTGTCATGCTTACCATAAATATGCATTGGAATGCTCCGTAGGATAAGAGGAACTGCTTCTAATTCAGCTTGCATGATTTGACCCGAACATACATACATACATACATTGCAAGTTAAATGAAAGCTTGTAAAAATAGTATGGGCCAACAAACACTTACGATTCCGACTTACATCAACCATTATAGTTTTTTTTAGAAGACATTAGATTTTCGATCAAAGAATAAAGAAAGGTCAAATAGATGTTGCTTTTGTCAAAGAACCAATCGTTTGCCTTACACAGACACACATAAAATGGATATTACCAAATCGATGGTAAATATAATAAAGAAGGACCTTGTTAAATATCCGGTTGAGTAATGTTTTAAAGACTTCTTTAAAAACCTACAAATAAATGTATAATAATCTTTTGTCTACACACACTAACTAAAAACATTTAAAAAAAAATGTTAAAACTCCCCCTTTTAAAAAAAATTGTATAAATAAAATTTTTTATTTTTAGCTAAATATTTAGGTCATCCATTAAAATAAATACTGAAATGCACACACAAAATGCAAAAAAAACATATTATTTTGTATTAAAATAACAAAGGAAATTAGTGAAAATCATGTATTGTATGTTCATAAAAAAAAAAAAAATGTAGAGAAAAAATCTGGAGCAAGCATCATATAACCTCTATGCACAGAGCGTAGTCTGTATATAGATGTTATGTAGTATTTCAAATTGCAAAATGTTGATTTGTGCCTCTAATTCTCAATAGGAAATATGCATGAAAATTTTTTTTCACTTGAATTGAAGCATGTTTACTTGACAAATATCAAGGTAAAATTACTTTTTAAGTAACTTTAAAAATAAGCGAGATATGAATGATTGAAATTCCCGATTACACAAAGAGGGTGATAGCCCTCTTGATATGTTATGTGACGACATATTACACTTTCACCATTTAAAATACACGTAAAACTCCGTTTTTAGTATTTTTGCAAGAAAGAGACAGATAATAATCTTTAAAAGCTTATAGCTTCCTTGATATTTGTCGGATTTTAATTTCGTTTTTAAATATTATTACAGTATTAACAGTATTTTCATATTCTGAAAATAAATATGAAAAAAAATTTTCATGCATATTCCCTATTGACTTTGGAAAAAAATGTTTCGAGTTGTTAGTATATTTATAATGTATACTGTGTGTTCATTTAAAAAGTTTCCAGCTAAATATTTTTAATAAAACGTACCAAGTAAAGATAATGTAGTAATTTTATTTTGATCCATGCTCCATGTCCGCGTGGTATAACGTATCTCTTAAACGATACAAGAAAGGGAAGAACTGTTTATTTCATAAAAATATAAAACTTTTGTTTTAAACTTTTTTTTATACATCCCTTAGTCTTGGTGGAGATAACCGAGTGGTCCAGTGTTAAAGGCGTTCATTCTGATCCGACCTCGGAGGTTGCTGGTTCGATTCCCAACGGCGGTAGTTTGTCAATTTAAAAAAATTAATAGGGCGGTCAACTGACTAAACTGTCGGCGTATGGACAAGAACGAAGTAACCGGCTATGCTTGTGAAGGCTTTCTGCAGTTTCCATTCACAAATTCCAGAGGAATATCGGCATAGTTTCTTTCAAAGTCAGTTGCAATCGCAGAACCTACCAATTCATAGTCTGCATTCAATTCCCTGTCATTTAGGGGTCGGTAAAAAGGCCTAGAAAGGCCAAACCTACCTTCTGCTACTACTACTACAACTCTTTGGGTGTAAATACGGCGTTAATTTTGTATTAACGCCAGATATATTGGATAAATGAAAAAAATTTACTGTTTTTCCGAAAAGCTTATCTAGCTAGTAGCTCAAGTGATAAAAGTTTCAATTATGAACATGTTCTTGAAATATCGCCTTTAAAAACACCGACTGATATTATTGTTATCATATAGGTGCCCAATAAACAAAGATCCGACGAAAACCGACGACTTCGAATACATAACTTCTATATATATATCACATTGTTGGCTGTATACAGAGGTAAAGAAAAGAGGTAGAGAAAAAATAAACATTCAAATAATTATTTTTTTTAAGTGAATAAAACCAAAATTAAACACGCAATTGAAAAAAAAATTACAGAGAATTACATGCAATAATAATTTTTAGTCAGGAGAATAAAGGTGTAAAAATGCTTGACTAACTAAATTCAACTTAAGATAGTTGCGAAAGCTATATCAAGTGGAAATAAACGACTATGAAATAAGAGTTATATATGAAATCAGAGCTACCGACCCCTAAGGAACCCATTCTCTCAACCACCTCTACCATCCACCACAACTAGTTCGTCCTACCCATCTTCTTTGTAAATGACAGGGCAGAGCCCCACTTTAGTTGTTTTACATCAGATTCCCCCAATTCGTTTGAGTCAAAGGCTATGCACCTCATTCAGGCTCTGTGAGGAAACTCTGCCAGAAGGGTGGAAGGGCATATCATTCGTCTCGTTACAGCCTGGGCAGATCGCACTACCATCTAATCTCATGAGAGATACACACCTCTTGAGTCTGCACCCCAGCCATAATGTTTATCTCGTTCCGGTTTTTGCTAATAAGCCAGGTTGACCTTGTAGCGTTGTACCCAGGTCCCAGCTATCATTTGTTTGGTTTGTCTACAGTCTGCTGTTTTTTTTTCAATTTCCTGTTTATAGACTTATATACCCATTCGTTTGGGACAGAAGTAATATATTTCCTAGATATGGTTCCGGTCCCTGCAAAGCTATTAGTGAAGCAGATGGCTTTGATCGCAACTTGGCTATCTGCGTGTATGATCGTACTTCTTTAACTGTTTTAGTTGCTATGTTTTATATTGCCTGATATATGACTTCTTATCAGAAATACCTCAATAGAATTCGTAAAAAAATTGACACCTCTTAATTTTTTTGCACCACAAATTTTAGTTAAAAATGTAAAAGGTTCGATTTTTATTCAAAATACTTCAAGATATTCTTCAATTTAATGTTACGACAAATGTCATATGTTTCGATTCGACCTTTATTCTCTGGACTATAAATACTTAATTTTTATATCATTTTTATATGGTGACAGATGCGGTTCGCAATCAACAGAAACCTTCAGAATTATTTTATATAATTATATTTATTAAATTCATGACTATGGTTTTTAAGTTTTAGTCTCCATAATTTTTTAAGGCGATTATAAAATATTTACCATATCGAAAAGTTAGTGATGCATCCATCTTTGATTATATTTTCACTGTATCAAATCTTCAAAAATATTGGTATGTAACTGAACGAAATTTTCATTTCTTATCTTCTTGATATACAGAGAGATCTTTTAAAGAGCCAGCACCAATCTTTTTTGTTTATAAAGACATTTTAGGAAATATTGACTTTTGTTATGGAAACAAATCGAACGAAGAAACTCTACGACTGGTTTGATTTAATTCAAATTTTTATACTTAAAATAAAACCTATTTTGAAAAAATGGAAACCCGACTTCAAAAATCAAATATTCTATAACAAAAAATGCAATAAAAAGTAAAAAAATAATTGCATATTCTTGTGTGAATTTTAGTTCACCTAAGCAAAAATTTTTAAATATATATGTACAATTATTGTTATTTTTGGAGGCGGTGTCCAAAAGTTATGTGCATTTCTCTATGCTGACACCGCCTCCAAAAATAACAATAATTGTACATATATATTTAAAAATTTTTGCTTTGGTGAACTAAAATTGGCACAAGAATATGCAATTATTTTTTTACTTTTTAGTGCATCTTTTGTTATAGAATATTTGATTTTAGAAGTCAGGTTTCCATTTTGTCAAAATAGGTTTTATTTCTCGCTTTTTAGTGACTTTGAAGTTCTATAACTTATTTTATTTGTCTAAATATGGGTAGACCAACTAAACGACCTACTAACTTTTAGTGCATTTCTTTATGACACATTTTTTTTTATCCGTTGTTTTTTTTTTTTAACTTTTAGTGCATTTTTTCATAACAGATTTTTAATTTTTTTTACATGCATTTTGTTTTTTTTTTTGTAAAAATTTTTTTTTGGGGTCGGTTTTTTTTTGTAAAAAATTTTTTTGAAGTCGGTTTTTAAAAAAATTTTCTTATTTTCCCATTATGAATGAGTATACCCTTCAAAAAACAACAAAAATTTCGCAGTAATTGGTTATCACATATAAAATGAGGATTTCCCGGGATCCCCTCATCAGAATGCGATTTGGTGCCAATGGAATCAATGGGAAACCAAACCCTTTAAAATAAAAAAAAATTCAAAATCGGTTCATAAATGACGGAGTTCTGAGGTGACACACATAAAAAAAAAATACAGACGAATTGAGAACCATCCTCCTTTTTGAATTTATTAATTTCATTAATATATGAAAGAAAGTCGTAAGGGTCAAACATCAATCTCGGACACTTGCCGTCATAGGACTAACTGACAATGCAAGCTTTTGGGGAGCTACGTTTACATTTTCATAAACTATATTTTCTATTATCAGCTCCTAGTCTATAAAAATTCATTTAAAAATAAAAATCAATTTGATTTATGATGTCGTAAAATATTTGATTTTATGCATTCTAGGTGCGATTTTATTGCACCGAATGCTAGAAATATATTTTGCTAATAAAATTAAGCGTAAAAAACTTTTTATAGGCTGAATGCATAGTGTTATTAATGGCTGGGTGAATAGTTGAAAATGGCAACAATTTGCAATAATTCGGGAAAGGTTTATAACTCTGCCATAAATTGCCGTATGATTAACAGGTGGGTTTTATATGAAAAGTAAATTTTTAAAGAATTTAAAAATTCATCCATCTGATAACTAACTAAGCATTTCCCAATTTCTTCAAAATTTTTGACGTTTTTACGTAAAATTAAGTTTAGTTTGATGCGCTAAAATGACACCATAACATCTAGAATCGTGTTTTTTACGACTTTATAACCTAAGAACAATATTTGCATTGTTCAAGCTTAGTTTAATATCTAGAATACACTTTTCTTTTAGCGTTTGGTGCTTTAAAATGGCACCTAAGATATCCAGAGTCAATGCTTTACAATGTTGAAACGGACAAAAATAGGAAGCAGCTTTTGTGTATTAGAAGCTTATATTGTTTTAATGTGTACAGTGCATTTTTACCGTTTGGTGGATTCCTCTTGACTGACCTTGCAGAAACATTGAAATTTTTCGGAAAGATGAGGTCCCTTTATTGTGTTTAATAATCAAAATCAGTTCTGGAGCATATCAAAATCAGTTCTGGAATATTGGAAAATATTGAAAAATTGCATAAAGTTAAGACTTACCAATGCCGACCCCTGCATAAAGGGCGTTTCACTATCGCGGGAATCCAGTTTGCCGTCTACACAGAACAAACACTTCTCCGAAGGGCTCCAATCTCTTACTTCTAATATTTCGCCAGAACTTGTGAATGTTGTTGCAACGTTTGCTGCGGTTGAATGTTGATGTTGATGATGCTGATGATGATGATAATGATGATGGTTTTGATGTTCTGGGGGTGTCGGTGTCGGTGGATGCCTTAACCGTTCTTCTAATTTGCTTTGCGACGTACAATTTTGTGTTGAACAATTTTGTCCACTGTCTGTTGTCGTCACACCTGCAGCGGGTGACGTCTCGACTGCACCAGGTGATGCTGCCGTCTTTGATGACGTTTTTAAATCGTCGTTCTCGTGATCCTCGTCGTAAATCTCGTTTTCGATTTTCACAACACTGCTGTTGTTGTTGTTGTTGTTTAAGGTAGTGGTGGTCGTGGTGTTGTTGTTCGTGGCAGCAGTGATGGAGGTGATAGTGTTGTTGTTGCTGGTGGGGGTTTGGGTGGTGATTATGGACGTTGTGCCAACGGTGGTGTTTGTTATGGAAGAGGACAGGGGTGTTGTAGTAGCTATCGTACTGTTGTTGTTGTTGTTTGGAATTATTGTACTTGTTGCTAAATGCTCTTGTATTAATTGTTGATTGTTTATATTGTTTGCTAGTAATGATGCAATGGACGAGCTCTTTGTTAGAGATTCTTGATATAGTTTCCATTTCCTTCGACCCATCAATTCTTCAGCGACTCGTTCCAATCCTACAAAATAACAAAAACACAACCAATTAGAAAATTTGAAAAATTTTGAGAAAAAAATCTTATAAAAAAGTTGGAACAGTCGAGTGTCGTGAGATAGAGAGAGAGCGAACAAGATTATCTATAGATTATTTATTGCAGTTTAAAAATGCATATTTCAATTTTTGGGGGAAATAGCTAGGAAAAAATGTTTGCGATTCTTCCAATACTCGTTTTACCGACTGAAAGTTGGTACTGATTTTATCGACTTGTCGTGCCTTGTTTTTTCAAGAGCAGTTCTTCTCTTCTAATCGTTTAAAATTTCAATCAGATCCCGATATTGGTGAGTCTTGCGGCGAGAATTTTTATTATCATGGTCATAAAAGGGGTCGGTTCGAATTCAAATTTAAAACTGTAATATAATTTTATGGACACACAGCGATAAATAGACTTACGTAGACTTTCGTAGACTTGTTCTCCGTAAAGCAGTATTATCGTAAATTTTACTAATTTAATTCAATAACTAGGAAATATGATTAAGAAGATTTCCTACAGGCGTGGATCCAGAAGCGCTCACCGGGTGTGGCGGATGGTTTTTTTTTAAAGTGAAACATTTACTGCGGCGTGTTAAGGCCCGGTGACGTTTACTCGCCATCAACAAGTTGTTCATAGTTGATATTACATATATAAAATCAGTTATAAAAAAGATGCTCATAGATGGCGGTACATATACAGGTTCAAAAATTCATCTATAGGTGGCAATGCATATTTTCTATACAAAATAGTTAATAATAATAATAGTTTAAGTAACTGATTGAAAGAATTGAGTCGTCTCTATTTTTAAGAAATAATTTAATTTTAAGTTTTTTGGTATTAAATTAATAAGTATTTTTTAAATAAAGAATTTTTTTGCTTTAAAAAAAATCTGTTTTGTTTTTGATTATGCCAGAAATGCTAAATAAACCATCTTAAAATTAAAATTTTTCCAATAATTAAAAAAAAATTATTTATAGGTCTTACATGATTACTTTCACTTTTCTATTTTTTCTATATTAAAATTAAAATTTCAAAAACTTTAAAATGACAATTTCAGCTTTAAGCACTCCTGGATCCGCAATTAATACTTTAAAATATTGTGGTTATTTTTAATTATAAATTAAAATTAAAAAATTCTTGTTGGGATACCATTTTTTACAAAAGGTATAATTATTAACATTATAAAATATTATTAATTTATTCACAATTAAATAAAATATTTTATTAAATATTGAACAATAAACACGATTCTTTTTTGTAACAATATATATATATATATATATATATATATATATATATATATATATATATATATATATATATATATATATATATATATATATATACATATATATATATATATATATATATATACTTGTAAAAAAAAATGTATATATAGGGTGTCCCGTAGGACTAGGCAACTAGGTTCAAACCAGAGTTGCAAAAAGTGCATTTTTTTGATAATTCATTTTTGATCTATCAAATTTGGAAAAATGTATTGCTCCCCCAGCTAGAAATGCTTCTAGTAATAACGAATTTATTTTTTCATTATTTTTCGCTCATGAAAGTGACTTTTTACTGAGTTCGAAACCTAAATGAAAGAGTTGAGATTTGAAGAGTTGGATCTTCGTTTTATAGAGGCGCATGTCTCTGGTGACTTTTTAACTGGCTTGGGACATCCTAAAAAAAAAACTGCTCACTATAATTTGTGTTCCAAAACTACTATGAATTTTCTCTGTCGCTCGTATCCACAGAAACAGGAGAGTAAGGGTGGAATCTTTGTTTTATGGGGGTGCATGTCTTGCGATTTTCTAAAAATTGATAATTCCAAAAATTTAATTATTGTATTATTAAAAAAATTAATCAATAAAATAATTTTATTAATGCCCCTTTGAGATTAGTAATTTGAAACATTTAAGCAATACATTTTTCCAAAAATTGATAATTAAATCAAAAATGAATTATCAAAAAAATGCAATTTTTGTAACTCTGCCATGGTTTCAACCTAGTTTCCTTAATTAATTAAGAATTAATTAACGGTGTGTCTAATAACAAAATGTCTCAGGACTTTTCATTCCAAAATCTTACCCCCAACCTACCCTCTTATGGAACTCGACTACTTACGGGACAGCCTGTATATATAGGTAGGTATATTGTATTGAAATAAATAATGTAAATATTAAAAATATAAAATTAAAAAATAAATAAATAAAATATTAATAAAATAATAATTAATCAAATATTGAATTTACATCAAATATTAAAATTGTCACGATCAATCAAAAGACCCCATCCATAATATTATCTATGATGATCTGTATATGATATTGATACCTATGTAATATTTTTTTTATTACATTTGAATTCGAAAAAAATATCTGGTGTCAAACATTCAAATGACCTCTATATCCAGAGTTTAACATTTATCATTGAATTCAACATTAGAGTAGGATATATACGCACACATATAATAGTATTTATTTACTATCAAAATGAATGTATATAAATTTATTGAGCTTATAATATATTACGTTTACAAAAAAATGCTTAGAACAAAAGTTGTTCATATTTTTGCCATGAATAATTGTGTAATATATAAATTTTTGTTCTATACGTACTGTTTTTGAGAAAATTTCGAAAAATCAAAAAACAATACCAAGGGTAAAGTGCCAAATTCCAATTGGTTGCTGTCAATAAAAATCTGGACAAAAATTTATTTATTTCACTCATCAGTAAACAAACTTTGAGTAGTGAGCCTCAAAAACATTATGGATTGATTGTCATTTATTCGGTTTATTGTTAATTCCGTCAAAACATTGCAATCGCGTGAGACGGCAATATTAAACTGAAGTAAAAAGATCCATACCTCTTCCAAGCCAATCCAAGTGGCCGAGCTGTCAAAGACGCTCTGTTTGGAACTGGAAGGTTGCAAGTTCAATTCCCAACGGTGAGAGTTTGTCATTTAAAAAATTTTGTTTTTAAATGTGTGCGTTAATTAACTAAATTTTCGGCGTGTGGATAAGAATAAAAGTAACCGGCTATGCTTGTGAAGGTTTTATTTGGTTCTCTTTCACGATCACCAGATGGATATCAGCATAATTCCTATCAATGTCACCTGCAGTCGCACAACCTCCCAATTCCTTGTCCTTTAGGGGTCGATCAAAAAGGCCCAGAATGGCCTACTTGCCAGGCTTCGACCTCCCGTCCGCTACTATTATAACTACTAATCCATACGTATTGATATCTCAAGAACGGAGATATCAAGACGTATAATAAAACCGTCTTCCGTTAAAATATATATATATATATATATATATATATATATATATATATATATATATATATATATATAAACTCCCGTTCAATAAAATTGAACAGATCTGTATCGAATCTGTAGTCTCTCACATCTGTATCAGATCTGTAGTCTCTCACAATTTTGATTATTCTTGTAGTAAATGTTTTTTACTATACTTCCATTTCTTTTTTCACACTTAAAATATATACTACTTATCTTTGTTTATAAATGAATAATTATACAGAGAGTTATAGAAGTGAAGAGTTTTATGAAATGTAACAAAATTAACATTTCTGGTTTGTTCAATTTTTTTTTAATGGGAGTGTACATTCACACCAATGGTCAAAAATGGATTTTATGGTATCACGCGACTCCAAAAGGTAAAGATTCGGTAAAATCTCAATATCAATTCTCAGCATTGAAAACAATACGTTCACGTGTACATATATAGAGGTTATATTATTGTATATGTGATGTGTGATATTGAAATACCACCATATAGACCCACAGTCGTGCACTATTTGTAAAATAATTGTAAATATTTATTAAAAAAAAAAAAAAACAAAACAAACAAATAAATAAATAATAATATATTTTATTAAAAATATTAAATATTTAATAATAAAATAAAAAAAATAAATTCGAATATTATACGGTAACAACAGAAATTAATTATACTGGCAATGTGATGATATTATTGAAATAAATATCTCGCATTCCAGCACAAATTATTTTATAATAGCTTACTAACTGGGTTCAAATAGTTGATCATAAAAAATTGCCCGTAAAAAAACTAGCCACGGGGATAAAAAACGTGCAAAACAACGTATATGTTATAACAGATGAGGGTAACATAGGCATAGGGGAGACCGGGGCAGAACGGGGTATACAGTTGAAAATATGGTTTAATAGTACAAAAGGATTTTTTTTAGAGAGCTGCCAATTTTTCTATGAACACATTATAATGTTCTAATCACAAAAATATTGAAATAAAATAAAAATTTTTTTTTCTGCCCCATGCCCGGGATAGGGCAGGTTATTATAAACATATATAAAACTAGTGGGAATGCAGAAAAATAAAGTTTTGCACAAAATGCATACATTAGGACAGCCTCATCATCTTCGCTATCTATTCCCGGGGATGAAAAATGAAATGAAAAGACTCTGCATTCAGTTGTGATCCAAGAGCACCCAGGGGTAGTAAAATTAGCCTCTTCACTAGAAGGACTATCAAATCTGTTGTCAGTTGTGTCTGCTGGAAAACATTGTGATATATTCTGCCCCAGAGACACAATTCAGGTTAAGGGAGTTTGTTCACTCGAAAAAGATACGTAAACAAACATTTAACTACACCAAACTAAAGACAATTAACGGTACTCAAACATGTACTAACCGTAGTTGTAATGTAAACAAGTATGTATACCTTATCTTGGTTACAAGATCATCATAAGTTACAATACAGGAGCAAAAAATCACACAACTATAAATTCATGCATCAACGACCAAGAAAACTAGACTAACATGAATGTTGTAGTTGAATAGCCACATGTTGGTTTAGTTCTATGTATTGCCGCTCGCTAATAGCACCCTCTTGACACCGAAAATCGTCCAACTTCATTTCGCCCCGGTACCCCGTTGGTTGTGTCCCGGATTCCCCGATATATACATATATTTTTTTAATGATATGTAAGAATAATAAATGTTTATTACATAGAAATTGAACGAAGTACCTACATATGGTTCAAATATAGAAAATTGTTTATAATTAATTTTGTTTACCTAAAATAGATGAAAGCACAAACTATGTAATACATTAATTAGGAATACATATATATATATATATATATATATATATATATATATATATATATATATATATATATATATATATATATATTATGTATATGTGGTAATGAAAAATTAGTATGCATAACTAACAATTTTTAGTTTTAATTTCATCATCTTTGTGTCTAAAATTAAAATTTATCATATATTATATATTCATTCATTTATAGTTGATTTTCTATATTCAAAACATTTCAATTCCTTCTGCTTTTACTATATTAAATAGTTTCTATACCCTATATATATAATAGAGTATTATAAGTTTAGTCCCGAGTTTGAAATGATTAGAAATATAGATCGTAACAAAAATATTATGTCAATTCATATATATATCCGTCTATCCATAATTCCAACACCATAATTCGAAAAAGACCTGAAATTATGCGTGCGTATTTTAGAGCTGACTTCAAGACCGTGACTTGGTCGATGCATATCCCTGCTGCGAAAAAAAATATGTATCTTTAAAACCGTAGACGAAAAAGTTTTATTTTTGACTTTGAAGTGGTTTTCTTTTAATTTTCTAACATTTGCAGGCGGTTTATGTCGAATCTATATGGTTTTCGCGATGAAGTTGTTCGTTACAAAAATACTAACAAGTTTTCATTTAAATATATATATGCGAGACCCGTACGGATTCGGCATTGACCTTTTTAAAATTTTGGAATAATATCTTTGAAAAAAAAAAAACTTTTATTTTCTATTAGCTGATTTTATCTCTTATAAAATCAATCAATTTTACCCTCATAAATGCTTTTGTTAAGCGTAATCTATTGTATAAATTAGTTTTGATTATATAAAGTTTATTCCATACACTGAAGGGTTGAATGATTTTTAATTTAATTCTAATTAGTATTAATAATTGTAGTTATACTACCAGATTCGAATGTCGTGAATATAAAAAATAATTTATATTTTATATGTGTAGATATAAACTATTATACTTAGTACAGAACGATTGATTGTGTTTGATGAACAAATTTTTGATTATAAAAAAAGTTCAATAGGGAATATGCATGAAAAATTTTTTTCATTTGAATTGAAGCATGTTTACTTGACAAATATCAAGGTAAAATTACTTTATAAATAACTTTAAAAATAAACGAGATATGAATGATTGAAATTCCCGATTAGACAAAGAGGGTGATAGCCCTCTTAATATGTTATGTGACGTCATATTACACTTTCACCATTTAAAATACACGTAAAACTCCTTTTTTAGTATTTTTGCAAGAAAGAGACAGATAATAATCTTTAAAAGCTTATAGCTTTCTTGATATTTGTCGGATTTTAATTTCGTTTTTAAATATTATTACAGTATTAACAGTATTTTCATATTCTGAAAATAAATTTGAAAAAAAATGTTCATGCATATTCCCTATTTTGATTCATTTAGAGATAGTGGCAGATTTTGGTTGCTCGGATCCAGGGTGTTAAAATGTTCTCATTCGAATACTATTTTATATTTGAATTTGTATCAACCCCTTTTATGATCATGATAATAAAAATTATCGCCGTCATCTTACTTACAGCTATTGTATATTTAGGTAAATAGGACCACCTATGGTAACGATATTATCTGTTAAAAGATCGTTCGAACATGGTACATATTATGAAGAGCTATGGATATTTTGATTTCATAATTGTCAATAGAAATAATTGATTTAAAAAAATACAGGCAGACAAATGGTTTATCAGAAGTAATTGAACTTTCTGAATAGTTTTTAATTTTATATCAAACATAATAAATCATTTTCTACACAGTGTATTCGTATAGGTTCTAGGTAAAATTTATTTTGAGTTTTCGAGTAGGTATTCATCTGTTTATAGTGAAGAGAATTATTTAGGTTTCTATTTCACAAAGTTATGAATTTTAAAATTTTGTATTAATTAAATTTGCAACGAAAATACAAAAAAAAAAAACTATCTCACTTTTATAAACTTTTCAAACTATTTATATTAAAAATACAACTATAATTTTTAACTATATAGTTCAAGATATCGTCTGAAAAATTTATTGAACCATAGTTTATAATAAATATAGAAAAATACTTTTTTGTCAAGTTACTACTGAAAGATTATGTTATTTCAAAGATGGCTGAGAGTAATTTTCCTAAACGTTATGAACTTTAACTGATTCTTGTTTTTTAATCCTCCGTAGGAACAGTTAGATTTTGCGCCAGGAAAAGAGGAGTATCCAATCTAACTCAAGACCGTTTTTACATTTTTGTTAGACCCGGGCCAAGCGTCTCATCTATTTTCGAACAAATTGACCGAGCTATTCAACAGCTGACTCATACGGCAAATATTCAGTCAAAGTGTACCACTCTGATTCGCTCATTCATAGTACAAAAAATCTTGTCGTAATAACCTTGTCTGGGTCGTATCCGACCTAGACCTTAGATAGATAGATAGATTGTAGAGGCTGCCCTGAACGTTCTACACTTCGACCATAAGGTCCATTGTGATGCCAAACGATGTGAGGATGTGAGTGGAGTGGAAGGAAGCATTGTGTATAGACTAGGAATTGGTAGGATATGCAGCTGCAGCCGACTCTGATAGGAACGTGGAGAAAATAGGAGTTCGTGAAGGAAACTGCAGAGAACCTTCTCAAGCATAGCTGGTTATTTCTTTCTTCTCCATACGCGGATAGTTTAGTCAATTAACCGCCCTTTTTTTTCTTAATAATTGACAAACTGCCGTTGTCGGGATTCGAACCCATAACCTCCCAGTTTCCAAGTAGGCATACTGTGCAGACATAACGCCTTAGACCGCTCGGCCACTTGCATTAGTAACCCAGACCATACCTTTAGATGGTTAGCATCAACAATATCTCATTGGTTTGAAACATGTTTTATTTTTGACGAAGTGGTCAAACGAATCATAATTTATAATAATACTTCAGTTATTAAATTAAATAATGTAATGAAATGACTTCGTTATTTTTAAAGCAGTACGGTGTTATTTTTATAAATCAAGGTGTGTATTTGTCTGAAACATTTGAAAAAATAAATACTAATTTGAGTACTCTAAATAATTTTTATTCATTGGACAATTTTAGATATATTAATGATAAATTCAAGTACTGAAATCTTTCTTACTTTGAAAAAAACAATTTCAAAATTACAACAAAAAAACTTATTTCCTAATTTAAAATTCAAAAATTTCTAAGTTTTTACAAACTGCGTACTCTATCGATATCTATCTTGTCTTCCTTATTGATTATATTTTTGTCTTTTTTATTTTGTTTTCAATGCTTGTGCGACTGCTACGAAGCAAGACTCTTATCAATTACAACAGTAACGATATATTTTTTAGTGTTATAATTTTTTACAAGTATAGGTATTCATTCCAGTTTTGGGATTATCGGTGGACAAAATAAAAAAAGATACGCCATAGCTTAAGCCATATGAGTCTATGTATAAGATCTATTGAATAACATCATATTTAAAAGCATTGGACAATGATAATATACGGTGGGACACTTCCATAGGCTTCGATCGAACTTCCTTAAATATAAAATTTTCTAAATCACATAAAATTTAGATAAATAAAATTGATTTAAAGTTATAAACACGTTTTAATCCACACAACACATCTTGTTGAATCAAAATCAAGGCTAATATTATTTTTAAATGTTTTCATTTTGAAAATTATTTATAGGTAATTTCAACCATATGTGGATATACAAGTTCTCTAATAATAATTTTATTACAGAAATTAAAATGCTGTTAAACAAAAGTTATTTTTTAAAAATATACAGAGATAAAAAAAATAGACGTCATAGTACAGGGTACTTAGAATTAAATTTAGAAAATCTGTTAAACAAATTGTTGTTTTAACGTCGATTGGACCTCGTATAATCGTAAGGAGGGTTAACCCTGCTGCATTTCTTTTTACGAAGGTTTATATTTTTGATTTCTTGATATCTCCCCAAACGCGTTCAGTTTATTGAAAAAGTTGTTCAGAGAAATTTTGTAGAAAATAAAATTTCCTCATATGTTTTGTTCGAATAACTTTTCCATAGCGTCAATAGTTAGAAATAGCAAAAAAATAAAGAGAATGGCCATTTTTTGTGCCCATTCTATTTCTGCCTAAATGATCAAACAAAAAATGTGAATATTTGTATTCCCTACAAAATTGCTTTTTCAATAAACTGAACGGTCGAAGAGATATTACGGAAACAAAGATTGTTATGCCTGTAAAACAAATTTGGGGAAAGGTGGTTTTCCCAAAGTGGTTTTTGCAATAGGGAATATGCATGAAAATTTTTTATCACTTGAATTGAAGCATGTTTACTTGACAAATAACAAGGTAAAATTACTTTTTAAATAACTTTAAAAATAAGCGAGATATGAATGATTGAAATTCCCGATTAGACAAAGAGGGTGATAGCCCTCTTGATATGTTATGTGACGTCATATTACACTTTCACCATTTAAAATACACGTAAAACTCCGTTTTTAATATTTTTGCAAGAAAGAGACAGATAATAATCTTTAAAAGCTTATAGCTTCCTTGATATTTGTCGGATTTTAATTTCGTTTTTAAATATTATTACAGTATTAACAGTATTTTCATATTCTGAAAATAAATTTGAAAAAAAATTTTCATGCATATTCCCTATTGAGGATTATCCCCTCTTACGATTCCACAAGGTCCGATCAACGTTAAAATATTTTTAAATCAAAACACGAAGTACGCCACAATATAGCCTTACATTTGAGTTTTTGTGTGATGTATGCGATAGTGAGAGAATTGTTGGGACTGGGAGATGCTGGTATATATTTCTATACAACTATATTTGGTATGAATTTAAATATATTAACACGTTTCAAATAAAATATTATATGAACAAGTCAAGTCATTAAAAAAATGATGTAATTAAAATAATATTGAATGGAAAATTAATTAAGAAAATGTTATTATGAAAATCATAAAAGTCGCTGAAGTTTATTTTTATTTTTTTAATACTTTTAAAATTAAATAACTATCACTGTTTTATACATTACTGTGTTTTATTTCCAAGAATTTCGTATCCAATGTCAGAGGTTTGAAATTTCTGAATCAAATATCGCAGACATTTGAAAGGAAAAATCGTAGATACACAAAAATGTATTCTTTTCAATAAATTCCGAAAATGAAATATTCTTAGTCATTTACTTTTTGACAAAATACTGTAGAATTTTGATCACTTATAACTTCGAGACTAATAATTTGTTTACAATGGTTTATCCCACAATAGATAATAGTATCTGTCGCGATGTACACTCCCGTTCCAAAAAAATGAACAGACCTGAACCGAATAACAATTTTGATTATTCTTGTAGTAAATGTTTTTGTTTACATAAATTGTTTACATAAATAAAAAATATAAAAATTCCATTTCTTTTTCACATTTAAAAAAATATACTATTCATCTTTGTTTATAAATAAATGATATACAGAGAGTTACAAAAGTGAGGAGTTTTATGAAATGTAAGAAAATTAACATTTCAGGTCTGTTCATTTTTTTTGAACGGGAGTGTATTTGTTTTTGCATTTGACATCATCATACACTGGAATGGTTACAAATTTGCTTTAAGTAAAGGTATATATTGATGTAGCGTAAAAACGCGTTTTGCTAGAACATTGATGCTAATGTCATTTTGAAGAGCTTGCAGAGCCAAAGTTAGGCCATAAAAATTTTTGCAGACATCGAAAAGTAAAAATCGGTATTAAATTGAACATTACAAAAGCAATTGAAGATTTCGTCTCATGACTCGTTAACATGCTCGGAATTATAGAAAACACATAGCAGAAGAAAGTTCCCGTCAAGAGAAGTCCAACGATCCTACAAAGTCCTTTGTTAAACAAGAGGACTTTGAGCTACGCCAGCATTGAAAAGGAACGGAAAAAACAGCGCCAAGCGATTACGTACGGATCATGTGCAAGACATTTTTTTCAAAATTGAAGTATTGTTCATGAAATTATCAATATTAAAAATTGATAGTCCGATGGCGAATGCCCAACTGGTTTCCATCTCGTTAATATTATTTTGATTATCGTAAATAAAATTAATAATAATTTATGACATACAATTATCTCGTTCATAAAAAAAAAATTGATTAATTAAACAATTTATTATTATTATTATTTGTCCTCAATTTTTCTCACAAAAAGAGATCTTTTTTATAATAAAAAAAAAATTAATATAATAATATATCCAATATGGTTGATTTTTTTTTGAGGTTAATCAAAACATTTAAAAAAATATTTCTCTATTTTATATGTTCAAGCAAAGATAATAAATTATGACGGAACATAGACAAATAGACATACTGGTTGTTAATAAATTCACTGAAAATATACATTTTTTTAAATACATTTATAGCATGTATTTAACATATGAGATATTAAGTAGACTACAAACGAAGAACATTGTCCAGCAACTTTGAACTCCGCCTACAAAATATTTTGTCTACAACTCTACAGACGTGCAACCAAAATTGGGACCATAAAATTATTACTTTATTACTGTGATCTTAAAAATTCAATCACTTGTCATCTTGTCTCTATCTATCTCATTTCATTTGTAGTTTATTTATCTACTAGTTTGTTTGTATGTATCTCTAGTTGTATGTATTTTGTAAAAAAATTTTACCAATAATAATCAATACAAAAAATAAAGTATAAAAATAATAAAGTATATAAAGTAACCAATCTAGGTAATAAAACATAAAAAAATATTAGGAAGACATAAAATTTTAGATAATATTTTGCAAATTTCGCTACAAACGAGCAATTTGTACAGGAACATTAAACTCCTCCCACAAAATATCAAATAATTTTGATTTTACAGCAACCTGTTCAAGGACATGTAATTTGTTCTGCAACAGCTACACATACTAGCAACCTACTACCGAACAATAATTTGTCCTTAAAATTTTCCTTCACAGGTTGCACGTCTGTAGTCCTTATTAAAGATGTTGGCTTAATTCGTCAGTAATGATGAAAATTCTTTAAAATTAATAAAATATTATTGATAGTAACATTAAACATCAGCCCAAGTGGGCAAACAGTCTAACGCGTCCTGTTTGCTTGGAACTGGAAGGGTACGAGTTCGAATCCTGGTGGTGGCAGTTTGTCAATTAAAATTAATGGGGCGATTAATTAACTAAAAATGTCAGCATATGGTCTAGAAGCAAGTTGCCGGCTATATGCTTGTGGGTGGCCTCTGTTATAGACCATGGAGTCTCAGAAATGGAAGTAAAACCCCATTATTATTTTTATTATTAGTAACATCAACAAATTATATGTGATAGAGTCGGAGGATTCAGAATTGGAAGCGACGAAGAAGTATACTTGTATGGATCAAGTCTAACTAACTTAGCGTCACGTGTTTACAAAAAGTTGAAATTGTTGTGAGAATATTTCTCCTTCTTTTCCACTACACCTATTCATAAAATTATTAATAAGATCAATAAAATACGATCTGTATAATATCTCACGGACCAAAGTCAGTTTTATAATAATTACAGGATGTAAGTGTATATCGTCATAAAAAAATTAAGCAGTTTTCCTCAAAAATATTCATCAATATTTGTAACATCCTTAACAACAATTTGTAGTTATTTATCCCCCTCTAAAGATTTATCAAGGTTAATTATTTCTATATACAATGTTTTGTTTAACAACCTGTATATACACATACTGTTATAATTTATTTGTCTATTGCAATATCTATAATATAACGGGTCTTTTCATATGCTTCCCAGGGATCACTATATTTCATTAAAAACCATCGATATTATATATGTATTGCTTCAATCTATATATATTAAAAATTTTAACGATTACTTTAATTTTGTATATCTAATGTCTCTAATACTGGTTTAAAATATCCCGCCTTTTTCCGTTCTGATTTGAGTTGATATCCGTTTTGATATTACATTATAATTTATATTCTTGGTCAACACAATATGCCAAAGATATGTAGGTATACTTCAATTCATATAATATGCTAGTCTTGTCGCGAATAAAGAAAATGACCAGACGAAAAAATATTGTCGAAACGATAGATTTTTTATTTAAAGTCGCGAGGAGATGAGAAACACAATATTGAAAGTCAATTACATGGAAATTTTGTAGAGGTTGTTTATGAAAATTAACCAACAAATCGTTATATAAATCAATAAGGTTCAAGAATTGTCAAGAAATGGAACCTGTAGCATGTCTTCATACATACATACATACTCACATACCGTACGCACAGTCCTATGGATGAAGAGAAAGACTGTCATTTTTCAAAAACTAATATAAATCATCGATATATGGATGTGGGTATAAAAAGTTTTGCACTTATTCTTTTAAGGAATAATTTTGCATTTGCGAAACATTTATTAAATGTTAATTGAAAATTTTTATCTATCTTTTATCTGGAAATCAAAAATTATTATTATTAATTTATTCAGCAAAAAAAAAAAACTAGGAAAAATTTTTCTATTATAATAATTAAATGTCAAAATACAAGTTTAATGAAAAAAAAACCATTTTATAACGCCATGGTATTTCAGTAAAAAAAAAAACGAATTACTTAAATGTAAAAAAGTTGTTTTAACACAAATATTTATGACAATAATTAATAAAAAATTGCTGTTTGATTGAAAAAATGTATATCAGAGAATATTGAATTTAAAATTAATAAAAAAATTTAAAAAAAAAACCAAATATTTTTAGCATACCGTACCTCAAAATGGAACAAACAATATTACCTACTGTTATTCGGTTAGAAATTATTAATAAGGTACTGTCGCCTAACAAGGTCCGGCTTCTAATAAAGCCCAGTCATGAAAAATCGTTATGTAGTTGTTGAATTCATTCGAAATATCTTTACATATTACAAAACAAAGTCCTCCGCCGCGCCTGTCTGTCTGTTTGTTCGCGATAAACTCAAAAACTGCTGCTCCGATTTTCATGCTGTTTTCACCAATGGATAGAGTGGTTCTAGAGGAAGGTTTTAGTATATAAGTTGTCAAGGTTTTTGTATACATTGGTCCTTACATATTATAAAAATGATTCATGAGGAAGGTATAGTTGTATAATTTATTGATGTATAGGTGTATAATTTATCAGTCCTTGACGGAAGAAAATATTATGTTACTTGGTTATAAGGGCATTACAAAATTTTTGCGTGCGAAGCCGTGACGGGTAATGCTAGTTCAATATAAAAGCAGAAACGTTAATAGACAAAAATGCAACAACACTTTTATCGAATGCGTTTTCGGTTAGAAAGCAAATCTATTTATAATATTTCATTTTTATGAAATTGCTGGTGATTAAAGTGGTCTTTTTTGTTTTGTTTTTACTATTGGGTTTTAATATAGGGTGGCACATAAGTAACGTTTTGATTTAATTAGTGAATACATTTTTTGTTTACGTTTTTTTTTCTGAATTAACTTTGAAAAACTTTGGAAATTTATGATGGAAAGCGCGCCAACATTTTACCGATTGGTTCAGTGTTTTCGGCAACATGGGGCTGTCTGGGATCTTCCGCGTGCTGGAAGACTTCGTGCAGTTCGAAATGATGTGAACATTACTCGGGTGCAGCAACTGTTGAGGAAAACCCGGAAACATCCACCAAGTAACGTTCTCAGAAGTTGGTGATCTTTAGGCGTTCTTTGCAAAGAATTTTACATACGTTACACCTTTTCTCATATAAGATTCAATTGGTTCACGAGTTGAAACCAAATGAGGCACAAATACACATTCATTAAATAAATCATAACGTTACTTATGCGCCATCTATATAAGTTGTTCATCATTGGAACCAATGGGGATCCTAATGATTTCTTTCTTCATTTGTTTTTTAATGACATTTTTGCCATCGCTTGTTACTGTCCGTAATAAGGACCTATTGATTGTATCCGAAGACGGCCTTATTAAGAATATTAAGTATAACATTTTTTGATTAATCTCAATAGACTCACGCTTCAATGCGCATGTAATTTATAAATTAAAGGTAAGATAAATTTAAGTAAGTTTTTTATATTCCATGTAAGCAAAAACAGTTTTCTTAGTTCATTTAGTCAATTTAGTTTCTTCTGTTAGCAAAGTTCGAAATTCTTTCCAAAGATTCCAAATAAGGCCCAGGAGTGGTTTGTGGCCCTTGTTAGTAAAAAATTATTAAACCGTAACTGAGAAATGAGAATATTGTAAAATACAATGATAATTTTTTGTTTTAATGCAGTTTGTATTTTGAATAGACCTAACAGGGGCCAGCCTATTTTCGGCTGAATTGTTCTGCGAAGTACATAAATATTAAAGAAGAAAATACTAAATGTAAAACTTTCAAATTCATTCATTTTTAACATATAGAGCACGGAAGTGCGTATGGCCCAGTTTTAGGTTATTTTTTATCAACTATAAGTTTTATAAATAATTTAAATTTTGTGGTATTCCATTTTATCAAATAAAAAACAAATGATAATAAGCTCATCGTAGTAGAACGTTTTTTTGTTTTGTTTACGAGTAGTACACTAATTTGTTTTTTTATTTAGTATGTTTATCAAAAATGTTGACAAAGTGGTTAATTTTGTCATTTTTAAGAGGAAATACAAAACCAATGACACCAAAAATAATCAGAGAAATATTTCTTACAAACTAATAATAATAATAATCATAATAAATTCGCCACGTAGACAAAGTGAATTTTCTCAGAAGCAGGAATCATAATGACTATCAAAATAAGTTACCATGGTGATATAGTTAGGTAATATTCATCGAAAACCCCTCGAAATACCCTTTTTACTTCTATATACACTTGAAGGATGCGTTTTTTTGCATTTGACGAGAAGGAATACTTATAACCCTTTGACTTTCCCTAGGATCTATGCTTGCTCCCCTCCCTTTAACCTCCCTTGATTGACTGATTTCGTGTGTTCATTACTTTACCAAATATACAGTACATAGGGTATGTTTTTATTCTAGGATGCGAAGCCAATGCAGAAGGTCGAACCGGGAGTCAAGGGGGCGGATCTCCCTTCCGAGCGTAGCATGTAAATAAATAATATTCAATTTACCAAATTCTATCTGTTGTGTAGTATCCAGGTTAAAAAAGTAATTTATCTCCTTGCAATTCCAAAAAAGGAAATTTTCTTTTCCAAAATCGTTTCCATGTTTCATTTTCGTTTCATTTACCATTATTACCGTTGGCACTGTGTGTTTGTTTCTGGATACAGCAGTCTTTCCAGAAGTCGAATTGTATGGATCAAGTGGAACCTGTGCGTCCGTGAAAGAAGTGGTTCTAAGTGAAAGGTTAAGAGGACGTCGATGTGATTCCATTCTCTCCCATTGGCTTTCGTCTCTTTTTCGCCACGATATATGCTGTTTTATTTTGTATTTTTGCTGTTTCTCTCGTGTTCTACATCTGATAGGATACGTTTTTAGAATAGGATCATTATTTTCCCGTCAACGTACAGTTGGTCCTACCTTACAACGGTATTACATATGGTAAAAGCTCTTTACGTTTCAGACGTATTACCTTTTTAGCTTTTGCTATTAACATATAGTTGTCACTTTAATTTTAATGACAGCATGGCAATGTCGATGGTTGTTGCGTTTCTTGATAAAATCCTTAAATTGTTCCCGTTGAATAATTCAAGCAAAAAAAATCCAGCTTCTTCATATGTGTGAGTTTTTTGTTTTCTTCATTTGGTATAAACCATTTTACGATATTTTTTCTTCAGGAATCTTTTTCTAATTCAATGATTTTATTTCCCACTTTTTATTCTTAACACTTCTCTTCTATTTTACCATTAACTTTTAAATAGCTTTTTAATTCTGTTTTCAATTCGGACAAAACAGCCATTAGTATCGTACTTTTGAGAAACTTTTCAATTTAAACAGTTTAAGGTTGCACCTTCGCAGGTAAATCTGTATCACTTCATTGGAATTTAATAAAGTTTAGTTTTGTATAATTGTTCTGAAATCGAACCCTTACATGTACTTTTTTTACCGTGTTTATATTTTAACACTGAGTGCACTGTCCCTACAAATTCACAAAATTATATATCACTATAATGGACTGTCCTAGTATTTAACCTTCGATATTTTGGTTTCGTATTATGTATAATAATTAACGCAAAACGATTGTAAATTTAGTTTTACACAATTAATGTCGTTCAATAATTGTTTAACCTGATCCGCAACACTTTCGTAAAGTTTAAAAAGATTGTATTTAATTTACAACTATACGCACAGTTAATTAAATTAAATATGATATTTCCGCAAGATATTTCATGGAATTTTATATAATCGTAATTATAAATAAAATTAAGGAAACTGAAATTATAATTCGGAGACCATACAAAATACCTACTTTACGATGTTAAGGTATATATATATATATATATATATATATATATATATATATATATATATATATATATATATATATATATATATATATATATATATATATATATATATATATATATATATATAAAATATAGGGAATTCTATGTGTGGTTAATGTGATTGGTTTTTGTATTTCCTCTTAAGCATAATAAATTTAATCTCTCAGAAAATGTATTAAAACTTTAAAATTTTAGTTTAGTTAAATGCTTAATTTTTAATGAACACACGTTCTCATTTCTTTCATGACATCAATCTCAATAAATTCCATAGTCATAGATTATTTCTAATTGGGTATATACACAGTTTTTTTTTTTACTTTAAAATTCTAATATATTATTATATAATGATGGTTGCCTTTTTTAGAGATAGTTTGCGTTTAAAGAGACAAATATTAACATCTTTGATATCAAATGCAAGGTATGAAAACTCGTACACATCTAGATTGGAAAACCGATCACACACGATCTCTGGCATTCTATACCAAATATTATATAAATGTTCGGACATATTACTTAAATGACAAATTAAGTAAACGTTGGCTGGCATCATAAAACCGAAAAATACAAAAAATGGATAAATAGACGCTAGTTTATAAAAGAAACAATTCGAGACAAATAGTTTTTATAAAATACATAAAACTACTTATGGTAAATAGGGTTGACACTTTAAGTGGAACAATTCGCTAACGTCATTTATAAAATCTTCTTCACTGAAATGATCTAGTTCAATAACATTATTATTTAATACACGGCTACAAAAGTAGGGCACATTTTTTACAAATATATAATTATACTCGGAATTCTTTCCCAAAAATCGAATAAATAAGGCACAAATTAACTATTCAATTTGGAAAAAAAATACGATACTTTTATGGCCCATAGAATATTTAGAGTAAGAGCACTTTACATACGAAATTTTATTCTGATCGGATTGTATTTGGTCACCAAAGTGGCTACACAAACACATCGCTCATGATAAGTGACAATGTTTGAACAGAAATTATGACAAATCTATAAGTTTTATGAAAAAAAGTTTCAAACATAAGTTGTTTATTTTTAGACAAGGAAAATATTCCGTTGTAAAATTTTTCTTCTATTTCTTACCGTTTTTGAGATATAGATTTTTGCTCCAAACCAACCACGAAAATTTCCAGTTTTCAGACTTTTCTGGGTGATTTCATCCTAAGAGCTATTTGCCTACCAAAAATCAACTTTCTAGGACAACTGGAAGTACCCTAGCATATTGATGTTCAATTGTTGAGTAAGTCATTCAGTCAGTAAGTCCCAAAATGTCAATTTATAGGGTTAAATATCTTGAAACAATTTGATCTTCGGTTCCTGAGATACAGGGGCTTAAAAACAGTTTTTATTCCTTCCTGTAAACATAGTTAGTGCTTAAACTTCGTCTGACGCACTGCCATGCGATGTGCTTATTTTAATCTTAACAGTCTAATTCTTGCCATACGGATTACAAACTAAAAATGGTTTGACTTGAATGCTGCAGACTTCACCAACCTGCCATGTTTTGTTTTACTAACTTTTATTAAACTAATCGAAGGCCAAACACAATTCTAATTAATATCAAATTATTATAATAATTAATTCACAACAGCGATCGAATGTCTAAAGAGGTAAATTTCAAATTTTTTCATTTTTTTTTTTGTTGCATTGTGTACTTGTTTTAGCAAACAAGAAATTTATTTATGCAAGGTTAAAAACTATAACATGTTTTGTTCATAATTCATGTATGTATGTATACAATACTTCTCTATTATATATTTTTCAAGTGTCAGCAGTTGTCAATAGGTGTGTCCTATCCAGTTTTGATTTTGTATTAAATAAATCAATTTGATATCAATAGAATATATAATATATAGAGAGAGGTATGTGATATTTGTAACAACTAATAGAAAAAAAAAATCGAAAAACAATAATTTATCTTATAACTAATGTGAAATTAATATCATTCTAATGATTTTTAAAAATATTTCATGTATTTTAATCAGTGCAATAATATATCGGGTCTAGTTACACGCTAATGGGAAAAATTAATTAAACAAAATTTGTATACAGAGTGTTCTGAAATTAATTCAAGAAAACTAAACCACGGTGTAGAGCTGTAAAAAACAAACAAAATAGTTTAATAAAGTTTTTCGACTTGTCGCTTATTTTTTAAGATATAATCAATTAAACATTGATAAATTCAACCAATCACACAGAGCGCACAGTGTAAGCAGGCGTGTCCCCAGCAGTAGAGCGGGGCGCTTTACCTTTTAAAGGCTCGCAGATGGTAAGAGGCTCCATCTCCTTACACTATGCGCTCTGTGATTGGTTGAATTTATCAATGTTTAATTGATTATATCTTAAAAAATAAGCGACAAATCGAAAAACTTTATTAAACTTTTTTGTTTGTTTTTTGCAGCTCTAGACCGTGGTATAGTTTTCTTGAAAGAATTTCAGAGCCCTCTGTATATAGGTATAACTAATTGTTTTAAGTAGCCTACACATGAGGAACATTGAGCAGCAACATTGTGCAGCAACCTAGGTTGTTGCTGTGTGTGTATAGCTGTTGCAGCAACAAAAAACATGTCCTTGAACGATTGCAGTAAAATCAAAATTATTTGATATTTTGTAGGAGGAGTTTAATGTTCCTGTTCAAATTCGTCGTCTGTAGCGAATTTGCAGCATATTATCTAAAAAGTTATGTTTGCCTAATATTTTTTTATGTTTTATTACATAGATTTAACTTCATATATATAGTATATGTTTATATAAGCATATAGTAATAACTAAATACTTTATTATTTTTATAGTTTTATAGGTATGTCACACAACAAACTTGATAAAACTGTAGATACATAAACTAAGATAAATAAATTAGATACAAATTAAATGAGACAGATAGAGACAAGATGACAAGTGATTGAATTTCTAGTATATAATAAATAAACTATACAAATTAAATGAGATAGATAGAGGCATGATGAGAACTGATTGAATTTTTATGACTAGCGTCATAAAATAATAAAATTAAATTTTATGTTCCCAAACTTTGGTTGCAACGTCTGTACTGATAATATTTTTGTAGGCGGAGTTCAATGTTGCTGCTCAATGTTCCTCATGTGTAGGCTACTTTAATGTAACCTGACTATAGCCGACCTCTCAAAATATGACGGCATGAGTAACTTTACCGATGAAGTTATAGCTGTTACTAAATGGTATTATAGGAGACATCTATTGACTGTTATCTGTTAAAGAATCAAATGATTTTCAGATATGCTGTTATCTGTTAAAAAATAAAATATATATTTGTATATAAAATATACTAACTTAAATATGTTTGGCAGCTACCTTCATGGTGTGAGCATTTTGCGCGCGTATCCTAAAATTACACCAAATTATAAATTTTTCTATATAGATTGAAAGTGTGAAACATACATCTAAAAAAAAAACTTATATTCACGCTATCGTGTGAGCACGCATGGTGTGTATAATATTACTCTAACGGCATATTTACAATATTCTGTCATGATTATTATAATAATAATGGAGACCTTGAATTTAGACGTGAAGAAAAATTATTGTATTGAATTGTTTGAATTGACATCTGGTCGGAAATATTTTATGAAGTTTCAATAAAAAAGGAAATATTTGCATATTTATAAAAAAAAAAATTACCTTATCTTTGAAAAATTTTTGAAAAGCAAATAAGGAGAGTCCTAATCCAAAAGTCTTTTTGTAAAAGTTAACTTTCAAAAGTAATTGAAAAAATTCCATATACAAAAAAAAGTAGAACTTTTAATGACATGACGACGTTCGAGTTCTATTTGTTGTCATAATAGTATTTCATTAAAAACGGAAAACGTTCAATATTTCACTTTAAAGCGTTCATTTTTTCCTTTTCCAACATCAGTGTAACGATAAATTGTATAAATGATTTGGTTCGTAAACAATCGACTTTCGAAAAAATGATTCGTACAAATATTGTTCCTTATAAAAATACTTCTATACATTTACTTTTTTCTACACATTTTATAAAAAATTGACTAGATTCAGTATTAACATTTTATAAAGACATTATTAACATTATAGAATTTCAACATTAGTAAAGCGGCATCTTAGCTATCGAAACTGACAAGTCAGTCCGTCTCTGCCGAACTTATTCTTACACCTGCTATACAGTGAAACTCTTATATAAGATCATTAAAAAAAACAATCGTACAACAATGGTAGATAAATGTATAATTCTTTAAAAAAAATTTTAGTGAAAAAATTATATTAGTGCACCCATGAAACTGACAGCCTCAATTGTTTTGACGTTGGATAAAAGTAGCTGTTTAAGTTAAAAAATGTTTAACAATACTTTGATTCACAATATGATCATATTATTTAATTTAATTTTAATTTATTTATTTATTTGATCATATTACAAGATCAAAAAACAATAATAGCACTGTACTTGTATACTAAATATGATGAAACAAAATTGATAATATTATAAAAATAATCCATAAAATTATTAAGCCAAAAATCAATTAAAATTTTGACAATACATTTATTAAAATCGTTATAGGTGTTATATTGAGAATTGAGAATCTTTCAATATCTAATCTATATATATAAAGAGAGATATCGGTACTACTACATATGCTTTGTTAATTTAAATTACAAACTGATTGAATTTTAAGATCAATATCTGATCTGTTGAAAGTTTAACACCATCATATAGTACGGTACTACCAGTTTATATAGACATGTAAACTCTTAATTGTTATAATTATTCTATTAAATTTGGGATGTAATGGCCTATATATATGTATATATATATATATATATACTTATACAAAGTGGTTGACAAAAATATTCCCTATCCAACCATCTCAGAATCAGATGATTTTAAGATATGTTTCATTTATAATCTAAGTATCAATAGTTATTAAGTGATCAAATTTTCAGATACCAATTATTCACCAATTTTGTTTAATTTAAAGTACTTGATTGAAGATGAATTTTTAAATACCACTTTATATAGAATCTATAGAAATTATTGTATAATTAACATTGATATGACGTTATGGAATTGTATCTAGTTTACTTCATATTAATTTTAAACTAGATACAATTTAATTTCATTATTATTATTCCTTTTATAAAGATTATTAAAACAATCAAAGATAACTCTAGGTTTTTTGAAATTAAATTTCAAATTTTGCCCTAGAACAATTCTTAGAACAATTATTTGGATTTTATAAATACATATTTCGAGTACAAAACGCAGACCGTCACTAAATTAGCAACAAGTAACATCCCCTTGGAGAATAATTACAATTAGCTAATTCATACTGATGATGACTACTTTGTAGTCGAAATACGTATTTATAAAATACAAAATTTTTTGATCTAGGAAATTCAGTATGAATTAGCTAATCGTAACTATCTCTGTGATATGAAGTCAGAGATAGTTACGATTAGCTAATCCATAATGATGATGACTACTTTGTATTCGAAATACGTATTTATAAAATACAAATAATTGTTGTAGGAATTGGGGCAAAATTTGAAATTTAATTATTCCTCTTGTAATTTCAACAGCATTACTCTGTTTATTTTATTTCGTTAATGTGTTATACTATAATTTACCTACTGACGATGATGATTGCATTAAAATGTAAATCTTATGTATATTTTTTACAATTTGTTTGTCGAGTATTGTGATATAAGTTCTATTATTTAGAATAGACCTTATATCTAAACTCGAAAACAATATAAACTTCTTTAATATGTTTGTAGATAATCGTAAAAATTTGTTTTAAATATAAGACTATACAGAAAAAAATGTTTAGATAATAAACTATAGTCAAATGTATTTTCTATAGTTTCCATAATTCTAAAGAACCAATGAAAGATATAAAATTTTGAAGGTGATATTACGTCCATTTTTTGAGTTATTAATTTTCAAATATTGGATTTTTTAACACGTAGTAATTAGATTTGAAATCGCATATTAATCATGAAATAAAACTAAATTGCTAAAGATAATAAAAAAAATTAAGTAGTTAAACCAACACAGTAGATTGTATTAAAAATATAAACAAAATACAAAACATATCGAAATTATATTTGATTTATTTGAAAATATGCCTATTTTTATCAATGCCATGTGTAATACATCGTGAGTCATGGAGATATTAGATGGAAAGTGATTTATTCCATGTGTAATCATGGATTAAAGTAGGTAAATATTTCTTCAAATAAATTGAATATAAAATATTTTAGTATATCAAACATCTTCTAGCTACATGTCAGAATACTTTGTACTTTGTTTACTATAGCAAATTTCCTCCAAAGGAAAGGCCAAATTCGTTAATGGGCAAAATCAGACAAAGGGAGGGGGGTTTTCCTTCCTTAATGTTGGAAAAATACGTAAGAAATAAAGTTGTAGAAAATTTGTTTAACTAATATTGACAGAAATATTTACAATTTAAGATTGCAAGTTAAAATCCTCAATATCTCTGTACACATTAGAGTTTGAGAAAAAATGATCAGATAATGAATTGTAGCAAACACGATTTTCTACAACTTTACTTCTTATACATTTTGCGATTTTTCTAATATTAAAAGAAATATTTTATATTTTCAGTTTTATTCTTTCTCCATGCCCCCTTTTCCCGTTGACCTATACCATTTATTAATAAAATTAGCCTTGCAAATACTACAATCATATCAAATACGACATTTCATTTTGATCAGACCAAAATTGTGACCGCTAGAGATTAATTTATGTATTCTAAAGATATTAAATATGTTGACGCAGCTCTTGCGTAACGAATTTTAAAAAAAATACACTCTACGATGTTTTAAAAAATGCAGTGACGTCATATACTAGGTACTGTGGACCACAAAAATAACACCCATTTTTTGAATATGTTTTAAATTTATTTGTGCGTTATTAATTCGGTTTTCGAAAAATCGGATAAAAGTTATTTATTATAAATATGCTTACAATTTTTTTTAGTAATATTTACTCAAAAACAGAATGAATCCCAATGAATTCCAATTTGCACATCATTCGCACGATAGATGGACATTTGAAAAAATTTGTACCGATTACGATGCAAATATAGCTGAATTGAAAACAATATTATAAGTATCATTTATTGCCATTTTATGTCCCTATACATGTCATTACCAGGTTAAATGTACAATATACATTTACTAAAATGTTTTTGGGGATAATAACATCATCTCACATGTTAATGAAATAAATTGAGTATATAGATATACATTGAGTATCTACTTACTCTTAGCATATACACTTCCTACATGTTCAACATACATAACTACCTACCTACCTATCTACCTATCTACCTACCTACCTTTGTAAAGGCTTAGATAATTAATTAATTGTACTTAAAAGTACTTATGTGTATATGTGTGTGTTTATTATTACGATAAACAATAACCACTACTAATTGGATTTGCATAAGGTTATACATATTAAATAATTTGGAAATGTAATGACTATGAAAGGGTCAGTTAGTGTCACATATACTTAACGACTTCAATACACAGACTTAACGATTCTGGAGACGGTATAGTTGAAGGCAACGAAACGGTCGAAGAACTCACCCGTTAAGAAGCCGCACTCTCATGCCAGGAATCATAATTAGAAATAACTGGGAGACAGACTACCCCTGCCCTCAACGAATTGTTGAATAAGTCCATGAAAAGAAAATGCAAAGATAAAGCAGGCTGCACACAAGCCAAACAAATTATGCTGCTTACAATACCGAAAGGTCAACCTGGCAGAACCGAAGCGATAAACCTTCTAGTTGGGGTATTTACCGGTCACTGCAGGCTCAAGGGGCATCTATCGCTCATGAGGTCTGGACAGTGCGATCTGCGATCATGGCGACGCAGATCCACCTTCTGACCGAGTGTGCTTACAGAGCCAGAATAAGGCACATAGTCTTCGGTTCCACCGAAATGGGGGAACCTGACGTAAAACAGCTAACGTGAAGCTCTGTCCTGTCATTCTAAAAGAAGAAGGGCTAGAGGAAAAGATCTTGGCGTGGTAGAGGGTAGAAGTGGTTGAGGGGATGAATTCTTTATAGGTCGATTAAAAATGCCTAGAAAGGCTTACTTGCCAGGTTTCGACCTCGCCTTCACTACTACTACTATTACTACTAACAATTGAAGTTATGCCATAAGATTTTTATTGTTTAAATGGATAGCCTTGTCAAATTTATTTCAATTTTTTGTCACATATTTGTGTTCTACCAAGTTTTAAAGATGTTCTCATAAAGTTGTGTAAAGTGATTGATTATTCAAATAAACAAATTTAAATAATAAAATTTGGAAACCTTTCTTGACGTATAAGGTGCCTCTTATAACATTAAGCCTGATCCAGAATCACTGAGGGAGATCCTCACTTAGGCAGCTACGAAGAACACTGTTGTGTAGAGAGGTCCGACTAAGCTGAGGTACTTTGATTTCTACTATGGCTCTGAAGGAACGTCTCTTCAAACTGAATGCAAGGTAACTAATTCCCAATGCAGATGATGTAGCGATCTCTGCCTCTGGAAAATTCCCACGGGCATTATCGAAACTAATGCAAGACTAAATAATTTAGCTCGATAGTATGCAGATTGCGGTCCTGGGATCAACCCGAACATACTGCTCTTAACAAGAAAATACAAAGTCTTCATCTTCAACATTTCGAGGTCGTTTGTAATATTAAAATATTTATCAAACATTCACGTTTTCAAAGGCTGATGTAATTTTGCAAATGACTGGCAATAATATAGAAGGCTTTTTTTTGAGGATTTGTTTTTTCAGGATGTTTTTATTCGATTAAAACTATTGAAGAAAGGGGTTGACGTTAATAAAATGATAAATTATTGAACAGTAGTTTTTCAAATTCAAACAATAATAATTTTCAGAACCTGATGACCCAACCCAATAAAATAAAATTCATAAATATTTACTAAAATTTATTGAACGTTCGTCATCATATTCTTTAATCCAACCTTGAGTAATTATAAATTTATATATCCAAATATTAATATCAATGTTTTCTTACATTTGCGAATCATTCTATAATCGACTCGTGGTTCCGTCTTATCTTCAAACGTGCATTTTATTGTAAACAACAATAATTAATTTATCCAACACCAAATTTTTTATACATATACACGGTGGCCCGCAAGTCACGGACACAACTGAACGTATGGATAGAAAATTGATTTCTGAGACGAAAAGTCCTTAACCATTTTTTAATCAGACGTACAGGTAATTAGTTATTAATTAAAATAAGTACCCAATTAGAGGCGCCCAATAGCGTGTGTGAGAGAGTGTTTGTAAGTAAGTTACTGGGGAATGCATGTACGTGTGCCTGTCGTACCCCAGTGCGCGCCTCTGATTGGTTACTTATTTTAATTAATAAGTAACCAATAATATGCATGAAAATTTTTTATCACTTGAATTGAAGAATGTTTACTTGACAAATATTAAGGTAAAATTACTTTTTAAATAACTTTAAAAATAAGCGAGATATGAATGATTGAAATTCCCGATTAGACAAAGAGGGTGATAGCCCTCTTGATATGTTATGTGACGTCATATTACACTTTCACCATTTAAAATACACGTAAAACTTCGTTTTTAGTATTTTTGCAACAAAGAGACAGATAATAATCTTTAAAAGCTTATAGCTTCCTTGATATTTGTCGGATTTTAATTTCGTTTTTAAATATTATTACAGTATTAACAGTATTTTCATATTCTAAAAATAAATGTGAAAAAAAATTTGCATGCATATTCCCTATTATCTGTACGTCTGATTAAAAAATGGTAAAGGACTTTTCATCTCAGAATTCAATTTTCTATCCATACCTTCAGTTGTGTCCGTGACTAACGGGACATTCTGTATATACAACATTGCAGTTGCGTTTTGAATTATAAAATATTATTCACTGATATTTTTAAGTTGTTTAATATATATTTAAAGAAAGAAAGACCTTCACTTTGCATATTTAAATGATATGCAAAAATACAATTTTTTTTTTAAACAAAGCCACCAGAATCCTTGATAATTCCAAATATGTGATATCTTAAATAAATATCGAAAAAAATTATAATTTAGAAGAAAAAAAAAACGTTAAATAATTCAAATGATTCATAGTTTTTGACTATACAAATATCAAAGATTTGATGAATCATATGAAAAATTGTAAATGGCTTTCAATATGTAAATATTTTTATTAAAAAAAAAAGACTTTGAGTATTTTTTTTAACCAGAGTTTTTTACAATTCTTATGCAATCAATTTTCTTAATAATAGTTTTTAATATATAATTTATTGATGAATATTAAAAAAAATATCGAAAAATTCAAATAATATGCTAATTAATTTCATATATAATTTATAAATTTTATCATTTTATTAGTTTTTATTCGTGGTTTTTGCTGACGTGAAATTTGATTAAATATCATTTGTGACGAAATATCATTTGTTGATAAAATTGATTTTAAATCTAATTGTAAGTTTATTTCCTTTCAGGTGTAGTTTTGTGATTTTGTATTTTTGATATAAAAAAAAACCATTAAGCTGGTATTGTTTCTTTTAATGCACGTTGTTTTAAACACGAACAGGTAAATTGATTTCCCTCAGAGCCATAAATTTTTGTGGTCACATTTTCAATAACCGACATTCAAATAGTATATCTCAGAGATGGGCGCAGACGGCTCGCCGGAACCGAACGGCTCTCCATAAGCTGGGTGAGTAAAAAAGGTATGTTTTGAAATAAGACGGAACGATGTTTCAATACAGATTGCTACCGATTATTGCCCAATAATTTATTCAATCAATTTAGAATTAGTTTTATAAAATATTTATTGTTTAAAAAATAACTTTTACAATATGGAGAGATACACCAAAAAACATAATAATAATAATAACAATAATAATAACAATAACAACCAAAATAATGATGATAGCAATAACAATAATTACAACAACAACAACAACTATATGTATTCCCACTTAATGTAAAATTTAACCATTTAGAAATTAGTAACAAATTACCAATCCTCCCCCCTACCCAGCTTTATCATTGGCATCTTTTTTGTATCCAGTGTCAACAAATTCCCATGACACTATACCCCCTACTAAGAAAAAATAATTAAATCAAGTAAATAATTGTTTATTAGTTCTCCAATATGAATAGTTTAGGCGTATTATTCGGAATTTCCTAAAATCTAATTCTAAAATCTAAACTAAAGCTAAATCATCAAAAAATTTACAAGCGGTAAATGTAAAAGATCAAAAGACTTATATTTTATAATTTATATAACATTAACATTTTTTATTCATACCCAAATATATTAAAAAGGTATATTTTATGCCCCAAACTTCCAACCCAAAATTCCAGAGTGTGTATTCAATGTATTGTATGTATTATATACTTTGAATAATAGTGACCATAAAAAATAGTTGGTATTATTATATTTTTTCAGAAAATGTTTTAATTAAAAAAAGAAAATAATAATAATTGGTAGGATACCCTATATTTACTGTATCTTTCTTCCTGCCTCTTACTCAGAGCTGAATGCAGTCGTGGTCTGCCCACCAAAATTCACTTTGAAAATATTTTTCTTCATAGAATGGTGAAACTCCTCTTTGAGAATTGATATACAAGTTTATATAAATTTTTCTTAAAACCCCAACTGCTGATGTTGAAAACTATATATCTTTTAAAAGCAACTTAAAGCTAGTTTCACATATATTTTATACTTTTCAAGTGTGAGAAATCAACCTGTATACATAGAGTCAGTTAAAATCCATTCTCTGTAGAGTATAAAGCGGAAAGAATGAATATTATTAATAAATCACTTTGATTAGTTTTGAAAAAAATTATTTTTAAATCAACTGAGAATTTTTTTACAATAAAATTATACAGTAGCAACAATATATTATGTGCTATTATTATTTTTATTTTATGTTAATTTCTAATAAATATTTTAGCAACAAAAAATTCATATATATATATATATATATATATATATATATGTCTATACTATATATATATATATATATATATATATATATATATATATATATATATATATATATATATATATATATATATATATATATGTATACATATATATCTCACTCACTCTATCACCTTATTTTTAATAGACCGGGAGCCGACATTGAATAACGAAATTTATAAATAAATAAATTTAAAAAAAAGTACGAAAAAAACAAGAAATAAGTTTGAAGAGCCTTGTAAATATTTCTCGTAGTCGATGGCCAGGAATTATTACAGTTTTACTATGTGCATCGCATTTGGGCGTTCGACAACATGAAATATTTACAAGACTCTTCAAACTTGTTTCGTGCTTTTTTCGTAGTCGGGTTTTAGTTTTTTAAACTTATTTATTTAAGACTTTTTAGTATCATATTAAGAATCTGTTAATTAAAATAATCCCTTTAATACCAAACCCGATACATTTGTGAAATTTTTCGGTATTGCTTAGCGTTTTATGCAAGTCGTTATCCGCCAATTTAGAGATAATTTGATTTAAAATCCGCGTGTCACATAATCAATGACACGCGGAACTCTAAAACGAAATTTAAACATTCTAAAATACAAGGCTACTAAAATCATATCCATCTGTAGTCGGGTAAAAATAAATTACACATTTTCGGAATCTGTGAATTAAAACCTTTCATTTGATATCAAAATCGAAACATTTGTGATTTTTTTTTGGTAAGCGTGTGCACAAATCATTCATGGCGAAAAATAAAAAACGATTCAAATGGACTACTATAAATATACGTATATATTATATAAGTATATACGTATACTTATATAGTAAAATATCATTAGTACACCCAATACATAGGTACAACTATAATAGTATTTCCTGATTCACGTACTTTATCGTATATCAGTTCTCGGCCTATAAATTAATAAATTAAAATACATACATAAGAGCAATAATTATATTTTTATTGCGTGTGTATATAAATTTTTTTTAAATAACAAAAAAAAATCTTAGAATTTTCCAGAATATTAAATAGTACTAATTAATAATACAAAATTTAAATAATTAAATACAATTTTTTTATAATAAATAAAATACGATACGATAATTTTACAATTAAAATAATTTTTTTCCCTAGATAATATAGTGGGAATATCATGAATATTTGGTTTTGTATATTTTCAAAATAAATTAGTCAGCCTTAATTTAGCCTTAACTTAACTGAATAAAATTGATGGGTTCGTATTGATTTATGAAATATTATATATTTTAATATGTAAATTATCAAGGTTGTTAACATTCAAAGCAACCGTGATAATAGGGGGAAGTTATAGTTGTTATGCAACAAATAAAAATGATGAACAAAATTATAATAATAATTTAATGAAGAAGCGATAAACCCATCACAATTGAATGCAGTCTTACCGTTACGTAACCAATTACATGGTTTGAACGACGCATCCTTGTTATAACACATTTAGTACACACACTTTAACAATGGTTGTAACTTTTAATAGACTTTTAAGGCCCTAATCATTGTTGAACTTATAAATCATTCAAGAACTACCGAGAAGAATTCCGGAAGAACCAGAATATCTTCTCGGAAATAAGCTAGCGTTATAGCGTGAACAAAAATAGATTACCCCTTCTACTCCAGTCTGGCAAGGTTTGCTTTTTCCATATCTTGGCACTAGCCAAGATATTAGCTTTTTCCGAGTTTTTGTTGAGGTATAATGATTTTCCAGTGATCACAAACAGAGATTCTGGGACTCTGAAAGGTTATTCGACTCCCGTCTTTTTTCTGGTATCTGCTATTTCGTAAAGCTTATTTTGTATGTGACTATTCAGTCATATTCTCACACATTGTAAAATGGTGGCTTCCAACAAAACAGATTTACAATATCATTCCAACAAAACAGATTTACAATATCAGATGTGTGTTCATTTATTTAAAGTTTAATAATAAATCAAATATTTTCAATAACTTGTGTGAAGTTCGACTCTAGTAAGAATCTATACTACTTACTAAACAATATATTCTCATCTGTATGTAGTTTAGAAATTATTACACAAAATATATATATTATATATTGGAGAAATATAATGGAAAATACTGAAAACTTGTTTAGTTATTTAGCAGCTCTCTGTAAAACTTAACATATCAACACGGTAGAATTTATATGATTTTAGTTATTAGTTTATATACCTACGTATATAAAATATATATATATATATATATATATATATATATATATATATATTTATATATATATATATATATATATATTTATATATATATATATATATATATATATATATATATATATATATATATATATATATATATACATGATATTTAATTGTTCTCAAAAGATTATTATTATTTGTATGTGTGTAGATTTTAACAAGAAAATGATTAGTTAACTTTTTGTTACTTTGATTTTATATATGGTGTGACGAAAAAACTAATTGTAAAGGACGCGTTCATATGAATGTATGAAGTCGTCGGTTAACCAAATCAAAGTATGTTTGACTGTTTTCATATATATTTAATTGCTCAACTATTTGTGTTTTCCATTTATTGTTATTATCGTTACTTTTCTGTTGTGTTATACTAACGGAGGTGACCAGTGTTTATTTAATTTGGCATTTAAGTAATGTGAATATATCATAGTTTGATATGAAAAATCATATCCATCTGGTGTGATTTTTTCGAAATGCCAAAATGCTCTTTTTGCGATGTTATTCTTTGTATATGACTTTGTAATTAAAGTTGTCGAAAACGCTGCTCTCAAGTGGTCACAATTTTAATCCGATCAAAATGAAATTTCGTATCTGATAAGCGTTTGGTATTTGAAAGACCAAGCTTTGAAGGCAATGAGTAGAATCGGTCAAGGGGAAAGGGCGAGGGAGACAGTACAAAAATTGCAAAATGTACAAGAAATAAAGTTGTAGTACTATGGATCACAAAAGTTGATGTCATTTTTTTAAATTTTATAATTGATTTATGCCTTATTGATTCGGTTTTCGAAAAAATGCTTCGAATAATAGTTGTTCATTAAAAATATAGTAACAACTTTTATTCGAAAAAATAATATGAATAATACTGATAGCTTGTTTACTAGTTCTAAAACTTATGTATATATATATGAATAATAACTTCGACAGAAGTAATACTGTCTAAATAAATAAAAATAAGAATGATATGAAAAGGTTGGCTGTTACGTCACAGTCGTCTTTGGTGTAGCGGAAGCATTCTGGACTAGATATCCAGAGGCCCGAGGTTCGATTCCTGGTTGACGAGTTAATTTTTTCATATCAGTATTTAATTAAAAATTCAATGACAATGACATTTGTCTAAATAGTATACGCTAAAGTCTTCTACAGTTTGCCTTACGTAACCGAAAGGAATTTGGACAAACATCGTATTGTTGAAGCTTGAGTATACACAAATAAATATATATGAACAAAGTTATCAATTGTTTTTTGAGTTTGGAACAAGTGTTTTAAATCACCAATTTTGAATACAGCTGTAGAACACAAGATTTTTTAATAACGCTGTAACTTCAAATCAAATAAAAATCGGATAAGAACATATGACTTCTTTTCCATTATTTGCACGTGTATAATACACTTCTGGAGTTTGGTCCGTTCCTTCCGACTCACTCTGTATATATACGATATTCAATTGTTCACAAAAGATTATTATTATTTGTGTGTGTAAGTGTATTTTAACAAGAAAATGACTTGTTAACTTTTTGTTACTTTGGATATGGTATTTTATATGGTATACAGAAATATAAAGCATATACCGAGTTTATGCTTAATTAATTCATTTATTGATTCTGTATGTATATGCATATGTGTGTGTGTGTATTTTATTAAAACAAAAGATCATCTAGTATTGGTCGATGAAATTAATACTTAAGATTTTCGTAACATTTATAAATAAATCGTACGCATAAATCAACTGTATAAAATTGTATAAATTTTTTATTGATCAACAAGAAAAAGGGCACAACATATTTTATCAAAGAACATTTTTATACTCGGTATATAATATATATAAAGGTTAATCCGGACTTTGTAACAAAAATTTTGGTATAGGTGTTCATAAAATGATTGAATTAGTCCATTTCCGGATGTTCGTTCATCTGTCAATCCGTAAACACGATAAGTTGCAAACAAAAACAGATAACGAAATGAAATTTTGTGTGTATGTTCCAGAGCAAAAGAGTACGGAAAAGTTTATGAATGGCCTAAAAATTGAGTCCCCTATTAGGGGAAGGGGGGAATCTTTAAAATACTAAGAGATAGAAGCAAAATTTAAAGATTTCAAAGTTTTTTCACTTGTTTATGGATGACTTTATTGAAGATGATCTGAAGTTAAAAATATCACAAATAAGGAAAAAATGAAGCACTAAGCCAATTACTGTTTTCTATTTGGAAATTTATAAAATAATTAATTGGAAAAATGTTATTAAATCAATATTTTCAACCGTTACAAAGTCGGGATTAGAGTTAATATATAATCTGATATATATATTATATACCGGGTATAAAACTCTACAATTCATAGGCCTAGAGCCTATTTTAGGAATTCCAAGGACTGCATGTAAACAGGTGATCAACAAATGCTAAACACCGTGATCACTGGGAAAATGTACCGCGGCAGGAGCACGGGAAACTACTTTTCGGAGTGCAACCAAGAGGATGTCTCTCGATGCACTGAAGCTGAACAGGATGCTACTGTGTAATGTTACCGGGCATTATCCCCTGCGGAGGCATCTGCACACAATGGGACCCCATAACGGGTCCATTGTGTGCAGATTCTGTGGCGAGGAGGAAGAAACATTCAGCCACATGATCTTAGATTGCGAGCCTCTAGATTACAGCATATACAGAATATTCAGTGCATCTCACCCCGAGTATGAACCTTCAGTAAGACCTGATTAGCAAACTTCTGGCTATTGCCAACATATGGGAGAAGCGAATCTCGCTGGACTGAAGTAGAAAAGGCAGTACAATGAACCATAAGGGTGAAGTGCAATACTTATTAGACCCCAAGATGTATCTATCCAAGATGTACCCCAAGATGTATCTATCTATCTATAAAACTTTATTTTTTGTAAAATATTCGTTACCTACTATAAAATCAATTAAAATTAAAAACTGCTTCTTTGCATTTTTTTTTGTACAAAAAGTTGATGATGAAATTCTTTATAATTCTTGTGAAATCATTTTTGTTAGTTAAAAAACAAACTTTACGTGCCTATAAATATGTACACATGGATACAAAAGTACCACTCACAGTTCAAAATTTTATAGTCAATTTGTGCTTTATACATTCGGTTTTTGATGCAAATGCTTCGGATAAAAGTTGTTCCGTATAAATATACTAACATCCTTTATTTGAACTAATTTCCACCAAAAACCGACTGAATAATGTGTACACAAATCAACTAAATAAGTTTGAAAAATGAACGATACTTTTACGACCTATAGTACAATGCAAACAATTGAAGACATATTAAAAGGAGATTAAATATTTATCTGTATCAATTTTTTTATATTTTTTTATTGATAAAATAAAAATTGTATTGTTTTACAAAAAAATATAAAAAATAAAAAACATGTGCAAAAAAAATATTTTCGAATAGAATAATCTTTATTCAATTATTATGATACTGGATATTTGTTGATGTTTTTTGTTGGAAATTTCCAAATATTGATTTATCGATTAAGGAAGGACTGAAGTTATAAAAGTAATATTAGCATAAAAGATCGTTGGAATTAATTTATTCAATAATTATTCCCAACAAATT
The DNA here is from genome assembly GCA_963920215.1 of Nineta flava. Taxonomy (NCBI): domain Eukaryota; kingdom Metazoa; phylum Arthropoda; class Insecta; order Neuroptera; family Chrysopidae; genus Nineta; species Nineta flava. The sequence goes on from OY986044.1 coordinate 44,132,555, forward strand.
ACACAGTTGTCAAACTACAAGTTGTGTGTTGTGTTAGCTGTTTGAGGTGGTAGTAGTGGAGGGGAGACCGAAGCTTGGCAAGGATTTTGGGCCTTTTTTACCATCTAAACCTTTTCTATTCTCTACCACATCTGGTTCATTTCCTCTTATTCGAATCTTCCCGTCTTCTTTGCGACAGGACATAGCTCCACGTTAGTTGCCTCAGATTCCCCCATTCTGAGGCATTCTGGCTCTGTAAGGACATTCTGCTAGAACTTGCAAGGGCGTTTGATCCGCCTTGTTACAGTCCGGACAAATCACACTGTCCGCTATCCTCATGAGAGATAGATGCCTGTTGACCCTGCAGTAACCGCTAAGTACCTCCAATCCAAAGGTTTATCTCTTTCCAGTTTATGCCAATAAGCCAGGTTGACCTTATGGCGGCACTGGCCCAACTATCAATTGTTTGGCTTTGCTGTTTGTCGTCGTCTAACCGCTGAGAGTGGCAACACGGTAGGAATATGAATTACTACAGTTAGGAAGTTTGTAGATCATTCAGGCGAAATGTATCACCTAAAAAAGGTCTATTTTTTACTCAATTGAACTTTTGATATTTTTAATTATACTGTAGCGCTTTATCTTCGTAGTATTTTGTAGATTTCAGGACAGGAGAAACCTGAAAATTATAATGGGCGTAGCAAAAAAAAAAATATTTAAAAGGAAAAAAAATGTTCTGAAATTTTGCTTCCTTTTATAGTTGCCATTAATTATAAAAAAATTTGTCTAGAAAACAGTTGAACTTGTAATACAATGAATTTTTGTTGACTTCGAGTTGAGACATTCTTTCGAGTATTGTGGCATAAGTTTTGCTATTTGAATAACTAGTTTAACAAAGTTTGATTATTCAAATAATCAAAGAGAACTCTAGGTTTTTTGAAATTACATTTCAAATTTTTCCTCTATTCCTAGAACATTTGTTTGTATTTTATAAATACGTATTTCAACTATAATGTAGTCACCATCAGTATGAATTAACTAACTCTGGGATTTGGATTCAGAGATATGTTGCTTGTTGCTAATTTGGTGCGTGTCTCACGACTAATTTGGTGGTGTGAAACATGCACCAAATAAACAACAAGCATCATATCTCTGAATCTATATCCCAGAGATAGTTATGAGTAGCTAATTCATACTGATGATGACTACATTGTACTCGAAATACGTATTTATAAAATACAAACAAATGTTCTAGGAATAGGGTCAAAATTTGAAATGTAACTAGTTTTACATATATATTTTTCTTACGTAAACGCAATATTAAAGTTTATAGACTATCAAATACATATCATATATATTATCTAAATGTATTATATACCTATATATATGTGTATTATAAAGGCATGTTCACATTATAACCTACCATAATAAACATTATGATATTGAAACGGAACAATTATACACTTGTGTACATTCAAAGGTCTTGGAAATGTTTCAAACCTAAAGTATTTGTTCGTAGAGTATTTAAAAGATTTCCGTGAATAATTTCTTAAATTGTTTTTAAGAATGCAATTAGAAGTGTATGTCAAACGAATTGATAAGAAGTTTGAATAAAATATTTTTATTATCAACCAAAACAATTTGTTCTTTCCTGAAGTAGCTACTCCAGCTATTCCAACGATGTCATTTAGATAATATATTAAGTTAATCTAGGCTTGCCTATCGTTTATTTATTACGCTTTTATTATCATCAACCATCTACTTCTGTCGAATCCTAAGTTTAGGAGTCGTTTCTTACATCCACAATGAAGAGAACCAGACCATCAGTTTATCTGATTAGGAAAATTTAGAAATAACAATCTTATATGAATGTTTTCCTGATATTTAATTTATTATAGTAATTATTTAATATTCTTTCAAATCGACAAAAACTTCAATGAATGATAATCGTGGGAATTTGGTACATATACGATCTATTGCGCTCCCCGATCTGGTACCTAACGAGGAGTGGCCTCGTCTTAGAGCACCTCATCCAGCCTTGTTTCCATCAGGAAGTACAGGATCTGGATTGGGTCTAGAGATTGTAGCTCCCTACATGAATCTGGTATTACCCCAGACATTTTATTCTTTTGTGTATGAGGGCGTCACAGACTATTAAGAGGGGTGTTCCGGAGTTTCCTCCATTTCTCCAAAAAACCTACAGTTGCCCTCTTTTCCCAAGCCTAAATTCCTCAGGTGTACCCCGAGTCGATAATGCTCCATTGGAAACCTCGTCAATGCAGGTTTTGTATCTTTTACGGTTATAGTTCCCGAGATGATTCTCCCTTTGATGTCTTCTTCCTTTCTGATTTCTTGTCGATAGAAGTGATCACCCAGTCCGCAGAATCGCTCCGGCTCTGTCGGACCCTGAAGGGTCCCAAGGCCGGAGGGACTGGGACCCGGTAGATTTTAAAATGCAGTCGAATTATTAGGCTTATATATCGAAAATTTGCTATCCACTCAAAGACAAATACAAAAAGTACAATATTTACACATAAACCGAGATGAAAATAAAAGTAAACACAAAGTACAATCTCTAAGTCACTAGATTAAACGCAACAAGTTACACATGTCAGCAAACTCACAGAAACTGTGCCCAGGGATCAGAGCAACATTTCATTTAAAGAATAAAAATTCAATATCGTAATTAGGACCCCAAAAAAAAAACGGTTTAAAAAGTTAAATCTTAAGATTGCAGTAATCATATATATTATCACGTGGTATACGTTGCCATCCACGTGTATAGTACGTGAGTAACAAAACTTTCTATTTAGATTGAAAAGTTTTTTTATTAAATTAACTGTGTATACATGTGTTTTGTTTTCGTATGTTCTTGTTCTTGTTCTGTTGTTCTTGTTGTTGTTGTTGTTGTTGCATCAAAGTCAACATTGAAACAAATAACTTAAGAACGACAACCGATGTTGTTTTGTTTCCTGATATTCGTATATATAATATACCATACATATATGTATACTAGTACATACATTATACATATGTATATGATGTTATATATAGGTGTATACCTACCTTAAACAGTACTACATTCTCATTTGTTTAACATAGGTATACATAAACATATATGTATAGTGAAGGAGCTGGTGTACAATTTTGATACATAAATATTATCAGCCAACAGACATCACTTTGATCTTTTGAAAGTCATTTCAAATAATCTTGAGAATATCGTGGACTGTATTTTAATACTTTGACCGACGAATGTCAGGAATTGGTATTTAAATATAAATAGCAATTTTTACTATGTATTTGTAACTTTTTTGCTACTACACGTTGAACAGTCTGAATGGCTTAGTTGTCTGAGGTATTATCTAGGTATTATGTCGGAACTGGAAGATTGCTGATTCGATTCCTAAAGGCGGCAGAATGTTAATTAAATTAATTTAACAAAAAAGTTAATGGGGCGGTTAATTAACTAAATTGTCGGCGTGTGGACAAGAACGAAATTAGCCGGCTTACTTGTGAACGATTTCGGCAGTTTCCTTTCACAAACTCCAGATGAATATCGATGTAGTTCCTATGAAAGTCGGCTGCAGTCTCACAACCTACCAATTCCTAGTCCACATATGAATTCATTGTCGATTAAGGGTCGATAAAAAAGGACTAGGAAGGCGTACTTGCCAGGGTTCGATCTCCAGAGAAGAAGACAAAATTGAACTTCTTGACAGCATATTTTCATCTTAATTAAATTCAAATAACATTGAGAAAATTGTGGATTGTATTTAAATACTTTGACCGATAGATTGCAGGAATTGTGGTATTTAAATATAAATAGCAATTTTTACTATGCTTTGTAACTTTTTTATTTGCAACTGGATCCGTTATGGAGTCCTATTATGTGCAGATACTTTCTTAGGTGATAATGCTCGGTGATGAATCCGGTAACTTTTCGAAGTTGTATTCTGTTCAGATAAAGTACATCTGGGAGGGACAGTCTAGTCCAAACCATAGTGTTTTATTTAACTTTTATACCGTAGACTTCAGGTCGAATATACCAGGATATCTTCGTATATTCCTACAATTTCACAAAACTTATGAAATTTTCGGACACTCTACATAAAGATGAACAAAAGCGTGTAGTATTGCTTTCTTCACATAGATTTTTTTGTCTATTCTGCCCGAAAAAAAAACAAATCGTAATTTGAAATGAAAAAATTCAAACGATACCTGGTTTATTGCCATCAACTCCCAAACTATATTGCTTGGGAGAGGATTGTGTATGTTATATAAATATTCCTGTATGTATAAATACTTACAAAACATGTGCAAGTCTAATTTATATAAACGGTCTTTAAACAAACTTGGCACTAATTTTGTTATAATAAATGTTGTTTTATTCTACATTTATTTTAATTCAAAAAGCTAATAAGTAGATTATTGTAATTCATTCACTTCTTTGGTTTTCGAAACTTTTCATCGAAGTTTTACCTTACCGTAAATAATAATATATTGGTCACTAATTGAATTTTGTCTCCGTGATAGGTTGAAGTTTATATGATTTTATTATATCCGGTGTGTATAATGTATACCAGGGTATATTAAGTTGCGTCTGCCGACTTTGTAACGATAACTTGGAAACTGGGAGGTTATGGGTTCGAATCCCGAAATCGGCAGTTTGTCAATTAATAAGAAAAAAAAACAGAAAAAAAGTGGCGGTTAATTGACTAAACTGTCGGCGTGAGGACAAGAACGAAGTAACCGGCTATGCATGAGAAGGTTTTCTGCAGTTTCCTTCACGAACTCCAGATGAATATCGGCATAGTTCCTATCATAGTCGGCTGCAGCTGCATATCCTACCAATTCCTAGTCTATACACAAAATTCCTTCCACTCCACTCACATCGTCACATCCTTAGGAATCACAATGGATCTTATGGTCGAAGTGTAGCCCGTCCAGGGCAGGCTCTACAATCTATCCATCTATCTTGTAACGGTTGAAAATATCGATAGCAGAAATAACATTTCGGTATATGTTGGTATTCATAAAATGGCCTAATTAGTTCATTTCCGCATATCCACCCGTCCGTGTACACAATAACTCAAAAACACAAAAGGGATAACGACGTGAAAAAAAAATCTACCTACTAAGTTCGTGATCTGGCATAATCGAATCAAATCAAAGATGTGTATGATTTTTCAAATTGAATAATGTTGACCAAATATAATACTCAAATTTTGTTTGAATTTTTATTTCAAAAACTCAATAGTTTTGCCACAATTTCAGTTCAAAAACAATTGTGCGTGCTTACTATTCCAAATTAACAATTTACGCATTGTTCATAGTAAATGCAATGTATTTAAACAATTAACTCAATTAGTTGTTATTTTATATTTTAACTTTGGAAGGGCTTTATTAAAATCAAATCAAAAATAAATATATTTGCATTTTTTTACTTAAATCAAATTCTGAAAAGACAAATTTTATTCACTGAATAGTTGAAATGTATGAAATGACATGAGAGACTAAACACTCCGGGGAGGGGAAATTTAATCATAACATATTCATAACCAAAGCATTTATCAAAAACTGTATTCATGATATAGGCATCATGGTACTGACGTAAGATTTGAATCAAAAATAAAAATATTTGAAGTATTTTACTTAAATCAAATTTTGAAAATACTAACTTTATTCACTGCATAGTTGAAGTGCATAGTTGAAATGACATGAGAGACTTAAATGACAGTCTTAGCATTGATCGTTTAAAAAAATACACGACTAAACACTCCGGGAAGGGGAAAACGGGTAGGGGAAATTTTATCATAACATATTCATAACCAAAGCATTTATCAAAGACTGTATTCATGATATAGGCATCATGGTACTGACGTAAGATTTGAACAGGCAAACATTATATAAACAATCAAGTGAATAATAACTTAACATTGTAGCTAAATATACAGGGTGTTTCATAAAAAATAATGGGGGAGATTTATAAGTGATACACCATAGATTTATTCTAAAATGATTATTTTTATTTGAATGGTTTTTGGAACACAGCATTATGTTTTTTTGAAGGATTACAGTTGAATTATACCGAATTCATTTGGTTTTCGAAAAAATATTTAGAACAAAAGTTGTTAGTACTTTTATGACAACTATTGTTCCCTTTGTGGATTTTAATCGAATTTCACGCATGTTATAAAATCGAATCATAGTATGAAATCATTCAAGAAACTAGTAGAACATTTCTCTAGCTAGTATTTTAATGAAACAATCTGTTTGTTTACGTGTGGGTAAATACCCTGTATATATATCTAGTAAGCCTATCTCTTGAGCTTACATATTTAGCAGTACCTAGAGTAAATATTATAAGATAAGGTGCATCATGTATCATATAACTATATATATATCATATATCATTTTATTGCCACAAGCCCCACATCATTGTAACCTTTTACAGAAGGTAAAATTTATATATATATATATATATATATATATATATATATCAGTGTAATTTCTGTGTATTAGAATGATTTTGCTTTCCTTCTATATATCAATATACAAATTTATTGATTTGTTTTAACTTGTTACGAGCTACGTATACAATTTTAACAATAAAATGTTAAAGCTCCTTTGATTTCCATTCACAAATTTGAAATGTTCAATTTGATTTCACTAATAATAAAGGTATATATATGTATATATATATATATATATATATATATATATATATATATATATATATATATATACATACATACATACCTAGTGAGTCATTTCCTTCAGAAATTCGCTAAATCAGGTACTTATCAGGTCCTCACAAAATGGTTGTTTCTATGATATGCGGTATATTAATCCTTGAGTCATATGAATTAATTATTTAAAATTAATAAATTATTAACAAACTAATTATTAATTTAAACTAATTATTATTAGAGTTTATTAATTATTAATTATATAAAGCAATTATTAATTCATAAATCACTTATTATATATATTCATATAAAATGTCTTGATTGACTGACTGATTCATCAACGCCAAGCCAAAGCTATTGAAGTTAGAAATATGGAATTTGGAAGATATGTTCCATAGAAAGCGTTAGGTGCACTAATAATCGATTTTTAGTAAATAATCCCTAAGTCACTCTACCCTAAGTCATCTCTTCATCAGTACAAAACCAATATTCTTCGAAAATTCGCTTAAAAAATAATAAACGATCCGACGTGAACCAAATGATTTTCAAATATGAAGTGTTTCGTGCACCAACTGATTTATTCACATTTTCTAATGCGGTGAATAAAAGCTACGAAAGTGTTGTGTATAAAAAACTTTTGTTTTAAAAACATTTTTCAAACATTAATTTGTTCACACACACAATTGTGCAAAAAAAAAGAAAAAGAAAACTATATCCAAACAGTTGATGAAAACACGAAATATAATTCATAATTAATTATAATTTTTCCTTCAACCATTTCATTTTTCTCCATTCTCTTTTTTTTTTTATGTAGGTACACAATTTTTTTTATTTCGCGTATTGTTTGTTGAAAAAAAAAACAAACATATGCAACTATAAAAGTTTTCCATCCAAACAATTTTACAAATTAATAAGTAAAGTTCTATAACTGCATATTATTTTCACAATTCACCATCGCATCACCCCCCCCCCATATTATTAAAGAACAAGTTGTTTAAAACCACCTACAAAAAAATTAATTACCTGATTTACGTCAAACATAAGTTTATAGAACGTGTTCTTGAAAACAATTGAAAACACGTATATATATATACATGTTCATAAACTATAATATACGCGCAACAACAAAAAAGTTGTGCCTTTTTGCATATAAATAATTAAAATTGTGTTAATTAGAAAAAAAAACACACACACAATATTTTATAACACAAATTAATAAAGTTTTTTGTTTGTTTTATTTGTGGAACAAAAACAAATTAAAAAGTTTCAAACTTATGAGCGCTTTATTTTTGTGTAAAATTAAACTTTGGTCTGTAATAAATATTAACCGTTTTAGTGTTGACGATATCTTATATAGTTTAGAATAGATTTATGGAAAAAACATTGAATATAGTAAAAATTCAAATTCGCCCCAATACCTAGATCAGTTTTTGTATTACAAATGCGTATTTCGACTACAAAGTAGTCATCATCAGTATAAATAAGCTAGTCGTAATTTACTCTTTGACAATTAGAAATAGATAGAAAATCGAAATCATTAGACAAAAAAAAAATTAATAAAAAGTTACAATAAAATAAATTTTTAACAAAATAAATTAAAATTAAATAAATTGTATTGAAATTACTTTTGTTAAAATTGCTTTCTTTCAATTTACTCTTGTTAACATCACTCTAATTAAAATTACTCTTATATTGTCTCAGGATATGTTATTCGTGGCTAATTTGGTGACAATTTCAGTTTCCGTGAAACTTTAAGAGTAATTTCAATAAAATTTTGTGAGAAATTTCAATAAAATTTATTTTATTTTAATTTATTTTGTTTAATTATTTATTTATTTTCATTTTTGTTGTTTTTTTATTGTCATCTAGTTTATACTGATGATGACTACTTTGTAGTCGAAATACGTATTTATAATACAAAAACTGATCTAGGTATTGAGGCGAATTTGAAATTTTATTTCAAAAACCTAGAGTTCTCATTAATTATCATTTGATAACCTAATATTGAATGTAGTGTTTACATCTGATCAGTGCAAAATAAAAGTTTTTTTGAAACTGTTTTTTAAAAAAAAAGCTCTATTAGTTTTATCAAAATAACTAGCATATACCCGCGGCTTTGCTGCGTTTTATTGTTATATCTCAAGCTTCCATCATATTAAGACTTCAATATAATTTCCCACCGCTTCCATTACTTTCAAAATTTTCGTCTCCATCACTTCCACTACTTCAAATATTTATCGACTCTTCCACCAAATTTCTATATCAGCTTATATTTTTTAATTCTATCTCTCGTAGCGAGATAAAATACATAACAGTTTTAAGTGTAATTATAAGCTTTTAAACAAAAAAACTTTCATCAAAATCGGTGCAGTAGTTTTTGAGTGCTCGAACAAGTAAACAAACAAATAAACATATTTACAATTTTATAATAGTAGAGATAACAGTTATATGATGTCATATGGACCACAAGTTGATGTGCTTTTTTTTTTAAATTTTATAAATGATTTGTACCTTATTGATTCGACTTTCGAAAAAATGTTTCGGTTAAAAGTTGTTCATTAGAAATATAGCAACAACTTTTATTCGAAATTTTTTTTCGAAACTCGAATGAATATGGCACAAATCATCTATATAATTTTAAAAACTGACATCAACAAATGTCAACAAAAGGCGTCAAAAGTCGAGCTTTCATTTCAAAATATTCCTATTGATTTGTGCCTTATTTATTAAATATAGGATTTCGAAAAATTTTAGCAATGGGTAATCAAAATTGCTAACAAGTTTTTTTAGTTGTCTTCTTGTTTTTTTAGTTGTCAAGGTTTTTCGTAATTACAAGTTTTTCGGAGATAAATATTTTCAAAGAAGTTTGAACAATAATAAATTTTTATTGATACCAAAAGTAGTAAAAAATTTTTATTAAAAAATTTTTGAATCTTAGTTTTTTAGTTATAATCTTTGTTGCTTAACGTGAAGCTACAACCCCACATTCAAGCCAAAAAATTAGCACAAAATTTTCGAGTCAAGAAATGCATAGAAATGTATTTCACAAGCTTTTATTTTACATGCAATGTATATATGTATGTATGTTCGGGTCAAATCTTGCAAGCTTAATTAGAACCACTTCCTCTTATCCTACGGAGTTGAATTTTTACATATTCGTTCAGTTCCGATGACAATGCATTTTTATTGTAAGTATGACAAGAATCGACAAGGGGAAAGAGGGATTTAGAGGGAGGGGGAAATACAAAATTTGGTATACCTGTCTTAATATTGAAAAAAATCGAAAAGTAAAGTTGTAGAAAATTAGTTTTACTATAAAAAGCTTGTTTTTAAAAATGTTTTTTTAATAGAAACTTATTTCATTTTAAAGTATGCAATGTAAAACTAAATAAAATTGATTTTCAATGAAAATTTTAAAATCGTTTACAGTTTATGCGTAGATACATTTTAAATGCATACAGTAATTTTCATTAAACAGTTTAAAACAGTGGAAATAAATTTTCTCCCATTATTATTATCAAACTTATGCACACTATAAAGGTCTACTACCTACACTATGTTTGTATATTGGTTGCAGGTAATTTACCGATATTGGTAATTGGCAAATTACCGATAATATTGATAAAAAAGGATGAAAGTTATACATACTATATTGCATATACAGAGTATTCTGAAATTAATTCAAAAAAACTATACCACAGTGTAGAGCTGTAAAAAACAAACAAAAAAGTTTAATAAAGTTTTTCGATTTAATGCTTAGTTATTGAGATATATTAATTAAACATTCATAAATTTAACCATTTTGTGGCTGTCGCTACACTTACTGAGAACTCCGATTGTCGCTACTCTAGTATGCTTAACTGTGACCGCCCTACTCCACTACTGTGGCAACGCCTCCTTACACTATGCGCTCTGTGATTGGCGGAGTAGGGCGGCCACAGTAGAGCATGCTAGAGTAACGACCATCAGAGTTTTCAATAAGTGAAGCGACACCCGCAAAAATTCAAAAATGCAAATTTATTAATGTTTAATTGATTATAACTAAAAAAAATAAGCGTAAAATCGAAAAACTTTTTTGTTTGTTTTTTACAGCTCTTCACCGTGGTATAGTTTTTCTGAATGAATTTCAGAACACTAAAAACAATGCTTGATGGTACTGAAAGTGTGTAAGCGCCCAAAACGAATACACTCATGGGTTAATACTTCTATAAATCTACAATCATTTCCCTTATATCCTAACGAAGATGGCGGCCATAGTTTTTATTATCAAGGTCATAAATCAAATCTAAAATAGTAATCGAATGATAATTTTATGGTCACAGAACAATAAACCAGTAAGGTATGGCCACATTTCAAATAATACACGTTACTGGTTTATAGCTCTATGTCCAAAAAATTATCATTCGATTAGGTACTATTTGTAGTTTTTAAGTTAAAACCACGTCTTTTGTGATCTTGATAATTGCCGCTATTTTCGTCAGGATGTAAGGGAAGTGATTGTAAATACTGTAGGCTGATATTTATTTCTTTGTTGGTCGCTATTTAATAATCACCTGTAGAAAATGCAATAGTTAAATAATAATGTGAGCCCGTATGTGTTAACACGCTTTGATACAAAAATGGTCGAACTATATTGTGTGCGATGAAAATTCATTGAATTCTAATCATTTATGTCACCTACTGAAACGCAAGAATTGATTAGTAAAATAATAATAATACATCAAGTAGGAGTTACGTTAACTATACGAATTTTCTTAGAGCAAACAGAAAATACTATATCATTGAGTATAACATATGGTACAATCACTTACCAAAAGATGTGTAGAATATGGCCGACTATGATTTTACTGCTTTTAAGCAATAAAGTTATAAAGTAAATGATTCGTATTATTCGGAATTTGAAATATTACCGAATCGAAATATTGAAATATAGCTCATAGCCGCTCGTATTCCACATAGAACTTTCGATAAGTGATTGTACAAAAAAAATCAAGATGACATGAAGAAAGAATGTTTGAATTTAAATTGTGGTAAAACTATTGAGTTTATGAAAAAAAAAATACAAACAAATGTTGTTTATTTTGAAAAAAGAGATACTTATCTTTTATCTATAACTTTTCATCTATCACTTGCGGTTTGACCTATTCACGCAATGACTTTTTTAATTTAGAATACGCTGTATTTCCAGTTGTTAGTAACTTCATACCAAAATTAAAGAAGCCTTGCAAGAAGGCCTTTCCAGGCCTTTTTTATCGACCCCTAAAGGACAAGGAATTTATATGTAGACTAAGAATTGGTAGGTTGTGCAACTGCAGCCGACTTCGATAGGAACTATGTCGATATTCATCAGAAGTTTGTGAAAGAAAACTGCAGAAAACCTTTACAAGCATAGCCGGTTAAGTTCGTTCTAATTCATACGCCGACAGTATAGTCAATTAATCGCCCCATGATTATTTTTTATTAAACAAATTTAATTGAAAAACCGCCAGTGTTGGGACTTGAACCCGTAACCTCCCTCCCGAGAAGAGCATCAACTCGACCACACGGACTGGTTAATATTCCACGAGGCCAAAACATGATTATTGAATTTTTGAAATTGAATTTATTTTAAAAATTTGTAAGGCATTGTAGACATTGACTTTGTAGGACATGAAATAAAAAAAAAGTAATTGATTCACTAAATAAAAGAACAAACTGATTACTCAACAAAATTATATAAAATCTCAAATATCATTATCGCGCAATAAGTACCCTAACAAAAACATTTATTAGGGCCTATCTCATCTTGTTATAAAAGTATTTATTTTTAATTGGACTGTATCATAAATTCATGTACGTATATAAATTTCTTCCAAGAATCAAAATGTGTCCCTAGAAATTTAGTATGTCAGTTTAGAATTTAGTTTGGATAATGTGATATCTCGTTTACACATTTTGGTATGCAAGCATGTTTTGAATAGTAAATATGTATATATATATATATATATATATATATATATATATATATATATATATATATATATATACGTGGATATCTTTATGACATTAAAAATCGAACACTTAAGGACAATAATCTTACAACGATTTATAACCTTTTTTATTAGTCCTAAATATTTTAAAAGTATTTATTGGAAAATACCAGGAAATTGTAAATTAGAAATTAATTTGACTTAATGTTACAGATATGACAGTAAACTATGTTTTATATTTGTGTGTATATTATACTAGTGTGTGTGGTCGCCAGTTTTCAAAATATGGTGGCAAAAACAAACCTAACAAAAAAGTTTTAATTTTATTAAATAATTAATTCAAATGTTCGGCAAAACCATTTTTTTAATGCAATTATATAAACTGCATATTTTAAAGACTATTTATAAACATTATTTATTATCCTGTCTACTTTAATAATATAGTTATTATAATTTTAAGTTCAAAAAAATTCTCCATAAGACGCTATGTTAAAAGTTTGATTTTTAATCGATAATTACTCTTTGAAATGATCGACAACAGGTGTTAAATTTTTGAGGGAGGATAACAACTGAATTGAGCTATTCAATTCACTAAAAAAAATTTTTTTATCAACTATCAAGCTTCATGGATGAACGTCCTTAATCTAATTGAAACTCAAAACTATTAACATATAATTTATCCGATAAATTTTCAAGGGATATCTTTTCTTTAGTGATGAAAATAGTATACAGATTGGATATTATTAAATCATACTGTAGGGGTTATTATCGTTGTAAAATAAGAACCCACCTATTTATATAAAGACGAAATTTAAGCAGATTAAAATAATCATTATACATGTTTGCCGTATTTAAGGAGATTCATGTACCTATTAGAGATAGTACATTGATGAAATCCACAATTAAGTTTATCATTTTTTGTTTAAAATTAAAATTCATTAATTTAATAGCGTTTTTTAGTGGGAAAAAAATTGTTTCTACTATGTCGATTAAAATTATTAATAATTAATTCTTGGCATATATAATATATAAAATGGTATTATATGTTTAGGGCTGATTACGGTTTAGAAAAAAAAGTTTGGTGTAGGTGACCAAATTTGTTCAATTCCGCAGGTCCGTCTGTTAATAGATACGAAAAAAAAGCTTGAAAACATCATATGAATTGGGTGTTTCAAGTTACTTTTTGTATATCTATGTATATATTTATATATATACTTAGATATACAAGCTCCCGTCCTCACGATGTTTTCATTGTGAAGATCTCAATTTGTCCCTCTGATCCCTTTGATCTGCAGTTTGTCCCGCTTGGGATGAGCAGCGGAATGTGCTATACAGGATACCAACCACCTGGAACTAAGGGTTCTAATCTGTAAGATTTTAGAGGGTGAAGAGGAGTGGCAAGCGTTCATCCTGTTCTGCGAAAATGTTATGAGCGTCAAAGAAAACGATGCACGTAACCGGCAGGCGGTCCAGGCAGGACGCCCTAGAAATGCACAGTAGGCAAGATCTTTAAGAATAGCCTCAGGCACTGTGAATACTCAGGCACTGTGAAGGGTCCCTCAGAAGTAATGCTAACGCGGTTCCTGAGGGCCCTATTACCACACGAAGATGGAGAAAGGGGAGGTTTTTAATCGGTAAGAATCCGACACCCTCCGTGTCAATATCTATTGGCCGGAAGTCATTCGAAGATTTTCCCCTCTAAAAAAAAGTATATATATATAATATATATATACATATAAATATATATATATATATATATATATTTTATATATATATATATATATATATATATATATATATATATATAAAGATTACCAACGAATTATTAAATTAATAATTAAGAATAACAGGATTACATTAAAATTGTTATTTCTAAATTTTCCCAATCCGAAAAATTGATGATCTTTTTCATTGGAATAAACGCCTTCTAAACGTAGGATTCGACAGATCTTAATATATTGTGTTTCCATTCGTACAAACAGTTTGAACTCATCTCGCAATGGGCTCTCGCGAATGGGAACACTTCGAAATGTAAATGTTAAGTGTCCCAGTTGTTATGCCTTTCAGTATATAAAATGAATATTTGTACATATAATATGTGTGCATCTCTCACTAAATGTGTTATTGCGTTACATACATATATATATATATATATATATATATATATACATATATATATATATATATATATATATATATATACATATATATATATATATATATATATATATATATATATATATATATAGAAAAGTAATTTGTTGACAATATCGTATATGTATATGTGTGGCTTAACTCCACTATGTGATGCTGATGATGATTTGAATATATGTAACAAAATTGTATATACATTTTATATCCATGTGTTGGTTTGGTTAGGGAAGTGGGTGTGGGAGAGGTGAAAGGGGGAAATGAAATAATATAATGATGAAAATGTGGCAAATAAAGGCAGTAGAGCGAAGTCAGCAACGAAACCAAATAACAGTTTAATTTGAAACCTCTTCAAATAAATAATAATGCCATATACACACTATATATTATAATTGTTTCTAATTCCTTATAATTAGTTTTGGGAATAATTTTTTATTACTATTTTTTAGTTATTAAGTTTTTAGTTATTATTATAAAAAGTAATCATGGCATAAAATTTCTTTTTCCTTTAAAATGCAACTAATCTATCTATTGCTTCATGTTTTTTTTTGTAAAAATACATGTTTCTATATTATTTAAAAAAAAAAACTTTTACTTTTTGTAAATTTGCCTCGGCCGATGCGAGGTTTTTGAGACAATGTACCTCGCCTCGCCTCGGTTAGAAATGAGGGTTAAAATTTTGAACCTCGCCACGCCTCGCCTCATGCCTTGTAACCGAGGACCGAGGCGAGGCGAGGTCACCTCGTAGCCTCGTTGGAACACTAATATTATCTCGTCTTCTAGTCTCGGAATTTTATTAAAGGCTTCATGTGTTTCTTACCCTCGAAAACTACCATGCGGAACTACCATTATTTATCCGAATATTCAATTTAAAACCAGGTTTCTTCAGCAAAAAAAAAAGAAGAAAAAATGGTATGAATTAGGCATGAACACATGAACACATCCTACAATCCATAAACTAAGTTTACAAACAAGTGAAGTGCGAAAATTGTTTACAACATCTCTCTAATAATGACAAGAATATATCTATTTATTATATATCACATTGGTATGACAAAGATAAATAGATATATATATAATATTATTATAATTGTTAACAAATGATGGTTATATGTATGTGTTAGACAAGGATAAAACACTATATATATATATATATATATATATATATATATATATATATATATATATATATAAAAGTATATATATACTAATAATATATACACGTTATACACAAAACATATAATAAACACCGCATTGATGTAATCGCGCGGTTTAACAACAACATAGATGGCAGTCAGGCAGCAGCCAGGCAATGCAATGCGGTTGGGAGGCCGCAATGGTCTAATGTAGGCGCCATACAGGCGCCCAATACCGTCATCTCCTCACTCATTTAGTTTATATTATATGAATGTTAAAATATAACGTAGGCATTATAGATACTTGCGCTATCTCGGATATGTGTTATGTATTTTTGTATAGGGTGTTGCAAAGTTATGTTGTTTGTTTGTTTGGGGTGGTAAAAATCATGAAAATTGGATAATAGTTAATGTGAATATGGGAAATGTTCAGCTATCGTAATAACAGTTTCGAGAATAATGGAGGAAAAAGTACTATAGGAATACCAGGAAATTTCTATAATTGATGGTATTATCAAAATATGGAAAAAAGTTAATACTAAAATCTAGCAATGTTTTTGATGCGAGAGATACATGTTTTCCAAGAAAATTCAAATTTTCGTCAGTTTTAGCAGTCTCCCAATCAAAAACAAACTCATTCTAAAAGTAAGTGAGAATTACAACTGAGTTAATAATAATAATTGGGGAAAGTGGGGTACCGCAAATGGGTTCCTAGCACCTAGACCAAGGGATCTCTGTGCCCTCCTTGAGGACAACTTGTTACCCAAAGAGGTAACAGGTGCTATTACAACAAATCAAGCTTTAGGATTCTGTTGAGGCCAGAGGCCACACAGAAGGCCTACAACTTATCCGCCGGAATTGATCTCAGGATTGATGGATTCAGGTTTCTGTAGGTGCAAATAACATGTATGGAGGTTTCAAAGGCTCTCCAAGTTGGATCATCAGAGATTCCCAAGTTATGAAGGTGATAGTTTAATCGGCAGTGTCCTGTCAAGAGCCCCATCAACCTTCTCAACTGCATTCTATTGAGTTTCAACCGAGGACAGTCGAATGGCCTAGCTGTGCTTATGCACAACTTGGCCTGTCGCATGCCCTGCGCAATGTCTCTGTAATCGAGATAAGCTTGTCGCAGCCACCCCTTGATTTGGTAAATTACGAAGCATCTTGCTATGGGAATACTAACTGAGTTAATTATCCGGTATATCCTGAATTTATGTCAACAAGTTTATAACAAAAGTTGTTTATTTAAAAAAAAATGAACATTTTGTGTTTACATTTTTATTCTATCTCATACGATTTGAAAGATAAACAGTTTTGCCCATTTTGTCCAAACATGGTTCGATTTTGCCCTTTCAAACTTGATCCTACTTTTTAGCTCAATAGAACAGATATAAGAAATTTCCGCTCGCTGTCTCTTTGTTTCGTTTTTAAGATCATGTTTACAGACGGACGGACAACTTTGCGGAATTGGGCTGATTAGGCCATTTTATGAACATCAATACCAGAATTTTTTTTCTGCGATCAATATTTTCAATCGATAGATAGAAAATACACTACACAGAACTTCTTCTTCTTGATAAGCATTATCATTCCTAATCGTATAGTAACCATAATTTTTGAACACCGTGTATATACCGAATAATATCCTATCTCCCGATATGTGCTACCGTAGATGTTATGTATTTGAACCTATGTGGACTAATTTTGTGTATGCATAATGAATGCTATTTTGTATAATGCATAGACATTTGAATAAAATTAAAATTATTGTTGATAGTTTAATATTGAAAATGTTTTTCTTTCATAGATAGACACCAGGTGCCGGTTACCCTTACCCATGGTTGTTTGTATATGGTTTCCCTTAGGAGCATTAAAGTTATTATTGGAATAGTTTCTTAAATAGTCAGCCATAGCATACAATCTTAACTTTCCTTCAGTGGTTCGTCCAATCTCATTAGGATGAAGACTTTTGTTTTGCACAATGTATTGTTTAAGAAACAATAAAGATTATTATTACTATATAGTTGGAAAATAGATATGAAATAAGTTTTCTAAGATTTTAAAGTTTAATATTTTTGTCTTTTTGTCGTTAACTTAGGTGATTATTTTCCAAGGAGCTTATTAAGGTAGTCGTGTACCAGCCCAAGTGGTCGAGCGGTCTAAGGCGCAATGCCCGCGTAGTATGCATACTTGGAAACTGGGAGGTTATGGGTCTGAACCCCGACATCGACAGTTTGTCAATTATTAGGAATAAGAAAAGGGGTGGTTAGATTGTCTAAACTGTCGGCGTATGGACAGTTTAGTCAATTAACTAAAACAATAGGGAATATGCATGAACATTTTTTTTCACTTGAATTGAAGCATGTTTACCTACTTGACAAATATCAAGGTAAAATTACTTTTTAAATAACTTTAAAAATAAGCGAGATATGAATGATTGAAATTCCCGATTAGACAAAGAGGGTGAAAGCCCTCTTGATATGTTATGTGACATCATATTACACTTTCACCATTTAAAATACACGTAAAACTCCGTTTTTAGTATTTTTGCAAGAAAGAGACAGATAATAATCTTTAAAAGCTTATAGCTCTCTTGATATTTGTCGGATTTTAATTTCGTTTTTAAATATTATTACAGTATTAACAGTATTTTTATATTCTGAAAATAAATGTGAAAAAAAATTTTCATGCATATTCCCTATTAACTTAACAATTAAATTAAAATTAATTTAATTTTTAATTTAATGTTTTCATGCGTTTGTTATGAAATGTGTACTACCAAATATTTTGTGGCAAATGGTATATTTTAATTTACATAACACCATATAAAATGCAATAAAATCTGATTTTTTAAATTGAACATAAAATATATGCATGCGGCTGTTATATAAACTGGGCAATATATTTATTACACTACCTGTGAATACAGAATAATATGTAGTATTTATACTTTAAAAAAATTTTAATATTTCCTGATAAAAATACTTATTTTATTTGTATTTTACAATATACTCGTCCGGGCGACTTCACTTCAAATTTTCAATAATGACTCTCTTATCATAATATAGCCGTACCCTGCCTAACCTTACTCTCTCCATGGCCCCCCTCTTTTTCCTAGCATGAGCATTGATATCCTATAATCTGGCCAGATATCCTATAATCCGGGCTTTCTAAAAACAACCAGGGCCGGTTCATACAATTGTATTTCTTTTTAATCAAACTCTCAATGTCGGTGGATGAGGGCCCCGTTGTTCAAACCCTAATATTCTCTCTATAGATCTGTATGTACACTAATGGGCAGTCAGACAGCAAGAGACACGTTGCGATTGATGTGTTGAGGATCAAACATAATACCAACATTCAAAAACTATAGTGCCCAAAGTTTAACAAATACTGTATCAATTTGCGAATCGATGGAATAAATTCATTAATAATAATCTGATATATATATATATATATATATATATATATATATATATATATATATATATATATATATATATATATATATAAATGCATACAATAATTTTATTATATACATAAAAAATTTAAAATACAAATAAATTTTTTTAAATTTTTTAAAATTGTTATATTAAGTTTTTATAAACAAATTTTGTGCTAAATTACTTTCATTAAGTTATTAATTTTAGAACCAATTTTTAAATAACTTTTTATAATATACATATAACTATACACAATTAGTATAATAATTTGATTGGGCGTAGGTAAACTCCACACTTTATATAAACTTCGTCTCGTCAGTTTTATGGCGCTAAATTAATATGTTTGAACTCGTTTTACTGTGAGAATTCTGAAAGACGTAGCACAGTTTAAAACGTTTTTAAAAATTACTTGAGTGTCTAAAATTACGCCAATTACTTTCCAAAACAAGACTTGCAAAAATCTAATCCCAATATTAGTATAGCTTTAAGGATACACTGCAGTTTACCGACGACATCTGTAAGCTGCGAGCGAAGTTTCAGCAAGCTAAAAATAATTAAAGCTTGCCTACGTTCAATAATGAATCGAAAATAAAACTGCCTATGAGATGAACTTAGATGAATTGTCGACTCATTCGCGGAAAGGAAAGCTCGACGTGTGCAAATTTATTTAATGGTTTTTATTCTCCTAGTCACAAAAAAACCCACCCAGTATCTTTGTTTCGTGAGTTTTTTGAAACCATCATCTCAAATGCTGGATAGAAGGGGCGCCAAAGTCAAGTTTTTGCCCCGGTTCGGAAAAATCCGGTAGACCCGGGGCTGTGTTTGTTACAAGGAACTGAAAAGTTCGTGATTTTCCATAAAAAATAAGAGTGCGGAGTTTACATGTCTCCATTTTATTAACGGGCAATAAAAATTATTTGAAACAATAAAATTTAAAAAAAACTTAATTTAATTTTGTAAATTATACATTAAACGTACTGCGTTTGTGTATGTATGTGTGTGTGTGTGTGTGTGTGTGTGTGTGTATTCGTATGTGTGTGTGAATGGACGAATAATAATAATAAAAATATTATATTTAGTAATAAAATAATAAATTTTTAATTATTTAAATCAAATATTATAAATAGGTAATAATTTTTTTGTGTATTGTGATTTTTTGTTAATTACAATTTTTTTTTTGTGTTGAAATGATTTTTATAACAAATATAGATTTTTAGAGTTAGTGTAAATTCGATTGAGAATTTTAAACATAATTCTTTACTTCAAGATAGCGAGGCTCTTAGTTTGGATATTTGAAAACAGATTTGAATTTTTGTTAGTCTAATTTCTGTCCAACAATATCCAACGAACATTGTTGAACCATTTGGAAGTCAATTTTAAGTGAACCGTTGGCATTACCTTGGCTGCGAAATTAGTCCAACAAAAGTTTCGTGTTCAACAAGTTCCAGCGATCAATATTGGAAGCATCTTTAAGTTTATTTAAAACGATTATAAATAACAACTTACTGAGTTAATTGCCCAAATATCTAGTATATACGTACGTTTACGAAAAAAGCTTCAAACAAAAGTTATATTTTAAAGCAAATTTTTTATCTTCAAACTATTTTTCTATCTCTTTCCCCTGCTCAGGGGAAGCACTCACCGATTTTGCTCATTCACGAACTTCCTTTTTAGTCCTCGAACACCAACTTTAAGCTGGTTATCTTTTTTCGGTTTTGAGTTATCGTGTTGACAGATGGACCGACAGACAGACATGCAGAAATGATCTACATAAGATTATTTTATAAACATCTATACTAAAATTATTTTTCTGGGTTGAATATTTTCGACCGTTATAAAGTCGGGTCTACACTTAATATAACCTGGTATAGATTGTATACCGGATATGAAAATATCACCGTTTTTAGTATGAACTTGACGGTGCTTTTGAAAAATTTTTTAAAACTTTTCAAATAAAGCCCAGCAAATTTTAAAAATGGTCCAATAATGATCCAAAAAATTGTTGAACGGGTTTGCTGGAGCATCAAGTGAGCCAGGTGAATTTATTCGAATAATTTAATCAATTTTGTACGAACTCTATTCAAATAAAACCAGGTGAAATTATTTTTAGGTAACAAAAAAATTATGAAAATTAGAACAATTATATTCAAATATTTTCGAAACTTTCCAAAAATAAATTACAGTTATTTGAAAACAATAAAAATAGAAGTATTATTTGTTAATTTTTTTTTTTTTCAAATATTTTTATAATAATATAATTGATATTTGTGAATATATGAACAAGAGTTACGCATCAGATATTTTTTTACGAATTACTTGTTAATATCTGTACTACACACATGCAAAAAAAAACTCATTTGTAAAGCTTGGTTCATATCTTGAACATGTTTTTTTGACTGTTTCTTGAAATCATAGATAATAATTATGTCCTGGATGGTATTTCGAGGATTGTTGCAGACAAACTCGTTAAAAGTCCATAAACACGTTTTGAAGTAAAATGTCCCGAAACGAGAATGTGAATGTATTCAGTACCCTTCCGAATGTATGGTATATATTTGGGTAGAGTGGACAGTTGTACTATTAACTCCAGAAAAATAGCGTACATTTTTCAAATTTTGCAGTGGCTTTGTATCAAATTCATTTCTTGATTTTCGTAAAAATGTTTCGAACAAAAGTTGTTTGTTAAAGAGTAACATTGGTTCTAAATATTTTTTTCGATGAATAAATAGTTTCGCCACATATCTATTGTCAAATTTAGAAAAATTTAGAAATAATATTTGCTTCCGAGACATAAATATATATATATAAAACTCATTGTTAGTTAATAGTTTTATCTAGGTTAGTAGGTCACAGTTTTGTGAGCGCAACATAATTTAAGATATGCTAGATTCCATCTATTGGGTAGATATTGAACTGTTAAGCTCTTCGAATGACGTTTTATAAATAATGAGTTTTAGAAATTGGTAAATATGTTTCGAGAAAAATGAATAAAAAACAGTAAGATCCCACTAATAAAAATATTTAACTAAGAGGAATAATTTTAAAATTATTTTATAATCTCTTACGTGTAAAATTATACTTCTGTTGATTTATGAAAATACTCACCTGAAACAAAAAAGAAATGCAAAAATTAATGAATGTCATTTTCAATTAGTAAAAATTATTTATACATAAACCATCTCCTAACCCACAGAGCTTAATTTAACTTCACACTTGTGTAGATACGTATTACAATATACCTAGTCATTATCAGTATTAATTAGCTTATAGTAAAAATTATTATCCGGGAAGCTATCTGATGTTGCTCGTTGCCAATTTAGTGACTGTCTAAAGATGTAGGATTTGTAGGATATAATTAGTGTTTGTTCCTTAGGATTATGGCATCAGGTGGCAATAATTTGAAACAGATTAGGCTAAACTGTGATAGTTACAGATGCGTTACTAAGGTAACGTTAGTAAAATAAAAAAATTTTTAAGATTTTGGTCATGAAACTCATATGTAGTCTGACTTAAGCCGCTTTTTTTGAATGTCACGTGTAACTTAACCAATAATCAGTTAAAGAGACCCCTGGCAGCAAAATAATTTAAGTAAACAAAATTAAAACAGGTATGAAACTGTTTACTTCAGATATATACAGGGTGAATCGAACCAAGTGCATAATAGCACACGCCTCCACTTCCTTTCATGATCCTCCCATTTTCTAACAACATCCAATAGTGGAGCACTCTTTGTTAGGTAGACGGTTTGTTCATAATACAAATGTTGTTTTGTATGTTGTGTCTAGGCTTCGACGGACATGGTGTTCTTATATTGAATATGCTTGTGGCCCCAATTATTATTGTTGTACTTAAGTGAATAACAACTCATTGGTAATGATTTGTTATTCCGTTGACTTGTAGGTTTCAGGCATGCATCAGTACCTATAAGAGAGCCATGTCCGTCTGAGCTAGCATATAGCATATAGGATTGTATTTGTGTTATGAACAGACTGTCTCCCTAAGAGGAGGTGTTCTACTGGATATTGTTGAAAATGAGAGTATCATGGAAGGAAGTGGAGGCATGTGCTATTATGCACCTGATTCGATTCACCCTGTATAACGAAGCCAGTTATACTTCATCATATAGCTTTAATATTTATGTGTTTTAGTAATAATTGTTTAATAAGTTTTTAGATAAGAAAATATTTTATTAAAGACGAATATGAATAAAATAAAATATTCTTAATAGATAAAACGATAGTGTGAAACTGGTTTTATTATTCATTGACTTCATTCAATGAATGATCCGATCGGCCCCGTTTTAAATATACAATAATAACAGCAAAAAAAAACTATATATATAATATAATATGTGCTATTATTTAAATTCATGTTTTGTTTAAAGTTTTATATTATTTTTAATATTTATAATTTATTATTTATTTATTATATTTTGTTGTTGTTGTATTTATTTTTTAATTTATTTATTGTTAAAGTAACTATTAGTTAAATTACTATAATTAAGTTAATCATAAATGTGTATCAATAGTTGACTATACCGGGTATTGCAAAATTATACTCCATAACTTCATATTACGAAGTATATAATAGAGAGTTCATCAAAGAAGATGAAAAGTTAATGTGTACTTCATTGATTCAGAATTGGATTTTTTCGAGATCCAAAATGTTAAGTTGGCAGACGAAAATTTTCGTTTTCTGGAAAAGCCTATACCTCTTAGTTGATAATAAAAGCCCGTTAAAGCTAAATGCACGGGCATATATTATTATTATATAAATCACAATTTGATAAAATTCTGCTATACAGAATGCTAAAAAAAATAAATTAAATAGTTAAATGTAAAAGTTTGTGGCGCTTTTTGTTAAAAGCTTTTATTGAGAAGACATTGGCCATTTAATACACAAAACAAGCTTTTAAAATTATTTTTATTATTGCCCCTAATGCGATACCAATTAATAAAAGCTTGCGTATTAGTTTTTAATGGTTCTACTTTTACTGACAGCAAGGTCATTTAGATCGTATTGACATCAGAATTGCATAAATCTGAAAAATTTCAGATCGATCGAAATCAAGTTAAATAAAATCAAGTAAAACGGAAACCAAAGTTCTTTAATGGGATGAATCGGACAAGGGGAAATGGTAGCTTAGGGAGAAACATATAAACGTGGATATTTCTTTTAATATTAGTAAAATGAAAAAATTGATCATAAATAAAGTAATAAATAAATTTTACTACAATTCAATACCTGACCATATTTTCTGTAACACTAATGTTCACTGAAATATTTGCAATTTAAATATAATACCCATAATAATGAATATTATATACAACTCTATCATCATTGGTAACTTAATTTAATACTTATTATGATTCTGTCTTCTGAGAAAAGTCTACGTAGCTCCTACGTGATGACTTTTTTTTATATTCAAGATTACATGAACCTTTTTTATCATTTTGAAGAGTTTGAATCACCTTCTATAGAGACTATGAAACATAATTTTGCAACACTGTGTATAGAAGTATACTTCATCCAGTTAAATGAATTATTTGTTAAGGTATTTAGTTATTTAGATTCTTTTTATATTTTTTTAATTTTAATATGGGAGTTTTTTTTGTTGTATTTTCTAAACGGATTACATTTTAATATTAAGTCAAAGGCCATTGATATTTATTTAATTAATTTGTAATTATATTTTGTTATCCTCTAAGGCCATAAAAAGTGTAAATATGTAGGGTAAACTTGATATTATATACGTCCCAATTTAACTTTCTCATATCAATTTGAAGTCTCATTATATTTTAGTATAGTCCCGGCCTTGTAATATTCATCTTTGAAACGGCAAGAGATAGAATGGAACTTTTAAACCAGTTTCATTGTACTTTTAAACCATATTTTCAACTTCACATCCCTTCTGTCCTGGGTTCCTCTATTTTAAATATATGTATTCACGTTTAAATATGTATTTATTGTAGTTTTCGTCTGGGCCGCCTGGTTGCAAACAGCATACACTCCCGTTCATAAAAAATGAACCAGTAGAAACATTCAAAGTGTTTATGTATGTAATATTATACGTATACTGGTTCAAATATATTGAATGAGAGTGTACAATACTAAAAAGATATTTGTATTCTAAGAATTATCGTTTGGCATTTGAATTGCAAGTGCGTGGAATGTAAAAATTGTTTATTATATCCATTTTACGATAGATATTTTATGTAAATATGCGGGCTTTTTGTCGTTATTTGTTTATTTGTTTATTGTCTAAATTTTAATAATACAATAGGGTTTTATACGCAAGTGACAGTATATTTATTTCCCTCGAATATTGCGAATATGTCAATAAAGCATATACCGATGTAAACTTAAATTTTGTGTTTGTTAAACATCGAAAATTTAATAGTCGAAAAGAAAGAAAACCGAATTAAAAATGATTTTACGATATATTTACCCATATATAGTTGTACCTATACCTACTTGTTCTTAGTTTTGGACTTTTTGCGAAGGCAAAGCAAAGTTAGCTCCATAAATATGTATATTTAAGAGCCGGATTTTTCGCTTTCGTACACTACAAAACCAAGTGTTAAAACACACTACCCATACCGATACGTGGAACATTTTTATACCGATTTTATACCGATACGTGGAGATCAGGACGGAAGCTGTTAAATTTAGAGCAATATTGAGATCAAGTACACCGTAGTTTACCGTAGTTTAATAATTCTTGGTATTGTGGAAAGGGGTGGTAAATAACCCTGCACTCAATAAGAATTCAGTAGGATAGGGTACACTTTTTTCCAATTATTTTAAATTATTAATAATTTTATTGCTTTTAAATGTCCATTACGCTTAAAGGCAATAAAATAATAAGAATAATAAAAAAATATGACCGTATCCTACTGATTTGTCATTGTCTGCTATCCGAAATTTTTAGTGAATATATTACCGCATCATTATCCAAACACTTTTGGGCCAGTGATTGTACTATGGACCACAAAAGTTGATGTCATTTTCTTAAATTTTGTAATTGATTTGTGCCTTATTAATTCGGTATTGGAAAAAATGCTTCGGATAAAAGTTTTTCATTTGAAATATAGTAACAATTTTTTTTTAACCGCATGAATAAGGGACAAATCAACAATATAATTTTATCAAATGGCATTAACTTTTATGGTCAAGTGTACATATAGCCACAAAAGTATAGCTCATTTTTCAAAATTTTATAATTGTGGCTTATTCATTTGATGTTCGAAAAAATAAAATAAAATACTACTGATAAAATTATAAATATAAAAGTGACTGATAAAAATTGTTATCAATAACTTTTATTCGAAAGATTTTCCCAAAAACCGAATGAATAAGGTCGGTTTGTACCATGGTGCACTAATATTCATTAAATGGGCATCAATATGGCGACCAAACCAGTTTGAATTTAAAATCACACCTGTTCCGGCCGCCATATGGATGACCATTTAATGTATATATGAGTGTACTTCCTAATCATCAGATACCTATAGATCTATTTAACAAAAGTAAACAAGATATATTTCTATTCCTCCTAAAATATTAATATCTAGAATAGCCTCGAAACAAACATGTTTAAAACATAATAGAAAACAATAAGTTTCTTCAATTAAAAAAAAAAAACGTATTCAAAATAATATTCTGTTAAATAAAGTAACCACAATATTAAACGCGTTTAACAAATGCGGTGGTACCCACATCGAAAACGAAAAAAACATAAATAATGTTTCTTTTTGTGTGTGTGTGCAAAAGAGCCATTTTATTTTAGAAAAATAAATAAATACAATAGAACAATAATTTAACAATAGACTATTGTCCATCCCAATTTAAAAATAATAATAACTTTTACAAAACCAACATAAAATAGAAAAATATTGCAGTTCATTTCATTTCATTTCAGTTTTTTTTTGTCAGAGATTATACACGGCAACAACATATCAATAAATAATAAAAGTATCACGTGACCATGTTTAGACCACTAACACAACATACAAACGAAAAAAAAATCAACAAACGCCATATTTTTTAACTCACACAATATTTTATATTTTAATGGTGTTATCTCTGTTAGATCAATCACATTGTACAACAACAATATTGTTGGAACTATTTTAACCAATTCTTGATGGCCAAGTCTAATATATTTTATGAGGTGGGGCACACCACACATCGTACACCGCAACACACACACATACACACACAACAGTGCACAACTAAAATTCCTAATCCAAAAACAGAGAATGGTGTTCGCGGTGTGAACTGACAAAGATACTAAACATGTATTAGATATATTTAAGAGTGTGATGATAGATTATATTTCATTCTTCTAATCAACATATGTTATGAATGTATGTTGCGATGCTAGAAGATCAACATTATTATGTGTACTCTATGCCCCCCCTCCCCACTGTACCCCGCACCACCCTATCGTGGTGTCCCTTGTGGTCCGCGTTCGTGTGTGTATTGGATAACTAGACAAAAACTGGTTTCTCATTTTATATATATTTTATATGAAGGTCATTTTGTTATTTTTTGTGTGCAAATGGAATGGTTGCTTGTGTTTTTTTAAAGATATTCACAAATTCATTTTTTTATGGTGAATAATTACTCTTTTTTTTTGCTTTAGGTAATTTTTTGCAAAGGTTATCTTATTTATGTATGTCATCAAGGTTGTAGTTAGTGTGAATATCATCAAGGATTGATCTCCTGCGAAATTTTTCATTTGGATATACATAATACGAAATAAAAACTAAGAAATATTATGTGTATGTAATACATGGTAGCAGAGCGTGGTTTTGATACAGAAATCTCCAGGTTATGGGATCTACACTCACAAGTTTTCGCAATTTATAGATTTTTTAGACTTATTTGCACATTCTGTAGAAGATAAGTCATTTGTAATCTTAATAAGGCCAGAAAAGGTAGGGCTAATCTGCTGTTTTCCGATTATCAATTAACACGTTGTAATTATCTGGGTTGGATTGTCGGATTTTGGTTGTAATTGGTAAAAAATTAAATATCTCGAATAAAATATTATTTATGGAAAATATAGTGATGTTTAATCCATGATTATTTGCTCAATATAATATTGAACAAAATTAAAGAGGCACAGTTTTTATTTGCAGGTTCAGAACTCGCAGATTTTTTTTTTTTTTGAAAAAATGTCGGTTTCAACAGTAATCGTAAAAAAATTATAGGAAAGTTTTTATATGCCAATAAAAACGTATTGTTTTAGTTTTTTAAACTTTAATTACTAAATACTTTATAAAAACTATTTAAATACTCGGTTGGTATATAGAATATATACAAGGGTGTATTAAGTTTAGTCCAGACTTTGAAACGGTTAAAAATATTGACCGTAGAAACAATTTTTGGTATAGGCGTTCATAAAATAACCTTATTAGTCCATTTCAACTCAAAAACGAAAAGAGATAGCGAGTTGAAATTTTTTGTATGTGTTCTAGATCTAAAAAGTAAGGTCAAGTTCGTGAATGGGCAAAATCGGATCGTGCCTTCCTCCACCAGGGGGGTAAATATCCATCTTTGACACCGTAATTGAGATAGAAAAATTTAAAGAAAAATAATGCACTTTTTTAAAAATAAACAAGTTTTGTTTGCAATTTCTTTCATAAACTCAGTATATACCGGGAATTTAAGCAATTATATCACTCAATTGTTGTATTCATTTGTTTTTTCCACATGTCGCCATCTGAATCCATTTTCACTTAACTGAAATAATATTAATGCTCGATTTATTGCGGTTAGATTTTTTTAGGGTACAACAGACTCTTAGAGAATTTACACAAATCCTGTAGTTTAGTTTTTTTGAAAGTATACATAACTTAATTATATGTGGATTAAAAATGGACACAATTTTCATTTGAATTTGCAGCACTAACGATATTTATTCTCTACTGATAGAAGTATTTAAACAACCTATAAAACATATCAAAGATTATTACAATAATCAAAGAGAACTCTAGGTTTTTTGAAAAACTAGATAGACACGCATTTGGTGAGACACGCACCAAATTAGCTACGAGCAACATATCTCTGACTCCATATCCCAGAGATAGTTACGATTAGCTATGATGACTACTTCATACTGATGATGACTACTTTGTAGTCGAAATACTTATTTATAAAATAATTGTTCTAGGAATTGGGGCAAAATTTGAAATTTAAGTTATAAAACACATAAATTTTTTTTTTCAAAAAGCATACTAGATACCTACTTATATATTGAATTTTATAAAAAGTAATAAAATATGTTTACCTAAACAGATAATAATATTTCTCTTGTATGGTTACCTAATTGATGGTTTTAAAACAGAATTTCTATTGAATTTAAGTAAATAAAAAACCGTGGATGTGTATTGAATTACCGGTTTTAAATATTCTCAGAAATTTTAGTATCACATTGAAATTAAATATATATTTCATAAAAACAGATATTGGATATAATAATAATTTTTTTTTAAATAAAAATGTATAAAAAAATTTAATTATCAACATTATTTTTTTATTTTACATAAGCAAATATTTTTATAAAAAAAAAAGAATATCTTCGACACGTTTTAGTGAAGTTACAAAATTTTTTAAGGGGTACGGAATAGCAAGACGGATATGTTAGGCAAAAAGATTAAGAGTTATATACAAGCGTGTTCCAAAATTAATTAACATTTTACTTCTGTTAATGTACCTACATATTTTTATACCTTAGACCTTATGTATCTAGAGCACGGTAGTGCGACAAGCGTTTAAGAAGTTTGAGGGGTTTTTGGCCTTTGTGCATACAGTGTAGGTACTAGCTGAAGAATTACCCGGGCTTCAAAAAATTCATATAGGAAATTTATTTCAAATAATTATTTTTTTTCAGTCATAAAAATTAGGTATGGTACCCATCCATTAAAATATATCAAGGTATACGGATATTATTATGAAGATATACTATTTGAATGTCGATTATTGGAAATGTGACCTAAATTTTATGGCTCTGAGGGTATTAGTGTAGAAGGAAAAATAAGAATCCAATTGTCTAATACCTAATTCTAAAATAATTATAGTTTAACACAATTTAGAATTCAATCTAATATTGATGTTTCCTAATAAAATATGTCCAAATATATTTGTTGAAAGCTACTGAGGTAACAACATATAGTTGTCTAAATAACAAAGGGCATGTGGAGTGATTCCGCAAAAGTAACTAAATATAAATGTATGTTGAGATTTAGTAGCGAGTCCACTACAAGGGTAATAAAATTATCATTCATTCGTAATTCTTATTATTATTTTAATTTTGAATTTAAAATCACGCCTATTCTAGCAGCCATATTGATGGCCATATATTGTAATTGACTGTACCTGAATATGTCTTTAAGAAAGGGTTTTTGGAAATAATGATTCGAATTAAAGTTGTTTAGCTCATTTGATAACTTATGATGATTTTAACTTTCACCTTAACCATGGCCAAGGGTATTTGAAGATCGACTTGCGTTTTCAACTAAATGGGCACATATATTTTTTGACAGAATCTGATATCCGACGAAAACAGAACAGTAAAACTGGGTACTAAAATCTATTTTGGTTAATATTTAACCATTTTATACCCGTTTTAAAATATGAATTTTCTAAGATAATATTGCATTAATATCTCTAGAAAAAATTTATGAGGTGTAAAACGTTTTTGTTGGTGGTCAATAAATAGGCGGGTAGGCAGGGATTGGTGGTCAATGAATAATAATGAGGACTCGTTAAAGAAAAATTCATGGAATTTCAATGTGCGTATACAGCAGTTTACCAATATTATAAGTTTATTCACAGAGTGTTTCACATTATGAAAACTAAATTTATTGAGGTTTAATTACTTATATATTTCTAAAATATCCTGTCAACGAGTTATTTGATTACTGTAACAATAATTTTTTTTAATTGGATTTCAATTGATCGGAAAGTAGGCGTATTTTTTATTCCAAATATGAACTTTACTACTATTTTTTTGTTTCAATTATACATACCATTTACCAAGTTAGTTTATTCAGGTAATTTTCGACAGATGATCTTAATTATACGTTATCAAGGTCGTAATTGGTGTGAAAATATTTTTATTAAGATAAATATGATATAAATTAAGAATTATTATGTGTATGCAATACATGGTAGCAGAGCGTGGTTTTACTTCAGAACACATTTTGTATAAGATAAATGGTTTTTAATCTTGAAATAACAAAAAACGGAAGACTAAAGTGCTGTTTTCCGTTTGATGGTTTCAAATAAAAGCCCTATATTGTTGTACTTTCTATTGCTGTTCATAATATCTATCGTAAAGATCAATTAATAAATTGTAATTAATAGGACTTTCAGGCCCTAATTACTTTTAAAAATATTTTTTGATTACTTTAAAAATAATTTTTTTAACTGGAACTCAAATTGATCGGAAAAAAGACATAATTTTTTATTCAAAATACGAACCTTACTATTATTTTTTTTCTTCTATTATTATATATACCAAGTTATAGTTGTTATAAGGGTGGAATTTTATACCGCCTTTTTCAAACAACAGAAAAAAAAGCAGAATCGTTACATCCCCCTAATTAAGTGGATGATAATATATGTTTTTATACATGTATTTATATCGACAATAATTATTGGATATAGATATATACTTTCTATCGATTATAATTTGTGCTTTTCGCCCCAACAACTTTAATTATATTGAAAATATAGTGTTGTTTTCTATAATAATTTTTACGCAAAATACAATAATTTTAATTAAGGGTTGGTTTCAATGGACCTGCCCATAACTTGTTTGGGCTCAGTTCAAATAAAACTACAGTACATAATTGATGCTTTTTAATTCTTGTAAAAAAATGAAAATGTAGTATTTTTGTAGTTTAAAAACTCGTTTGTTGCGGTAGACTATCATCACTCATACGTTGCGCCATGGGCCAATTCCCACCCCTAAAGAATATTCAATTCAGCTGTCGTTTATTTCAAATACTGAGATTTATGCGTTCAATTGTTCAAGTGACAAATAAGGAATCTTACAAATGTGTATAAATTGTTTGCGTATGAATGGGTTTCCATACAACAAAAAATCAAGTTTTTTTTTTTAGAGTATTTCAATATTTAGTTTACAAAATCGAAGCAGAAAAAGCAATTCAATCTCTATAGATTTTTAATCAGTAAACATTTTCTAATCACAAAAAAGCAAAACATTCTAATGATTTAATTTTTTTTATAGTCGGTTTAATGTTTCAATTAAAATATAAAAATTAAATCAATTAGAAAAATATGCTGCACTTTATATGAATAGAAAAAAGATTTTTCTTAAGGTAGTCGTGCTAATGGGCATAATTATAGAATGTTTCAAATTTTTGTACACTTATTAAGGGTGATATTAAACACTGACACTTAAGATTAACTGTCTCAAACTCGAGAAAAACTTAATTGAAGGTCGAATAATTAACGTGGGAAGAAATGGAGATTGCCTATATTAAGCAGTATTTTTAGCAGTTTTGTATTTTTAATAAAAAAACGACACTTAAGAATCTTTTTTTTAAATAGTTATAAATTATTGGATTTCTTCTGTGTATTAAAAAAAAAACGAGCAAGATTGACCGTCTCATTGTTTAGTTATAACAACGCAAAGTGAAGTCATTATACATTGTACTATTCGAGTACATGTATGTAAACAAACAGTATATCAACTGTTAGGTAGTATTTGTATATACGTATGACAAGTATCATATATGTAACTTGCCTAACGGGACAGTCTTGGACTAAAATGGCTTATAATGATATACGACCCTTTACTCTTACTATACACATACGCTTCACAACTTTTTGACAATATTGTATCATAACAACTACCTTAAGTACAAAAACTAATTTTTGTTAAATTGTATTTTTTCAAGAAAATCTTCAGTTGTCAGAACGAGGCCAGACGAGACATAGAAGATTTTTAAAAGTCAATACAATACAAGAGACATGCTACACTTGTCTCGGGGTATATTGACTAATTGATCCGATCTCAAACGTGACGAATTGCAAAAAAAGATCTTTATATTTGAAAACAACTATACATTTATATGAATCTAACCATACATTATATTCTACTTAGTAAATAACTACGTAGAGGGTATTCAAAAATGAATACAACATATATATATATATATACTATACTAACAACAAAATACAATGATTATGGAAAGCAGTTTGAAAATAAGTAAATATAGAAACGTAGAATACCTACTAGAGACCATACCTAGGTTATACAACACATATGTGCTTTACCGAAGCATGTATATATATATATATATATATATATATATATATATATATATATATATATATATATATATATAAACATATACTATATAGCCCTTAACTTTGTTTGTTATAGTTTCCCTTGTTATAATGGTAAGTCACGCGACTGACTATATCCAACATATATATATACATAATAAAACTACCCCATATCATATTTAGTTGAATGAATGCATATAGGAGAGCCAACCCTTCGGCGGTTTAACTAGGTTCTCAAACACACAAAACAATTGTTATTATAAATGTTATACTTGATGACGAAGAACAGTGGGCGTTCGATATGTGTGCTTGGTCGTATATATGGTGAAAATAAAAGCATGCAGAATTCTATAATACAGAAACAAAACCAATGGCCAATCAGAGGAACGTTTATCTAATGGTCGAAACACTAGGTTTTCTAACTCACATAATATGTAGAACTATATAGGTAAGTATATATATATATATATATATATGGTAATGCCTATATAAGGTAATCACATTATACTTACCTATAGGTACATGTATAAGCTACAACCTAACTTTCTATTTTTACAATTAGGTAAAAAAGTTGTGTTGGAAAATGTATATATATATATATATATATATATATATATATATATATATATATATATATATATATAAATCGAGTTTTACGCATAGCTCTTTTATGTAATGCGGGAAAACTCTACGTACCATGTTGTTCATGTGGAAATTAAACAATTTTCAACAAAACATAGGAAAAATTATGTATTCATTTATATATATATATATATATATATATATATATATATATACATATATATATATATATATATATATTGAGGGATGAATAATATACTTATATATAATTGGTAAATATTTTATATAATAGGATTTTTACGTGTATTTTAAATGATGAAAGTGTAATATGACGTCACAAAACATATCAAGAGGGCTATCACCCTCTTTGTCTAATCGGGAATTTCAATCATTCATATCTCGCTTATTTTTAAAGTTATTTAAAAAGTAATTTTACCTTGATATTTGTCAAGTAAACATGCTTCAATTCAAGTGAAAAAAAATTTTCATGCATATTCTCTATTATATTGTGGTTATATGTAGGGTTATTACAAAAAATTTTTTGTGTTTGGTTAATAAATTTTTCATTAGATCTTTGGAGAAAATTATTAGTATCATACCCAAAGATAATTAATGAAGTCTCTATATGAATATATCTTGTGCTGTGGTTTATTTTCAGCTATCCTAGAAAGTAGATTTTTGGTCTAAGGCTGGAAAAATCCAGGAACATCTGAACACTGCAGAATTTACATTCACATTTTTGTTTTTGGTGAAATAATAATAAAACGGTATGAAACAGAGTGAAACTGTCACCAAATTAGTAACAAGTAACATATCCTGCGACAATATAAGAGTAATTTTAATAAGAGTAAAATTAACAGGAATAAATGTGAATGAAGGAAATTTTAACAAGAGCAATTTCAATATAATTTAAAATTTATTATATTTTAAATCTAATATATTTTAATCTAGTTAATTTTCTATTTATTTTTATTTTTGTCTATTGATCTCCACTTTATATCTATTGCTAAATGTCAAAGAGTATAGTACGACTAGCTAATTTATACTGATGATGACTACATTGTAGTCGAAATACGTATTTATAATACAAAAAACTGATCTAGGTAAAGGGGGCGAATTTGAAATTATATTTCAAAAACCTAGAGTTCTCACTAATTATCATTCGATAATATATTGTATAAAACGGTATAGTTTAAAGATCAGTTCGAGTGGGCTATAGATACTAGAAATTCTTTAGAATTTATTTCAGAAGATCCATCTAAGTATACAGGGTCATTTTTTGTTATTAGAACAGTTATTTAGCATCTTTCAAGCAATATATCAACGAATTTAACTTCTTTACTCGAAATTTGGGACTAATATCATTCATATGTAGAATGTCGATTGGGGAATATAGATGCGCAGAGTCACCATTGCTTAGTGTAGGTGAAACAGATACAATCAGTGATCTAAAATTGTGTGAAAAATGTTGAACTATGAACTTTTAAGGTGCCATCATATTTCCATGAGATGAAATTCAAATAATATAAATAATACATTTTATTCCTTTATTACTTTTAATTACTATCAATTAAAATTACATATACGATTGAACCTCACTAGTGCGTGTACCAAATTTTATCTATATATGGTTATTAAAATAGTCATTAAACGAAGAAAAATTGTCTTTAAGTATACTCAAAGTACAAGGCTTTCTTTCCCCATACAAGAAAAATGAATTTTATTGTAAGAAATAATTTTAAGTATCATGAAATTGCCATTTCCATTGCTTTACTTAGTGATGCCGCGAGCGACGAGAGAAACGAGACTAGACGAGAATGAATAAAAATATTTTTTTTTTAAATTGTATTTTTTCAAGATTGTATTATCTTTAACTGTAAAAAGTAGATGTCAATATAATGCAAGAGACATGTTACTCACGCTTTGTCTCGACTCGCGGCATCACTATATTGATGAAGTATTTAACGCATTCGCATAATTTTTGAATAGAGGTCTCAGAACATCGAATATACAAGAACATGATTATACAATAATGATGATTATACCTGCGATGATGATGATTTTAAAGACGTGTTTAGTGGGTGTTAACTGTATCTCACTTGCATCTTATGAAATAAGATATCAAAAAATGAAGTTTTTATTATTTCTTTTTTTTTAAATTTATTTATAAAATTCAAAGCTTATTATTTATGATATTTACTATTGAATAAATATGGCCGCAAGAAG
Source organism: Nineta flava (assembly GCA_963920215.1). Taxonomy (NCBI): domain Eukaryota; kingdom Metazoa; phylum Arthropoda; class Insecta; order Neuroptera; family Chrysopidae; genus Nineta; species Nineta flava. The sequence continues at coordinate 44,169,058 of OY986044.1, forward strand.
AACAAATACGTTTGTTTTTTTTTTTTGAGTAAAAAAAATTATTAAATCGTGATCATATTTTATACAATGTTGTTCAAGGCGTTTTAAAAAGTTTAGAAGGTTAGAAAAATGTAATTTTTTTTTGCAACGGGAATTTTGTCTTAACTTTTATTTGAGTGCTATAAAATTGGTTATTTACTTCTAGAGCGTGCATTTCACACGCTGATTATTAGTATAATAATTGAACCATATTATTCCATATGTAGGAACGGTGAGCGTAAAAAACCATTTTTATATTGTACATATAGTGACTTCAATCACTTGCCTAGACAACCTTGCAAGAACCTGATCCAACAACGGGGCAATCACCCCCAAAATCTTTTATCGCGTATAACTATTTTTCTATAATAATTATATGAGAAAAAACATTTTTTCAAAAATTTGTATTTCCATCAACATTTGTATGACACTTTTTTTTATATCTACAGTTTCTGAGAAAAGAAATAGATAGAGATATAAAGATATCAAAAACTAAACTAAACGTTTCACACAAAAAATGATTGATTTGAGGGTGTTTGCCCCTGTTGTCGGATCAGGTAATTAAATGGGTACCGTTGTTTTACGGTTCCCGCTTGGACTATATAGAAAAATAAAAAGTTTGAATGCATTCCTATTGTTTAGTATTGAATTAAGATATATATTTGAAAGATTCCAATGGAACAAAAAGAAAAAAATCCCATTGTGGATATAAATGTAGGTTAATGAAATATAGAGTGTTGAAATATTATTTAATCAAGCTGCTTGTATAGGCTTCGCACTGAAAAAATGTTTCATACAAAAGTTGTTTATATTTATAGCTATGAACCATCGCCTCGACAGAACAAATATGTTGTGTGAATATGACCTTAATCGGTCAAGTCGTTTAGAAGATACACGAACACTAACATACTTCAACGATTATATACACAACGAAAATTAAAATAGACCCAATAGCAACATTGTGCAGTGTATCTATCACTGTCTACGCACAGCATGCCATGATATAACGTTCTTTGTTACTCCCTCCAAAGACTGATACCACAGTGCATAGCATAACACTTAGTATTATAATGTTGGATGCTTTGTAAGTATTGGATTGTATTATTTTAACGGCATTTTAACAATGAAGTATTTCACAAAGACAAACAAAGTGTAACAAAGACAACATATCATAGTAACTACATATAGACAGCGATAGATACATTATACACTGTTTCCAGATTGGGTGTAGTTTAAAAAACAAGCTGCATATAAATAAAGAAAACGCATGGGCAAAAGCGCCGAGTAATTCTTGGAATAGAAATTAACACCACATTAAAAATACTTTTTACCATAAATTTAATGAGAAATACTTTGAACTTACAATTCTATTTATTGGACAGCCAAATACGACATACTCAGGACTTTTACTTTTTTAAATCCACAAGGAAATTATAACACAGATTAGGGGAAATTTCATATATAAATAAAGTTGATCGTATGAATATTGTTTTAGACGAAAACCAAAGTGTAAAGCTAAAATACTATGCATATAGATATATAGAATGTTCGTAAATACATTGAGTACTAAATATAATACACCTACACGAAACCGGCATTTGTTCAACATACAATTTTAATAGCAGGTTATAATACAGAAAATAGTCTAGGAAAATGCTATATATATATATATATATATATATATATATATATATATATATATATATATATATATATATATGTATATGTTTAGTAGTATTATTATAAAATGATAACATACGGAATTCTAATATTTAAAATACATATACATACATATACTAAAATATATTAGCATAAAATAGTACATCTTGATTTCATCCTTTCACGAATACTATTTGTGCTTCAAGGTTGTTAAGGCACGCCTTTAATATATTATGCCAACCAATCAAATGATTCTTAAATAAATTTTTACTTACTAAAAAAGTTTTTTTTTTTTTTTTGCATTTCGTATTTGTAAATTTATTTATTAATAAATAATTATATATTTTCAAATTCCGTATATGGTAAAAATAATCTATACCTATATACATGTGTGTAGTACCACTACTAAGCAGACTAGTTATAAATATACCGGGTGGTATCATTAAAATATATATTTTTTATTTATTTAGACGGAGCAAAATAACTTTTCTTTTAATCATTCAATCATTCATATTATATACATATATACATAATTGTCGAATACATCAAAAATTCCGTTTTATTTCAGTTAATGTGGTTATTATCTACGGTAATGATTATAATTCAATTAAATGGAAATAGACTGTATAGAAAAGGGCTTGTGTTTATTTTAAACTAGTTGAAAAAGCTGGCTTCAAAATATTCTTACAGGGCTTGCATAGGAAATTTTTGTTCCCAAGTTTTGACAGTTCAAAAAAGATTATTTTCAAAATTTTGTTAAGGCAGATATTTCTATTGAAACTATATTACAGATCTAACCATCAGAAAATTGTGAAAAATCGACCCCATTACAATAACTTTTCAAATGGGAAGTTAACAAGAACGCCGGGAATAACAGTAAAATAGTTATTCAATTATATGGGCAAAGGCACCGGGAAGTTATATTGGATATACATATGATACGAATCGTTTTGAAAAAATAATTCAATCAATTCTTAATTACAGATTCTTGTAGACTTTTGACATTGTCATAAGTAATTTGGTTTTTGTATACATAGATTTCCAGTTCAAAGTAGTTCTCTTCGACCATTTGCCCTTTGAGTCGATGAGGACAATTTCACTTTCCTGAAAATGGTTGTGAAAAAGAAAAAAGCAACTGGAAAAGTTATAGTTGATTTTGAAAAATATAATTTTCATATGATTAAATTTATTGCCACACTAAGCATCTTTTGAAGGTGGTTTTATAATTTCTGAAATTTCCACTTTCATGATCAGTTTTTTTTAATCTAAAGCAAGTACTGTATTTGCAAGTATTTCATTCTCGAAAATGGTATTCAAGAATATCACTAACATTTTTCTTCGAATACACTTTAGTATCGGAGAAAAAGACCGGACTCCGGTTTAAAATTTTATTTAAATATATAAGGAATCAAGCATACAATTATAAATAATTCAGTTTTATATAATTACATATTTTTTTCCATTTTAATTAGTAAAGTTTTTTTTCTCTTATTAGAATTTCTCTACGGAATCCTAAAAATAAAATGCAAAACTTTTTATTTTTTTCATGAATATTTTAATAAGATAATAGATTTTGACTTAAAGATATATGTATATTTTTTTTTATTAATAATTAATAAATCTATAATATGGTTTGTTTCTTTAATATTGAAACTGTTATTATCAACTTTTTTGTTTTCAGTCACGAATTTACATAAAATTTAATAGGATATATAAATATATATATATATATATATATATATATATATATATATATATATATATATATATATATATATATATATATATATATATATATATATATATATATATATATATATATATATATAATTGTAAATAACAAAGATATTACTTGTGACATAATAATGAAGCTTTATTTAATTTATAAAAATGAAAGAAAATAGATAAAAATGTTTTTAAAAATTTATTAAATAAATTTCATGATGACAAAACGATGAGTTTTTTTTTAAATCGTAATTATCAGTTATTATAGTTAATTGTAGGTTTTATTATTAAATAGACGTTTGATAATTTGTATTTAAATAGAATTTTAAATAATATTTGATATTTTATGGAAATTTCAAACAAAATAGTAAAAACTATACGAATATCTATTGGTTTTTGGATTATACGATTAGAAAAAGAATTTAATTTAGCAATAAAAATAATTTAATTATTTAATAAACTAAACATGTGAGATTTTCGTTACAATATCTTTATTTTGAGTATAGTTTCGCAATCATTGTTTCTTCTTCAGAAAATACATAGTAATCTCTATATATACGGGGTGTTCTGAAAGCTATACCATGTTGTAAAGCTGCAAAAAACTAACAAAAAAGTTCCTAAAGTTTTTCGATTAGACGCTTAGTTTTTGAGATATAATTAATTAAACATTAATTATAAATTCAACTAATCACATTTGCATTTTTGAATTTTTGTGGGAGTCGCTTCACTACTCCACTAGTCACAGAGCGCAGAGTGTAAAGAGGTGGGGCCACAGTAGTGGAGTAGGGCGGCCATGCTAGAGTAGCGACAATCAGAGTTCTCAATAAGTGTAGTGACACCCACAAAATGGTTGAATTTAATAATGTTTAATTAATTATATCTCAAAAACTAAGCGTCAAATCGAAAAACTTTATTAAACTTTTTTGTTTGTTTTTTGAAGCTATACACCGTGTGGTATAGTTTTCGTGAATGAATTTCAGAACATCCTGTAAATAAAAGAGAAATATGTTATGTGTATGCTTGTCCGACTTTTTTGGAGAAAACTAAAGAAGGTAGCAAAATAATATTATGAGAGGAAAATTTTCCTTACGACTCCAGAAAAACTACTCGAAGTCCAAAATTTCGAACCGTTCCAAAGTTATAGCCGTTTTCTGGCGGCTATATCTTAATTAATACAGTTTACAGGTTCTATAGAAATACCTGTATTAACAAAATTTAGGAAATAAATTATTAGTCAATAAATTTAAAATACAAAAAAACAGACAACATTTTAAATGTCAGTCGGCTTTTTCACAGCTAGTAAAAATATACAATAATGAGTCATTATATATTATATATTTTTAGAAGAGGCAACAGTGAGTGCAAAACTACAGTCAAAATAAAAATATTGTTACAAAAATCTCAAATATTTGGTTTATTTAATAATTTGAGTGGATTTTCGTCAAGTAATAATCAGAATTGAAGATTCTTGGAAAGGTTCAGAGGGAATAAATAAAATTTAAATGTCTGAAAATTTTAATCAATACCAAATACACATAAATTAGTAGTTTGAAAAAGATCTTAAGTTTAGTTTTTGAGTAAAATCAATTTTCAAAAATTGAATTTTTGAACACTCAGTAGATATGATCATGAAATAAAACTACAATTGCTCAAAATTTAGAAACCTTTCAATTTAAATAGTTTTTATCTATCATACTAGATTATAATTTGTTTTATTAATTATATTTATTAACATATATTATATATTTATTTCTTTAAAGAGGTTCTAAACATATATTATGTAGAACAAATTTATTTTAGTACTTTTTATGAGATAATTTCTGCATTAATTTCCTGTTTTATTTACAAAAAACCTGAAATTATGAAGGACAGGAAGTTTTACATTCATATAAAATTTTATCAGTTTATTTACAAAAATGTTTTTTTCTCATATATATATATATATATATATATATATATATATATATATATATTGCTAGCCTACAGATATCTATAAACAATAATCCTAAAAATATAAATTATTAAGTCCGTTTGAAAGTTAATGTTGGAAGCAACTTTGACATGCTCTACTAATTAAACTAATTAAGCTAATTGAAAATTGTTCGAAGAAACTTTTAGTAAATTTATTTCTATTAGACCGACGAGAGACAGACGATAGTACTTTCTTTCAATATCAAGATTTTTAATCTGTTGTATGTACCAATCACAAAACAGTAAATCATTTTGGGTGGTAATTTTTTCCATAGTCTTTGTTTCAATTAAAATATAACAATTAAGTAAATTAGAAAAATATGCTACACTTTATATGAATAGAAAAATGATTTGACAATTACGAAAAATCATATTTTAAATTGTATTTTTCAAGAAAATCTTCAACTGTAAAACGAGACGAGACCAGATAAAACTATTACACGTCAATACAATACAAGGGACATGATATTCTCATCTTGCGGCATCACTAGATAATGTAAATATCAGTATGAATCGAACCATAGATCTGCGTCTATGTTTAAATATTACACCACAGTTACTTAGTGATTAGATTACATTTCGTATTCACATATATTTTTAATTGTACGGGAATACATTGTACTGTTATTTACAAATTAATAATTATTTTTTTTGACGTTTATATGAACCTATTAACTCCAGGTTACATCATTCTGAACTAGTGATGAACAAAATAGGTTCTGGCTTATGGGCTTTTCACAAGCCGAATTTAAGACCAATATCTATATCAGTGCGGTAGCACGACCAACACTCGACTTACAAAACTATGATTATATTTGCGATATTTAACCTAGAAAATTCGTAACTGTCAGATTTTTGCTGACTGAGAAACATTTATTTTTATTATCTTAATGAAGGGTCGTTAATATTTGAGTTAAGATCGAACAAAGAATTTAGTGGTATTAATTAAACTTTTAAGTATTCAAAATTTGAAAGAATTTTGCCCTGTACACTGATAGAAGGGAATATCTTGAACCAAGTAAATATGTTTTGTTCAACATATTTACTCAGAGAAAGAAATCCTTGTTTTCATTCAAGAATGTGTTTACTTGAAGACACTTAAATTACTGATGTCAAGATATTTATTTACTTGTGCAAAAATAAGTATCTTATCAATAAAAATTCTATCAGTGTAGCTTTTGAGATATAAAGTTTGAGACTATGTTGATAGCTGCAACTCTTATTAAAATTAACTTAAAAATGAAAATCATTGAAATTTAGATAGTGTGATTGAATTAGAAATATTCGCCGAAGTAGAAATTTGGTGGAAGTGTCAGTTTTGATATTTCGAGAAGTGGAAGCAGTGGGAGATTACATTCAGATTTCTTTAGTCTTAAAATGATGGGAGACGGATATATAACAATAAAACGCGAGCGAAGCCGCTTGTATAAGCTATTAATTTCTAAATTTTTTTTAAAAATCAAAACAGATTTATTGAAAATAAGTCAAAGAACAATAAATTAAATACAAAATTAATTCGATATATAGTTTCATTCATTTGACTTTATAATAATAATAATTTTTAAGAATATATATATATATTTCATCGCTTCAATCATTTTAAAATATATTTTATTTTCTAATTTATGTTAGTGAATATAATTTTTTTTAAATATAATATATATAATTTTTAATTAATAAATGGATGAGTTGATATATTAATTTCGATAATAACTTTAATTAATTTAAAATTTAGAACAGAAAAAAAAAACAACTAGCTAGTATGATTATTAACATACCTATACCTATAGAGGTATTATAAGGTATTTTTCTATCCATAAATTAGGTGCTAATCATAATTAATTCAATAGAACACGCAAAACATGCATATAATAATTTGTTGTTTTTTTATAAGTTGGTGTACGAAAAAATTAAATAAATTATTTATTTATTATAATTTTTTAGGTGAGTAATCATTGGAGGAAAAATATCTATCTAGGTGTGTGCGTTCTCACTGTAATAATAGACGAATAGATTTATTTAAAAAAAAAACTGTCTGGCAATTCAAATGTTAATTATATCTTTAAATATGTAATATTAAAAATTTCTGCAAGTCTAGTTTCAAGAGGTTTGTGTCAATCAATAGTGTTGAACAGTGTCGTACTGGGTTTTAGATGTCCAATGTCTCGACAGTTACTTAGGACCGTGGTAAATGATACTGTAAGACGCATTTAATAAATTAGAAGACAAGTTGATAATATAAATTATCTTTATTGAAAATATAGAATGAGTGTCAAAATGTGTTTGTTATTAGTTACCAAGGTAAAGAACAAAAACATTACCGTGGTATCAAAGGGTGTATGTAGTTGAATATGCAAATAAACTAAAGTATATTTTCCCTGCGACTCCATACAAACCAATAGTAATCAAATAGGCAAGAGTTTTTGGAAAATTTGATTTTTATGTAAAAAAGTTCAATTATAGTAATACCTCAAGCTAGCCATTCACCTTATTTATTAAAAAAGGATATATTTTAGCTAAATTGTCCATAAATCTTTCGTAAAAGCTGTTTCCGTCCGAATCCTTGGTAAGATCCGAGTTCAGTGTTGATGATAATCAACGAGTCCAGCAGTTCCTGCTCCGACGTAGAAAACATATCCTCAATTTAATGTACTAACGCAAACAAGAGGATTACGCAATAAGCGACGTTTGATTACGTAATGCGCTTGTTATATTGGGACAAAAGTTCATATGGAATGCATCTTCGACAGGCAGCCGAATCTCTTTGAGACGTTCTTTGCTGTTGGACCCAAACCATCTACGTACATCTATTCCTGCTCTTCGTCAATCCTTCTCCTCCGTGTATGAACGATTTTGCGTGTAGGTAGTAGGCCTGGAGGCCCACATAGGCTAGGGTCCGGGTGGCAAACGCTACCCAGACTCTATGGCCAGTCTATGGTATGTAGAGTTAGAGAAAATATGGTCAGATCAAAAATCGGAGAAAAATTTATTTACAACAGTTTTAATTTTTCATTTTCATAATAATGTTTTTCATTTACGAATATTAAGAGAGAAATTGAATATTTTATGTTTTCCCCTCACTCTAAGCCCCCTAGTCTGATTTTACCCATTAACGTACTTGGCCTTTCAAGGACAGATAGCACTAAATTTCATTCCGATCAACTTAAATTTGCAGCCCCCGGAGCACATACAGACACATACATTTTATGACACACACATATATATACATACATATATATATATATATATATATATATATATATATATATATATATATATATATATATATATATATATATATATATATATATATATATATTTTTTTTTTAGAGAAGGTTAACTTCTAGGTTAGTTCGATGAACATTTGAAGAAATTTTAAAGACCAATAGCTACATTTTCTTCGAAGAATTCGCTAATAAAAATGTAATTTAAAACATGTATAAACTATAGCCAAATAATAATATTATAAATTATATAACAAATATTAAATTTACAATTTGTGTAATTATATTTTTTAGGAGGTTCTCGTTTTTTCCTTAGTAATCCCTAAAATGAACTGAAATCTATGTCACATAATATACACTATTCTGTTACACTGTGTACACAGAGATGTAAATTAGTAAAACCAGCAAATACAAAATATGTAGGTACTCTTGATAAACTAACAAATTTATTAGTAAAATAACAATAGTCTCTATATATAATACAACTATGAGACCTCTTTAATACGGTGAATATTTTAACATTGGAAGGTAAATTTAATTCACAAATAACACCTTTCTCTTACATAAACATTGATATATCTCTGCTCTGTGTTGCTATAGTAGAGAATACTCGAGTCTGGTGGACTTGTTATTCAGCCATATATATATGTATATATATATATATATATATATATATATATATATATATATATATATATATATATATATATATATAAATATATATATATATATATATATATATATATATATATATATATATATATATATATATATATATATATATATATAAATACCTACTATTCAATATAATATGGCAAATTACACACTTACAAACATTCCATTGGTAACATTATTAACATTTGTATTTCATTGTGTTATTTATTATTATTATTATTGTTGAAAATCTATAGAACACGTTGTAACATTTTCAAAAGTGACAAACACTCGGTCAATGGATACCCGTGTGTATAGGGTGATTCATATAAACATGGGGGTACGAAAAAAACTGGTATGAACCATATGAACGAACTCTTTTGGTAGAGCAGGTTTGGTGAATATTAAGAAGCTAAGAAGTATGAAAATTTTAATAACCAAATGTCTCAACAAAAATTAAAAAAAAAGAAGAATATTTGAATGTTCTTAATTCTTAACAGAATATTTTTAGATCTAGTTGTAATTTTTATACATATGTTACATGTGCAAAAAGTAAAATAAACGGTATACGCATTGATAATAAAATCAGTATATACTAAGTATTTCAATTTATGTGTTTCGAATAAATTATATATATATATATATATATATATATATATATATATATATATATATATGTATATATATATATATATATATATATATATATATATATATATATATATATAAGTATATATATTTCAGCTCAAACACCTGTAGTTACTTGATATAACAAAAGCATGCGTGTTATATAACAAAGTGACGGATAAAAGGCCTATATAAATAAGTAAAATATGAATACACATGTTTCTGTACTATAAACTAAGTAAAGTAGTATATTATCTGTTATTTTATTCTATTTTTTTAAGGTTCCTTTTTTCTTTTCCTAAGAGTAAATATTTTACTCTTAGTACGGGGTAATGCACGAATCGATTTTGCCCATTTATTTAAATGAATCACTTTACAATTCGAAAACGTATACTGAAAATAATTAAGCTCGATAACTCGTTTTCATTTTTTTTAGTTAGCATGTTAGTGGATAAACGGTCATGCGGAAATAGACCCATTAGGTTAGTACATATTCCCAAAAAATTTTATCTACAATCAATATTTTGACCTCTTTCTAAGTACGGACTAAATTTATAATATCCCTTACGTAAATTAAATACCTACATACCGTATCTACATAAGAGTAAAATAAAATTTTTTCCAAAACAGCTAAAAACTCCGTTTTGAAACAAATCTCTACAACAAAGTTCCATTGGACATAACTGGTGAAAAATATCAATATAGAATAAATATTATAGAAATTGTTTATGATCTCTTACGTGTTTTAAAATGTACAACCATGTTGATTTGAAAATACTCACCTGAAACAAGAAAAAATAAAAATAAATTAATGAATAATTCGAAAAGAACAATAAAAAATAATAATGCTGTAAGGGTCATTGTGTACCCTAAACAATAAATCCTAAATTGTTATACGTAAATTTGAGCTTTATAGCTTTTTTGGTTCCTGCTGAGATACAGATGCCTAAAATCTTCTGTGATTGCTTTTGTTAAAATATAGCACAGTAGATGTCTATCTATCCTTAAATTTGCTCAGACGCACTACCGTGTGCTTTATGATTGATTAATTAGGTAATTTACCTTTACAAGAAAATTTGTCAATATAAAAAATTATCAAACATTTAAATAAAAGTAAATAATATGCTTCAATATTTTTTTTTTTTTAATTTGAAATCATACGGTATTAAAATATGATGATTATATCTCAAAATTATAATAACATTATGAAGCATTTAACTACACACATATGACAATTATATGTATGTGATGTAGGGGAACCCGGGGTAAAACGGGGTACGATGTCGAAAAGATGGTTTAAAAATACAGAAGGGTTTATTAAGAGACCTGTAAATTTTTCTTTGAACACATTATAATGTTATAATCACAAAAACACATGTAAACATATATAAAACTAGTGAAAATGTAGAAAAAATAAGTTTATGCACAAAGTTCTAGGACCCTAGGACAAACTCATCATCTTCGCTAACTACTCCCGTAGGTGAAAAATGAAATGAAGAGACTCTGTTGTCAGTTGCCATCCAAGATCACCCGGGGGTTATAAAATTAGCCAATTAACTTGAAGGCCTATCAAGTATGACATCAGTTGTGTCTGCTGGAAGACATTGTGAAACATTGCAGTAGAATGGAATACCCCATTCCACCCCAAAGACACGATTCGGGTTAGGAGAGTAAGTTAACTCGAAATAGATACGTAGTCAAACATTTAACTACACCAAACTAAAGACAATTAAACGTACTTCAAGCATGTACTAACTGTAGTTGTAATGTAAACAAGTATACTTTATCTTTGTTACAAGATCATCATAAGTTACAATACAGGAGCAAAAAAACCACACAACTAAAATTTCACGCACCAACGACCAAGAAAACTAGACTAACATGAATGTCGTAGTTGAACAGCCACATGTTGGTCTAGTTCTACGTATTGCCGCTCGCTTGTAGCACCCTCTCAACACCGAAATCCGTCTTCACTTCTCCGCCATGGTATTCCGTTGTGCCCTGGGTTCCCCTATGTACGAGTATATATGCATATTAATATTTTTTATACGTTATAAACAGTATGTACATATATATGAATGTGTGAGTATAATGTTATTATTGTTAATTTGACATAACCTAGAAAATGTTATTATGACAGTTGAATAATAATACTAATAATATCATTTTGTATTATTTATAATTAATAATAACAATATCATAGAGATAAAATTGTTACTATATAAGAATATCTATATTTGTATATGTATATATACACACATTTTAATAAATGATTTTATTTACTATTTATTTATAATTTTTTATATTATTTTTTTATTATACTATTATTATTTATTAATCAGTTTTATTAATGATCGGATATTTAATAGATAAAAATCATTTTAAATATTTATCATAGAAATAATATTAAATATTTTGGAATTCACATGAATATGCAGATCACTGATGCAGTCACTGTGTAGATATGCAAGGATTGAAAGAGAATTTTGGGTCATATTGTAAAAATATAAAATTATTGTTACTGCATTTTGTTAAAAAGGTTAACAATGTGAAGGTCCGTAAACGTGAATGCTGCTAGGTTTTGTGTCTTTTCGCAGTTTCACGTTCCCAGATCCGTGTCTTTTTCTTTACCTGCAACAATGGGGTTGAAAATCACGAACGGACTGATTGGCGTATGAGACTCAGTGACAAACGTGACTCAGGAATTTACCTCAAAATAAAGGAAAAATATACAACGGGAGTGTCCATACTTTATTAAAAAGATAAAAAAGTTACGAAACCACTACGGCAAAGTTTAGGGCTGTCTATATCTCTGTTAAAAGTATGAACAAAACCGTGATTGCTTTGTGAGTAGAGAGGCATATTTTTCGAACATATTTTCACGCTGTGAAGTTTATATACCTGAGTGATAAATGTACAATCAGTGATCCATAGTTAAAATGTTGGTAAATATGTGCACAAGGAATTTCGTGCGGCAGCCAATGAGCAGTCAGTAGGGAAGGGCCATACATTTTTGTATTTTTATTTCATTTAAGTGGACATTTAAATGAAAACAATATAGTTATAAAATCATAGTGCGAAAATGTTTATCGATATTTTTCACACAAATTTTCATTGTGAGAATAAATCATTCTATTTTTGGTTTGTTTGGGAGCTTTAAAAGTCACTCAAACCAACATTTTATTTCTTGAAAAACAGATAAACTGTTTTCAGCAGCCATATTGAATATTGATGCAATACGCACTTACACGTACTTATAAACGAACGGGATTCTCAATAGTAAGCACGCATAAACCAAAAGTACTCTGAAATCGTGTAAGCACCCAAAACGAATACTCCCTGTGAATATCCTTTATACTCGGATTGAAACCAAATTACACAAAACTAAACCAATATTAATACATTTAGCAGATAATTTAAGTGATTTTACGCTTTCTTCATGGTATAATATTCAGAAGACTTTCCAATTAAAAAGTTATATGTTAAAAAAATAACGTAACTTCATATTATTTTTGAATGAATTATCTATCATCACTGATAAATAAATATACAAGGGAAAGAAAAAAAAAACTTACATAAATAAATAAAATTATTGCCAACTCATAATTTAATTTTTTTTTTTTAAATTATGCGTAAAAAAAAATTGATGACTAAAATATACGGAACTATTTATCAAAAAGAATGTGAGCACATGCTTTATAGTAAATAATATAAAAATTGTTTTGGCGATTATTTAAAAATAATAATAATAGTAAACAGAAAACTATTTGTTTTGTATAAATACGACGCATATTTTTATTTTTTTTGATTATGTAAACTTTAAGGATTTCCACGAATTCTGTCTACATGTAAAGTTTTATAACCAAAATATGAGTCAAAATAACATCATATTGACATGCATTCAGGTATTCGGATACCAAAAAATTATAATTTCAAAGAAAAAAAAGTCCGTAGTGTCAAAAACAACAATTTTCATTTGCCGGATTTTCCAATAGGCAATATAGGCAGATGCCTATGGGCTTCGCTAAATTACCATCGTTTTTTTTTATTGAAAACGGCAAAAAGCATTTATGTTATTAATGACTGAAACAGTTTTTGCTTCGAGACGAAATTTTTTACAAGGTCCATATGGAGATAGGATATAAAAACCGGGTAGAATAAAGTAAAAAAAATCTCGAAGAGACCTCGAGACTGGAATTGTCTATGGACCTCACATGTCTTACCCAGGCTTAGCGTAGAAATTTTTTTTTGTAATTTTTTCGGGACGACGGAATCATATTGAATATCAAGTCATATTAATGAATGATATTCTGAACTTTCCCGGTTTGACGGAGGTCTGAGGTAGGAGTCCTAGTGGAGACATGATCTTTTTCACATTTTTAATATCAATTAAATTAACCGCATGGCGTTATTAGTAATATCAATTATTAGAACATGGAAATCACAACTTACTTGTATACGATTCCCAAATGAATTCTAAATTGAAATAAAAATAGTTTTTAGTTCTATAGTTTAGAATATATGTTAGAAAGAATTTAAAAAAAGAAAAAAAACAAAATTAGTATTATCTTAAATTCGAAGCGCCGCTGATAGCATATAAAATAAAATTTAGTTTAAAAAAAGTAGAAATGACTTTGAACTAGACGAAAAAAATGAACTAGGCAGGAAAAATCATTTTAAAAGTAGTTTTTTAATTCGTATACATTTATTTACTTATATAATCCATATTATTAATATAATATTGGCGCCAAGAAGGTATATTAGTACAGGCGCTATCTGTATCCAGATTGAAATCTTCTGGTCTAGGTATTTCAGTCCGATATAGAACGTTTACACAGCTTACTTGCGCGTACATGAAAATGTATACTTTGACGTATCACCTTCTCAGCTTTAAAAAGAGATGCGTGGAAATATATGCAATGTGAACAAACCAAAACTGTAACTGTAAACTGTAACCTTAAATCAATACAATACTAATGTCAATTTCCATTAAGGTTGCGTAGGACATTGTATAAAAGAACTATTGTATACTATCTAGACAAACATGTCATTGGAACATTGTTTTTCAACACAATTGTATATCCAGAAAAATTAACCGTTAAAAAAATGTTTTTTTTTCAGTAATTGAAGGATTATAAAACTTATTTTAATAACGACCAACTAGCTTGTATCCACGACGACCCTCGCGTTTTTTTGTTATATGTCTGACTCCCGTCATATTAGGACTAAAAACGTCAGTGTAATTTGCCACCGCTTCCACTACTTTAAATATTTCTCCACCACTTCCACTAAACTTATATTTCAGCGAATATTTTAAAATTCTGTCTCTCGTAGCGAGATATAATACATACCAGTTTTAAGTTTAATTATAAGCTTTTAAACAAAAAAGTTTTATGAAAATCGGTCCAGTAGTTTTTGCGGAATGGTCGAACAAACTAACAAATAAACAGACATTTGTGATTAGTAAATTTTTACGGATTTAAAATATATAGAGATTGAAAAAGAGTACCTACTATCGTGTCTCTCCACCATATGTCAAAAATCAGGATTCTATTTCGTCACACGCTGACTTATTCTCGTCTCTCGCGGCATCACTAGACAGTAGGTACCTTTTACTGATTTTTCTCAAAATTAATGGCGACAAATTCTTCTTAATACGAAGATTATTACCTTGAATAGATCGTAACATTTCAATTATAACCAAACTGACTTGGTTTTTAATAGTCCCAGTTTCTATACGTAAATCAATTATAAATTTTAATAAAAATGCTAATTATATATATCTGC
The DNA here is from genome assembly GCA_963920215.1 of Nineta flava. Classification (NCBI taxonomy): domain Eukaryota; kingdom Metazoa; phylum Arthropoda; class Insecta; order Neuroptera; family Chrysopidae; genus Nineta; species Nineta flava. Next base: position 44,184,723 of record OY986044.1, read on the forward strand.
TGAGTAGCTAGCTACTAACATGATTAATTAATTTAATTAAAATCACTAATTAAATGTTGTCACTATATTTAAGATAAATTTAGAAAAAAAAAACTAAAGTAGTTACAATAAATAAATCTATATAATTTATTCCACAACAGCTGACATTCCCCCCAATACATATATAGGATGGCGCATAAGTAACGGTATGATTTAATTAGTGAATAAATTTTTTGTTTACTTTTTTTTTTTCTTTCTTTTTTTCAGAATTAACTTTGAAAAACTTGGGAAATTTATAATGGAAAGACTCAGCACAGAACAAAGAACCAAAGTTGTTCAACTTTATTTTGAAAGTCAACATTCGATTATTCAGACACAATGATTATTACGAAATTTCTTTCATGTTCCGACAATTTACTGATTGGTTCAGCGTTTTCGGCAACATGGGGTTGATGTGATCTTCCACGTGGTGGAAGACCTCGTGCAGTTCGAAATGAAGTGAACATTGCTCGGGTATATGCAAGTGTTGAGGAAAACCCACAAACTTCCACCAGTTTTACATACGTTACACCTTTTCCCATATAAGATTCAATTGGTTCACGAGTTAAAACCAAATGATTCACAAATATGCATTCATTAAATAAATAATATCGTTACTTATGCGCCACCCTTTACAAGAACTAACTAAATTAAATTTAGTTTAACATTGATCGCTATCAATATCGTATATACATTATAATCTAAAAAATATTGTAGCCTAAGTAAGATAGATTGAATACCTAGGTACTACTTTCACGTAATTTATATAAATTATGTATTATAGTTAGAAGTTGCAACGCGGTGCGGCGCTGTGCAACGATTATATTATTATTATTATTGAATATAATGCAGTCAACTAAATAAAATATGAACAAAAACATGTTTGGATATAAAACTGTAATAAGAGATCTAATACATTTTTGAAATATATATAACTAAATATCTTAACAAGATGATTTATATATTATAGATAGATTTATTTATAGATTTATTTTTTCGAAAATCGAATAAATTCGACAAAAATCATAACTGAAAAAATTTATGTCCATATACATCTTATACGTCAAATACTTATTGACAATAGACTTAAACAGTTATAAAAATACAAATCAGTGGACGAAAAACATTTCTACCAAACGGAGATATTTATTCGAAGAAATATTGTAAAAAGTAAAAATTAATTAAATAGTTAAGTTGAAAAGCTGAAGATGTTATGGATTGAAACTTTCTTTGAGAAAACGTTGATGTTCAAAACTCTTAAAGCTCAAAGCTCTTTAAATTAGCTGTTTTCTTATTTGAATTTCAGCTATTTGAAATATTGCCTCACCTGAGTGAGAGCTCATTGACTTCCGCAACCAAACAAACTTAAAATCATATTTCGACATTTTTCACACAATATTTGATCGATAATTGTACAATGTTTAATAAACTCTTATAAAAAGAAGTTACGCCCATTGATGAACTTGCGCAATAATAATAATTTTTTATCAAACATAATCAATCATAAATATATTTTTTGAAAAAAATTTCTTAACATAAAAATAGTGAATGAGAAAACTGAAGAATATTATTATGATTATTATGATTATTATAGAGTTAAAAAACACCACAAGTTTTATATTTGCCCTTGTAACAAGTAACCATGCCACAACAAGAGAAGCCAGAGTCAGCTAACTATCGAACGAATGCAGCAAGTAAGTCAACTCACTCATACACAGATACACACAGTGTACCAAGCTATCATAGTCTAAGTAGTATGCCCAGCTATAGATAGAGTTGCTTGCTGACTATAATATATAGTTGAACTAAAATTATACCTACATTTGATACTTTCAGTCATTTAAAAAAACATCTTTAAAATAATATATAAAAAAAAAGAATTGGAAACTTTATACAAAACAGCCTTGAGGCCATTTTATTTAATTTTTGTTCTTTTTTTAGGTCATTTGTTTCAAATAATAGAAGAGAGATGCCGTGTTATTTAAATAAATTTTTGTATTCGTTTTTTTTTTTAATGTTTAAATTTAAAATTAATAGATAAGTAATTTTCTTTTAGTTATTTAATTTTTTAATAATCATTGATTAGCATTGAATAAATTTTAATTTAATTATAGAAAATTTATTTAATATTATGAAAAAAAAAAAATATTACTCGTTGAAAAATCAACAAGAAACAAAAATTAGGAAACCTTTTTATAATTATTTAATATATCAATAGAAATATCTATCTACTTCTAAACCAATCCGAATACATGAACCTTCAGGAAAACCTAGGAAGCAAGCTTCTGGCTATTGCCAAGATATGGAAAAAAGCGAATCTCGTCAGACTAAAGTAGAAGGAGGAGCACAATGGACGATATGGTCAAGATATATTTATCTATCTATAATAATATTTTTAGCTTTTTAAAGATTGATTTTTAACCCTGACCAAAAAAAAGAGGTGACCTTAACTTATAAGGTCGTACAATTTTTGAGAGCGATTTTTACCAAAACTATACGGAAAATATTTTTGAAATTTTAAACGAAGTTAGATATTTATATTTTGAATAATTTATCAAAAACTCAGCCAATTTCGTTAACAATGCATTTCACACGACTTTACCACCTAAGTTTAATGCCTGATTGTTTGCCTGTGTATACGTGTGTGACGATTTTTTCTTGTTTAAAAGCTGATTAACTTGGGATATTTCTCAGCTACGTTTATTGATAACTATTTCAATGTCTGGTTTTTTTCAACGTTTTTGTATAAAATAAAATATCTCTGTTCCTTGAAGTTTGCCGAGGACATTTCTATTCTATTACTATGTAAAATTTCAATGTGATAGGCGTTATAATCTTTGAAACATTTTTTAGCCGGATAGATGACATCGGACATTCTTGAAAATTATACAAGGATTGGAATTTCAAGTGAAATTGAATCTATATAGAATGAACATGATGTCATTCTACAAAAAGAACTCATCAAAATCGAAGGTTCTATTTTGTAATATTTGCATAAAACAAACAGTCAAAAATACATTGATAAATTTTTGATGAGAGACCTTAGACAAGAGCCTAAAAGACTCCGCAAAATAAGTGACTAATGTTTCAAGAATGATAATTTTTTCCGTTTGACCCACATATAATAATTACTGGGCACAATTTTCTCAGATCTCTACTGAACTGATTTTACTAATTCTTTCATCGACAAAATCTTTGTTCTTTCATAATAGTTCTTACCGTAATAAAAGGCATTCTTTATTGGATTTTCCATAAATTAATATGGCGAAATTTCAAAATCATGATTTAATCTAAAAATTATCACGTTTTTTTTCCTTCGAAACACTGCTATAAATATTTTCTTAAATACATAGTGACAAGCTAAAGATTTGATTTATGAACCGAATAACCTTGGAAAAATGAAAAATAATTTATCCTAAATTTGAAGAAATATATAATATAATTAATATATTCATATTACAATGGGAAATAAAGGTAAAATTTTAAATTCTATTTTTTAATAAAATAATATAAAGAAATTATTCCACGTTTAACAAATTTTATGTATTATAAATATAATATTTACGATTTAACTGATGAACTGAAGAACAAATTTAACACTTCTGTTAATAATTTCTATGGTAAAAATTTGAAATTAGAAATCATTTTAGAAAAAAAACAGCTTGAAATAACGACATACAATTTACCTAAATATATCTGTTGCAGATGTTCGTACGGATAATTTGCTCGAACAATATTTGGATATAAAATATTATAATAAAACAGGTGATAATGTAACTAACCGAGTTAATGGTTAAAATATGCTGTAAATACTGCGTTCGTTATGAGTACCTAAACTATCTATATATTTTACATTTTACGCACGCACAGTTGTAGAAAAATATGACTGGTGCGCATAGACATATGTTATAAACAGATGTCTTCTATAATCTAAAGTATTTACAGATGTTTGAGTTGAAATCGGGACAAATCCGTCCAGTTATAGAAAAAATAAAATTTCAAGTTCAATTTTTCGAAAGGTAGATTTTTTATTTCTTTCGGGTGAAAGTTTGGACCGATTTAGCCCATTTACGAACTTTTAATGTCTTTTTTACCTCTAGAACACATATACACATAAAATTTCAGCTCGCTGTATATTTTTCTTTTCGAATTGACGAACAGACAGACTGACATCTGGAAATTTAGAATATTTGACGTTTTTTCATATTTTGAGCCGTTAGAAAGTCGAGACTAAATTTATAATACCCTCATGTATAATTGTACACTATATACCGGGTATAATAAAACATTAAAAGAATTATAGTACATTTTTAAATTTTAGTATAAAGCGTCTATCCATCTATTGGTATATGCCGGGCCCGGAAAGCCAGAGTTTATGTGGTTCGATCCTCACAAAGAAGTGTATAATTTTTCATATCAAGTAGGTATTGTGATATCAAGAAAATGATTACACATTTAAATAAAATTTTATGAATAATTTTATTGGAGATTTCAATGATAGGTTAAGTGCACATATACACACATATATCATCATACAACATCAGCATGCTATATGCTATTAACATATGTGAAGTCTATACCTATGTGTTATATCACAGGTGTTTACCGTATATATACCTACTACCTATGTGATGCGATATATAGTATTCTCTACTTCTAAGAATATTTAACTTTTAATTCATTAAAAAAAAACATGATTTTTTGTGAAAAAAAAAATTCACATATTAATTAAGAAACATTATATAAAATATGAATAATCTTAATGAATAAAACAGAATGTTTCTTTATTTTAATATAATGTTAATTAATTGAAGAAATTATTAAAGATGTTAGTGTTATATTATATATACAAATACATCATGGTCGGACTTATGTACATGTTTTTAATGCCGTCGGCATCAGTATTTACAATTTACATGAAAAAGAATAATTTACATATTTTATGATTCAAGTGATAAAACTTATACCATAATTTTGAAACGATTGAAACGAAATCATCGTCAGTAGAGAAAAATTCCATTTAACGTATAACTTGGGGTCTTTTAATGAAAAATTTTATAATTGTTTTTTGCCTTATTTATTCGAGTTTCGAAAAAATACTTCGGATAAAACCTGTCTATTACAACTATACTAACAACTTTTATTCGAAACATTTTCCCGAAATTCGAATTAATAAGGTAGAAAATAAATTATAAAATTTTGAAATGATAGTTCGACTTTTGACGCCTTCCGTACACTCATTGCCCTTTAGTTGGTAAGATGCGGCTGCCGGAATTAAAATATCAAGATTATAAACCCAATTTTATAAAAATTCAAATTAAAAATAGTAATCGAATGAGAATTGTATGGCCACAGGGTCATAAGCAAGTAATGTGTACCATTGTGTACTATTATTGGTTTATTGGTTTATTCGATTACTATTTTAAGTTTGAACTTAAGATCTCCCCTTTTATTATCTAGATGCGGCGGACACCAAGAATTTATGCAAAAAAGTTTCAAACAAAAGTTGTTTATTTTTCAAAAAGGGACATTTTTTGTCTGTAAATTTTCTCTTACAGTTTCAAACAGATTCGTTTTTGAGTTATCGTGTTTACAGATGGACAGATGGACAACTTTGCGGTAATAGACTAATTTGGTCATTTTATGAATAACCAAATGTTTTTTCTGCGATCAATATTTTCAATCGTTACAAAGTCGAGCCGAAGCTTCATATACCCTGGTAAATATTATATACCGGGTACAAAAACTTTTAAAATGAGTCATTCCAACAAAAGGACTTGTTATAAACTAAACCTGCCAAATTCCCCCCATTATCATTCATTCAACTGTGCTTTTTGACTTAGGTCGTATCTACCAACAAAACTAAAAATTATTTCACAAATTAATGTGCTAGGTATAGTACATCTAGAGGTAGAGGTACAGGTAGATTGTAAAGGCTGCCCTGGACGGGCTACACTTCGACTATTGTGATACCTTAGGATGTGAGTGGAGTGGAAGGAATTTGTGAGTAGACTAGAAATTGGTAGGATATGCGGCTGCAGCCGACTATGATAGGAACAATGCCGATATTCATCTGGAGTTCGTGAAGGAAACTGCAGAAAACCTTCTCAAGCATAGCCGGTTACTTCGTTCTTGTCCATACGCCGACAGTTTAGTCAATTAACCGCCCCTTTTTTTTATAATTGACAAACTGCCGATGTCGGGATTCGAACCCATAACCTCCCAGTTTCCAAGTACTGCATACTGCACAGACATAAGCTATAGTACATCTAAATGATCGAATAAAATTAAATGAAAGAAAAGTGTTCCTGTTCTTGATATCGTTTAGACTCTTCTCTATAGTGTTTAAAGTCGCTCTTTAAAATAAAAAAACAACAACAACCTAAAACATAAATATTTAAATAACATATTTTATTCTCTCGCTATACCGCTACTGTTCTTCGAATCAAGTTACTTAAGTTTTACAAACTTGCTTAGTTGATAGTAGGTAGGTACCTAGGTATATAATAATACAATGTTGATGTTAAGTAAAAGAGACTTGTTATTATATTAAAAAGAACACAACACACGGCCGCGACGAACGGCGCGATGAGTTCAACGTCATTACATAAAGACATCATCACATGTCTCTGTCTTTGACATGATTAGATAGATATATACATGTTTATCTATTTTATGTTAAAGGATCGTTTCATCTTTTTTTATTTCACATTATTCTTTTATCTTTGTTCAATTAGTGTTTTTATTTTTATTTTTTGCATTTTAGTGAAGAGGTATTGAAACTAGTTAAATAGTTGGAATAGATTATTATTAAATGTTGGTTCCCATCGAGCCATCATCGTCATCGTATATATATATATATATATATGAAATTGGCTTGAATATTCTCTGTTCGATGTCCTCTCATATCTCAAAGATCATTGAATTTAAAGTAACTCATGTACAGTCAACGCCAAATGTCGAGCTAAAATTTAAAAATTGATTTGTGCCTTTGTTGTTCGGTTTGCGAAAAAATGCTTCGGTAAAAAGGTGTTCGCTAGAACTATACTAACAACATTTATTCGAAACATTTTTTCGAAATCTAAATAAATAAATAAGGCACAAATCAATAGGGAATATGCATGAAAATTTTTTTCACATTTATTTTCAGAATATGAAAATACTGTTAATACTGTAATAATATTAAAAAACGAAACTAAAATCCGACAAATATCAAGGAAGCTATAAGCTTTTAAAGATTATTATCTGTCTCTTTCTTGCAAAAATATTAAAAACGGAGTTTTACGTGTATTTTAAATGGTGAAAGTGTAATATGACGTCACATAACATATCAAGAGGGCTATCGCCCTCTTTGTCTAATCGGGAATTTCAATCATTCATATCTCGCTTATTTTTAAAGTTATTTAAAAAGTAATTTTACCTTGGTATTTTTCAAGTAAACATGCTTCAATTCAAGTGAAAAAATTTTTCACTTTTTTTTTTTTTTTTCATGCATATTCCCTATTATAGAATTTTTTAACTTGGTAAACAATTAAGGACAATTTAGGGAATATAGGTATTATTATGCATTATTATGAAATTATTATGAAGATATACTATTTGAATGTCGATTATTGGAAATGTGACTACACCTCGGATTTTATTGCTCTAAGGCCAATAAAACACTCATTCGTTTACTATTTCTTCAGAGCAACTGAGCTCTCCATAAGCTGAGTGAGAGTAAGCAAGAGAGGTATGTTTTGAAGAAGGGGCGATGTTTCAATACAGGGTGTCCTACCGATTATTGCCCAATAATTTATTTGATTTTATATGTTTCATATGTGAAAATCCCGATTCATATAGATAAGAAGATGCGAAACAACTGCTAAGTTTTTTATTTATTTATTTATAATAATTCCGGATATTCAAACGAAGGGTTTTCTGCGACGATTTCCCAAATACTTTTTGTGCTCGTGTTCATGGCTCCTAATAAATAATAATTTGTTGGAAAGGTAATCATTTCGTTTAATAACGCGCAATCATTGGAATCAGGAAAAAATTTGAGAAAAATTTCTATTAAAGCGGGAATTTTAAATTTTCTTTTAAAAGGTGCCACTTAAAAAATCACTCATTACATTTATATTTTCGAAATCTTTAAATGGATTATTAAATTGTAAAATTACCGTTTCACTAAAATCACTATTTTTATATTTTTTGAAAAAAGAACTTATGCGAAAAATAATTTTCACTAGCACGAATAGTACTTTTCACTTTTTCAATTCAAAGTAGACTAACTCGAAGAAACTCAGTCAGGTTGAGAATGAAGTTAAACTGTGCCCAGCTATGTTTTAAGGTTGAATTTAAAATCACGGCTGTTCTGAATGCCATATTGATGACCATTTATTGTCGGTATATAAATGTACTGGTAACGTCAAAGGTCGAGCAATCATTTTAAACTTTTATGATTGATTTGTGTCTTTAATTCGGATTAATGGTCGAATAAAAGTTGTTAGTATAGTTATAATGAGCAACTTTTATCCGAAGCGTTTCTTCGAAAACCGAATAAATGAGGCACAAATCAGTTATAAAATTTTGAAACGATGGCTCGAATTTTGATGCCATTTTATACATCCTGTGGAAAAAGACCTGTAAGTATACTTATTCTCTGCTAGCTTTCAGGATATATGAAAGAGACTCTGCTAAATTTCAAATACCGTTGCGTTTTCAACGGGTTGCCTCATAGTAAATGTAATTGCATCTTCTTATAAAACTTGCGCAGTTCTAAATGCTATATAACACGGTTTGTTGTACATTTTTTTTATATATGAAATTTCATCAACCTTTTGAAGACGTTTGTTCATCATCCGCGATCAATCTTCGTTTTAATTCTTCTTTGTGTTTTTATAACAGATATTTTATTATTGAAATATGTAATGTTGCAATTAAAACCCGAATTTAGACAAAACTAATATAGATATTTTCAATTCTATATAAGGTCTGATTTCGAATTGGGCGAGTAAATTTTGTTGGGTTACAATAAAACGGAAACTAAAAAGAAGCTTTCCATCAAAAGTAGCTTAATTGATAACAGAAATTGCGGTTCAATGTGTGATAAAACCTACGATTTTCATTTTCCAACAAACTATACGATTAGACATTCATGGCCTCTATGTAGAAACCACCAAATTATGGTTTTTGTGTTATACAAAATACATTGTCCGTCGGAACTTGACGAAGTTGGATCACTTTGTGAAAAATGATGAAAATTCTTTAAAACTAAATGCAAAATTATTGATAGTAACATTTAAAAAAATCAATTAAATTTTCATAATGTTTAGGAAGTTGGTTTTTGCATATTGGCTAAACGTAATTGCAAAAGTATGTACACTTGACCACAAAATTTGATGCCATTTTTTTTAATTTTATAGTTTATTTGTGTTATTCGGTTTTCGAAAAAAAAATTTCGAATAAAAGTTGTTACTATATTTATAACGAATAACTTTTATCCGAAGCATTTTGTTGAAAACCGAATCCATAACGCACAAATAAAAATTTAAAAAAATTTCATCAACTTTTGTGGTCCATAGTACAATCAGTGATTAAAAGTCGTATATAAAAAGTCGGCAAAAATATTCACTATGGATTTACAGCGGTAGCCAATAAGGTTTTCTGTAGGGTAGCATAAATATTTTAATTTTGGTTTATAGCTTTTAATTCTGAATAATTTTATTATTTTAAAAAGTGCCAATCTGAATGGATATTTAAAAGCCATAAAATTAAAAATAAAATATATATAGCCATACTCTACTGAAGCCTCATTCGCTGCCGCTGTTCAGTTTATAGAGAATACTTGTGATCACTGACACACTTTTCTCAAGTTTCTTTATCTATCCACCTAATTATTTTACCAGGAATTATGAGAGTAACTACACGAGTGACATCTGTAAATAGTTGGATATAACTTTTCAAAATGATAAAAGTTTTAAGATAGTCTATTTTTAAATGATCATGACTGTACTGATTCAACAACCTTCAAAGCAGACTATCAGTTTGTAATATTTATATTAATAAATTTTAAAATATTTCTAGTTTTAACTAATTAAAAACAACTTTTAACTGAATTCGTGTTTTAACTGTAACAACATATTGTATTTAATAGATAGATACCTTCATAATAGAAATTTTTTGTAAATTCAATTTACTTGAAAGTTTAATGCACTTTAATTTAGTGTTTCTATTCATAATAACAACAAATGAAATCTATTTTATCGACATTGAAAAGAATATGTAATTTTCCTATTTAAAAAAAATTATCTTTTTGATGTGAACAGTTTTTTTAATAGGAATAAGAAAGACGTATTTATTAATTATTTTTCCACAAATTATAGGTACAAAAGGAATTTGTTTTTTTTTAAGCCTTTTTAATATACTAGTAAATAAGAATTTATGCAGTGATGGCATAATTGTAGTTAATACTTTAATTCAATCGGGAAAGCTTTGATCGTTATTTGAACCTTATGGAGTATCAATTGTGAAGTAATTCAGGCAACCGTTATTTATTTTGTTTTTTATTAATTCGAAAATTTGAGTTTCAATATTGTTAATATTTTTTTTTGCCTATATCTTGGGCAGTACCTAAGGCAAATTAATTTCATTTTCTCCACTACATTGTGAATTTAAAACAGGACTACAAATACCTATTTATAATTCGAAGCAAACATAAATTAATTTGATAAAATTAACAGATTTTGTTGATTAATTTGATAAAATTAATAGATTTTGTTGATGGTTGTGATGCAGCATGTAGAGAACCAATCAAAAGAATGGTTATATCATAAGGACGTGTATATTATTGCTAATATAAAATGGGTACGCCTAAATGCGGTTACATAACACATATTGGATAGCCTTAAAATGTATGCAAGTTTGCTTTTCCACCAAATTTGTACTAAAAAATTCATTTAATAAATCATATTTTACAGAACTCTTCCACAAAATTTGTAATTTAAAATTCATCTATAGACGGTTGGTAGATAAACTGACTGAAAAACAATTAAAACTGGCTGAAAGATGTACACTCATATACATTAAATATGACGGCAATCAATATGACGGCCAGAACGATTATATTTAAATTCAAACGCAGTGATTACAAGCTTTTATTTTTTTTAACTTAAAATAGTAAACGTTTGAGAATTTTATTGCCTTTAGAGCCATAACATTAAGTTGTGGTCACATTTCCAGTAATCGACATTCAAATAGTATTATATATTCTAAATAATTTCATAATAATTCATAATAGACCTAAATTTTACCTAAAACCTAAATTTTATGGCTTTGAAATATTTCGAAGCTGGTAAAAGCGTGGTAAAAAACGATTTTTTTCTCATCGTAATTTTGATACAATTTTTACATAAATGTTGCACCTAATTCACAGTAAAATGCAATGATCCACGATGATGTACTATGCTACAAAACTAGCGTTCTTTTTTTTAAATTGAATGATTGATCTCTCAATAAATAAGGCACAAACCAATTATAAAATTTTGAAAAAAAGAACATTACTTTTGTGGCCAATTTGTGCATCAACAGATATTACGAATTATTCAAATACCTTTAAAAAGGAAGAGATATCATATAAATTAAAAATCAATAATAATTAGTAATTTATGACGAACAAAGGCGCGAAACACAGTCAGTTGTACTCGTAGTACAATAAATATAATCATATGACAGTACTATTTAAAGAAATATATAAATATTTCAAGAATAAAACAATCTCACAATATAATCTTTAAACGATCATATATATACACACTTAATTATAAAATACAATAAAATACAAAGTAATTATAATGTCATCCATTTAGTAATTAGTAATAGTAATTAATTAAAATAATATATTAATTATAATTGTACTAAAAGCATATGTTAGATTTATATTTTATTCGATTTTAATCTCCAATTCCTTTTTCCAAAAAAATTTACAGTTGATTAGTATTGAATCTATGCGAATTTTCGGAAAAATGTTTAGTGCAAAAGTTATTGGTATTTTTAAAACGAACAACTTTTATTTAAAACATTTTTTTGAAAACCAAATTGATTCGACCCAAACCGACTGTAAACATTTTGAAAAAGAAATTTAATTTATTTATCATTTAATATGGTTTATACCAATAAATTTTAAGGTTTCTTTCGGCTATTTTGTGGACTCCACCAACCATGCGGACTATTTTGAAACAAAAAACACTTCTGCTAATAAGTTTTTTAATTTTTTTGAGTATAGTTTAGTGAGATAGGGGAAGAAAATTACGCTTTACGGAACCAAATGCGATTATATTTTATGAAAAATAATAAATCAGCTAACTAGAATTTTTCGCATGGATGTAGAAACTACCTCAAAGAAAAGATTTAAAAACGAAACATCATACAGAAAAATAATTTTCAGGAAAATAAACTTTTAGAGTGACAAATATGCGTTCAGAAATAGGAAATATGCACTATAATAAATAAATATATGCGTGATAAATATGCGTTCAGAAATAAGAAACAATATTGTAGAAGAATACTTTACTGTTTTGAATTTTTGTTTCTTCTAAAAAACCTTTGAAATATTTCTTAGTATGAACGAAATACTGCTTGAAATTTTTACCGTGTCGTATGGAATAAAACTTCGCTTTATCCCAATCCCAAGATTTTTCTATATTATTCATTCGGTTTTCGAAAAAATACTTCGGATAAAAGTTGTTCATTATAAATATAAACAAAGAACGTTTATTCGGAACATTTTCTCAGAAACTGAATGAATAAGGCCCAAATCATCAACGACAAAATATTGAAAAAAAGGATATAGTGGTGGAATACCATACTCATGAGTTCACCATGAGTATGAATTACCTAATTTTAGGAATTACTAGCTTATATTGCGTGCGTTTTATTGTTATATCTCCGGCTTCCATCATTTTAAGACAAAAAACCTCAATGTAATTTACCACCGCTTCCACCGCTTCCACTACTTCAAATATTTATCGACACTTCCACCAAATTTGGATACGTTTTTAAATCTAATCATAAAGCTTGCAAACAAAAAAGTTTCATCAAAATTGGTCCAGTAGTTTTTGCATGATGCTCGAAGGAATTTCATCTAATATTGTTCGTTTCAATTTCCAAATAAAAAGCAATTATTTGTTTTTCATTGATTAGAGACAATTTTCTTTCAGAAATTGAAAAAGTATTTTGTTTATCAATCTTAAATTGAGTAAATAATTATGCAGAAACTTTTATAATTAAATAAATTTAAACCACAAAAATATGAAAATCAAATTTATATTAACGGATGAAAATTCCAATATCTCGAACCAAGAGAAAATTTTCCAAACAGTAAAAATGAATTTGTGGTGGATCCATTTTATAAACTGTATTCAGGAGTGGTTTTGTTTAGTTTGGTAGACATTTTCTAAATAGTTTGAACGAATTGAATGAAATGACCTTCATCGCATCTATACATACAATAGTATTAGATATTTTGGACAAGTGGCCACACTATGGGAGTGGTATAACTACTTCAATCTTGCTTTGACTAACTACTATTATATATATTTAAAGCATCTCATATGAACGCAGAGAATCGCATGAACAAAAATAGCCAATAGTGGAACAACGCCTCTAAAAATGGAGGAATAGAAATCTGAAAGTTACTTAAGGATGTTCTCCAGCATAGTGCCACTTTTCGACAAATTTTGCTCATTTTTTTCACAGACTAAAAATAACGTTTTCTAATAAATCCCGAAGTTTCTGAATTTTTGATCGTTTAGAACATAGGTGGGCAGACCTTGACTGCACTCAGCTCTGAATGAGAGGTAGGAAGAGAGATAGAGTAAATATAGGGTACCCTACCAATTATTATTATTTTCTTTTTTTAATTAAAACATTTTCTGAAAAAAATATAATAATACCAACTATTTTTTATGGTCACTATTATTCAAAGTATACAATACATACAATACATTGAATACATACTCTGGAATTTTGGGCTGGTAATTTGGGGCATAAAATGTACCTTTTTAATATATTTGTGTATGAATAAAATATAAATGTTATATAAATTATAAAATATAAGTCTTTTGATCTTTTACATTTACCGCTTGTAAATATTTTGATGATATAGCTTTAGTTTAGATTTTAGGAAATTACGAATAATTTGCCTAAACTATTCATATCGGAGAACTAATAAACAATTATTTACTTGATTTAATTATTTTTTCTTAGTAAGGGGTGTATAGTGTCATGGGAATTTGATGACACTGGAAACAAAAAAGATGCCAATGATAAAGCTGGGTTGGGGGGGAGGGTTGGTAATTTGTTACTAATTTCTAAATGGTTAAATTTTACATAAAGTGGGAATACATATAGTTGTTGTTGTTGTAATTATTGTTATTGCTATCATCATTATTGTTGTTATTATTGTTATTATTATTATTATGTTTTTTGGTGTATCTCTCCATATTGTAAAAGATATTTTTTAAACAATAAATAATTTATAAAACTAAATTGATTGAATAAATTATTGGGCAATAATCGGTAGGACAACCTGTATTGAAACATCGTTCTGTCTTACTTCAAAACATACCTTTTTTACATACTCTCACCCAGCTTATGGAGAGTCGTTCGACTCCGGCGAGCCATCTGTGCCCTATGGTTTAGAACGCGGGATAATTAATAGCAAAATTATAATTCTCTCTCACTCTCTCTCATTAGAAGCATGTAAAACTTCATGCCCACCCAACTATTATCAGTTGTATTAGAAAAATATTTATTAAATATTTATTATATAAATTTAAAAAAAAATTTGTGAGTTACCGTTTTGTTTTTGAAATATAAAGGTTTAAATTTATATTTTTTCTTCAAAATAATATTATTTTGTATATGTGAACAGTGTATTGGTGCTATAATAAAATCAAACCGGTTTTTTGTCCTGATTATAAAACACACAGTGCTGGAACGTCCTTAAAAAAGTTAATCTAAAAAAACTAATGAGTAGATTTCAAAAATTTTTTCGAACAACGAATGAATCAGGCACAAATCAACTATACAATTTAAACAAAACTGACATCAACTTTTGTGATCTAGTGTACCTGACGTCACTTCATTTGATAGATTATTAAATATAGTTTGTAAATATACCCCAAGCCTCGCCAATATAACAAATAACTAACTCACTGATTAACACGCTTAAGGTTGATCGGACACATGTATAGGTAAAATCGGCAATGTGTAGATAATACGTATTATTTTAAAATTATTAAAAAATCTGACGAAGGGTTTTCATGTATTTAATCATTAAAAATTGGAATTTGTGAACATGTTGTGAATAGCAAATGTTGTGAATAGCGAATGAACGAATACATTTTCGATATTGTTGCTCCACCTTCTATAGATTAAAAAAGTAAAAAACTTCTACTATTATAAATTAAATCTTGTGCTTTACGTTAAAATTAAAAAAAAAAAAGAAGTCTGACGAAGAGTTTTTTAAATATCTTAATTAAAAAGATAAAAAATTCACGACAATTTTCATCAAATCGTCAAAATAATCGTCAACAGACGATTATTTATTATTTTTTTGTAATTAAATAATTAAATAAATCCGATCACTAGAGATGTTAGATGCTATTATCTAAATTTAAATAATGAATTTACATATTAAAATTTTGAATTTCTGTTAAAACGAGTTTTTCTGTTTATTATGAAATGTACTGTACCTACTGTCCGGTCAACCTTAAATGTTTGTCGAAAATAGAAATACGTGTTGATTTACAAATACTTAGATTTTTTTAAACCCAAACTTAGTATTCGCTCGTCTGTTCCATGAATAATGAAAATTGAAAATCTCGATTAATCAAAATCACTTGTAAAATTAATAATAATTATTCAGTGTCAATATTGTTAAATTAATTTTCTTTTTTTGTGAGTAAAATATTAAATTATAATAAATTATTAAATTTTCATATTTTAATAATTTATATCCATCTATATATCTATATATCTATAGGTTGATCGCATATATATATATATATATATATATATATATATATATATATATATATATATATATACATGGTTGAGAAGGTACCAACCTAATACAATTAATCATACTTGAAAATAAATATGGCATAGGTATATAAAACGATTTATATGTATGATATTAAAACCAACACCATATAATTTAACACTACCTATATAGTTTATATATATTTATGTATATTAGGTTGGCAGCAGTATTACACTATTACCTACCTAGCCTAAGCTATACGAGTTTAATTTATTAGGTGCTATATATTTTCAAATATGAATAACATAACCTAAATATATAAATTGACCATACCTTGGACATGTGATAGACCATTCATCAAATTTATTTTATATAAATAAATATTTTTGCAGCTTCGCTATGCATTTAGTTTTAGAAAATCTCCTAAAACAATCCTAAAACATTGCAAAGAATGCGTTTAAGTATTTATTATTTTGGTCTTTTATGGGCTACTCGCCTAGATCAAGTGTTGCCTCTATAACTGAAACTTGCATATAGACTATCCTTAAAAGTATTTTTAAATAGATTGGGAAAATTATATATATATTTTTTTAAATCAACTGTTTAGAAATAGATATACTTATTTCTAAAATTTGGTTACTTGAATAATAAAAAATTAGGTGTTTAAAAATTGCAACGTTTCATTGATTATTTTTCCACTTCATCAGGCTAATTTAATGATTAAGTTAATTTAATTCATTTTATGATTGACTTAATGGACTACATCTTGTTTAATTTTATTATTACACGGGTTTTTACCTTAAAATTTGCTAGATGAAGTTGAAAAATAAACAATGAAACGTTGCAATTTTTTAATCAAACCGATCTAATTTTTTATGTACCTAATAAATATATAGCAACAATTAACAAATGATTATCATTAGAATTGAAGAATCGTTTGTTGTCTTGATTTTAAGATATTAATTGAAAAATGATGAAAAATTTAATTAGATTAAATAATTTCATTACATAATTGTATATTATGCTTTTATCAACTTTAATTTTGTTACTATACTGTTTTGAATACTTTTTGCTCTCATTGTCAGGGAAGAAGAACTATAAAAAAAACTGTCAAATATAATTTTCAATTTTAGAAGCCTTAAACTTTTTGAACGGTGCATCTAAGAAAGGATTTAAATGTATCTTCTCAAGAAAATCACCGAAAATTGCGAAAGGAAAAAATTATAGGTATCTTAGATGACTTAGATTGTAAAATCAACCGAAAATATGTAAATTTTCTACTCTTTGTGGGTGGGGACTTAGATATGATTCTTATTAGTTAAGGGAAGAAAATAAATCGCACATGACACATATGACCCTGAAATATTATTGAATAATTTTTTTTTCATTTGAAAAACCAGAAATTCGTTACAAAATTTCAATGGCTGTGAATCATCCTGGCAACAAAAAATTGTATTAAAGCACTGATTCATATAAAATTTATATTAATTAGTAAAGATTAATCATCGAATCATTTATATTAGAATAATTTCAAAATTATAATAAATTAGTTATTAAATATCATAAAATTATATCAATCACAAAATTATATATATTTATTAGAGTATAGTCAGTCTGAAGCTTTAAATAAATATATATGCAATGGTTGGTTAGACGCAAGCGTTACTATAATAAAGTTTCATTCAACTATATGCTTGTAAAGTGCTAATTTTTAATTTTTATTATATATTTAAAATTGAAACACATAAAAAATTAGATTTTTAAAAATTGCAACGTTTCATTAATTATTTTTCAATTTCATCAGGCAAATTTAATGATTAAGTTAATTGTTTTAATGATTAATGATTGTTTACCTTAAATTTGGTAGATGAAGTTGAGAAATAAACAATGAAACGTTGCAATTTTTTAATCACATTCACGCAAAGACTATAGAAAGAATAATTTATTCTCGTCTCGCCACGTTTCTGACATCTCTCGCGACATTACTAATAATCACGCCCATATGATTTAACACCCAAAATGCGGCGACCATGTAGGTAATTCGTTATATCACAGTAGGTATATCACAGTATAATCAATTAAATGAATCAAGTGGCGTTACTTTTTCAAACTTTTGTATTTTGTGCCAAATCCATTTGATATTCGAAAAAATGTTTGAAACAAAAGTTGTTTGAATTTATATAACAAACAACTTTTATTTGAAACATTTTTTCGAAAAACAAATATATTCGGCACAAATCAACAGCAAATATTATAAATAGTGACTTACGAAGCCGATAGATAATATAATTTTATACATCACATAGATTTAATTAATCAGAATCACACTACCATGTGACTGAACGCGACATTTAATATGTATTACATATGTTTGGTTCATTATGGCCGATGCAACCAACAAAACAGAACACACAAGCGTATACATAACAAATCCTCAATTTGAAAACCATTGCAAAATAATGACAAAATGTCAAAATTGACATTATAAAACAAAATTATTAGATATATACTTCTACATATATCTATACATGTTGTGTATTACATAATAAATGATATATGTGTGTCTAAATCTATAGAGATGTACAGGGTGATTCAGTGAATTTTGCCCGTGTGTGTAAAGTGACATACAGACAGGGAATATTGTGCAGAAACACTGAACTCCACCTACAAAATATTTTCTGTACTGTAAATTATTATTTTATTATTTTATGACGCTAGTCATAAAATTCAATTATTTCTCATCTTGTCTCTTTCTATCTCATTTAATTTGTATAGTTTATTTATACGTATGTATCTCTAGTAACTAGTTGTTATATGTATTTTGTAAAAAAATTTTTACAAAAATATATTAAAATCAATACAAAAAAATAAAGTATAATAAAGTATATAATGTAAATTGTAACCAATGTAGGTAATAAAACATAATAAAATATTAGGAAAGCATAAAATTTTAGATAATATGACCAATTTGTGCAGGAACATTTAACTCCTCCTACAAAATATCAAATAATTTTGATTTTTACTGCAACCGTGTTTTTACAACAACATGTTTTTTGTTGCTGCAACAGCTATACACATTTTCAACATACTAGGTTGCTGCACAATGTTTCCTGTCTGTATGCCACTTAAATCTATAGAGATGTACAGGGTGACTCAGTGTATTTTGCCCGTGTGTGTATGAAAGATTCATTTAACGTCATTTTAACTGAAATATCATTCATTTAATCTGTTTTAGACAACTAAATATTTCATATGAGAAGTCATACTAATCCAAAACTGGTGGATTGGAAACCCACGAGTTGATGTATGATTTTTCATATCACATATTGATGTCGTAATTTTAAGATTTTTCTGAAAATATAAATTAATTAAGATTTTATTTTCTTTTTTCAGCTTAAAAAGTTGCTTTTTCCCAGCACCGACACCAAATTTGTATTTACAAATTCCATTATTCGATCTGATCTATGCTCTACACTCAAGTATCGTAATATGGAACTTATGCTGTGTCCAGTAACACATTAAGTATAGTATATCTAAAATTCGTCACGTAGGAGCTACGTAGATAAAGCAAATTTTCTGAGAGGAAAGAATCATAATGTCGACTATCAATTAGTAGTTGTAGTAGCAGAGGGAAGGTCGAAACCTCGTTAGTAGGTCTTGCTAGGTCTTTTTTAATGTGAAATTATTAAGTAACCATGGTGATATAGTTCTTATCTTTATTATAATTGATATACAGAAGTTACTGAATATCTGCAGGTCAAGTATATGACCATATAACCACAGAGCTATAAACCAGTATGTTATATTATTGATGATTGGAAATGTGGCCGCATCTTACCGATTTACGGCTCTGTGGTGATTAAATACTTATTCAATTACTATTTTAAATTTGAATTTAATCCAAAACCTTTTATGATCATGCTAATAATATTTCTGGCAGCCATTTCATTCACGATTTAAGGGCAATGCTCGTACATTTTATTTCCCTATTTGCAAATCGGTTTAACACACAATAATTTCAGTCTTCCTCAATTTGTATTCAAGTTATCTTGTATAATACAGGCTTTTTATGTGGAAGAATAGGCAGTGGATTTTGACACTCGACATGGTGAAACTGTCACCAAATTAGCGACGAGTAACATATCCTACGACAATACAAGAGTAATTTTAATAAGAGTAAAGTAACAGGAATAAATGTGAATAAAAGAAATTTTAACATGAGTAATTTCAATATAATTTAAAATTTATTATATTTAAAATTTAGTATATTTTAATTTAGTTAATTTTCTATTTATTTTTATTTTGGTCTATTGATCTCGACTTTCTATCTATTTCTAATTGTTAAAGAGGAAATTTCGACTAACTAATTTATACTGATGATGACTACTTTGTAGTCGAAATACGTATTTATAATACAAAAAAACTGATCTAGGTAAAGGGAGCGAATTTGAAATTTTATTTCAAAAACCTAGAGTTCTCACTAATTATCATTCGATAATATTTGATCCTTAAAATTAGTTTCTAGAGGCTCAGAAATAACCATGACTAAACTCTATATAGTTAAAATATTTTATAAATATAAATAAACAATTTACTTAATGTTGATTTCATTTCCGCAAAAAAGAAAAAAAAACATACAATTTCTCAGCAATGTGTGCAAAAGTAGAAATTTTTATTTATTCAATAGATTCTTGTATTTGTATTTTATCGTATCTACTAACTAAAGTGAAATATTTTTGTCATTTGAATTTATTCCCATGAAAATTTAATGTCATCAATAATAAAATGTTTGTGACATTTTTTAGTCCCTGCCAATACTTCAATACTTCTTTCTGTATTTGTCTGTTTATTATTTTTACCTATATCTATTTTTTTTTTTTGCAAATCGACTTTTTAAAAGAGACAACTTTTTAAATATAATTTGAAGGAAATATGCTTATATTTATATATTTTCTCTAACAATAGGGAATATGCTTCATAATTTTTTTTCACATTTATTTCAGAATATGAAAATACTGTTAATACTGTAATAATATTTAAAAACGAAATTAAAATCCGACAAATATCAAGGAAGCTATAAGCTTTTAAAGATTATTATCTGTCTCTGTCTTGCAAAAATACTAAAAACGGAGTTTTACGTGTATTTTAAATGGTGAAAGTATAATATGACGTCACATAACATATCAAGAGGGCTATCACCCTCTTTGTCTAATCGGGAATTTCAATCATTTATATCTCGCTTATTTTTAATGTTATTTAAAAAGTAATTTTACCTTGATATTTGTCAAGTAAACATGCTTCAATTCAAGTGAAAAAAAATTTTCATGCATATTCCCTATTGGATTTATCTTTTTCTCTGACGATTATAAAATTGTAAATGTCAGTTTGTTTATTTGTTTGTTCAAGCATCACGAAAAAAGTACAGGACCGATTATGACCGACTTTTTTGTTTAAAAGCATATGGTTAGATTTAAGCTAGTTGTCATGATACATTATTGTCAAAAAGTTGTGGAGTGAATGTGTATAGTAAAAGTGACGGAACGTAAAGCATAATAATCCATTATTTTAGTCCAAGACTGTACCGGTTGACACGTTACAAATACGATACTTGTCCATACGTATATATACAAATACTACCTAACATTATTAAAAGTTCCAATCCGATAGCGTCGCTTATATTCCGCCAGTTGATATACTGTTTGTTTACATATAGTGCTTGAAATTACAACGTATAGTGACGTCAGTGTAGTATCTGTTCAGAATGCCGACATGTATATTTCTTTATAAAATGCTTCACTTGGCGTTGTTATAACTAAACAATGAGACGGTCAATGCTCGTTTTTTTTTTAAACACAGAACAAATCTAATAATTTATAGTTTTTTTTTAAAAAAGATTCTTAAGTGTCGTTTTTTTATTAAAAATAAAAAACTGATAGAAATACTACTTAAAATGGGTACTCTTCATGTTAATTATTCGAACTTCAATTAAGTTTTTCTCGAGTTTGGGACGGTCAATCGAAGCCGCGGTTATAAGCTAGTACATCATATACAATGTATATAATTTCACTCTGTATATATTTATAATATATTAGCTGTTTCCCGCGACTTCGTCCGCATTTATATGAAAGCTAAATATTTATGAATACAATATATTTATTTTTAACCCGACTTCAAAAAGGAGGATGTTTCTCAATTCGTCTGTATTTTTTTTTATTTTTATATATATACATTTATATTTATTTTCTATTTATTTATTTATATTTATTTAAAATACGATACGATTAACGGTTTTCAAAGTATCAGACCTCATAGTGCTAAAATTCCAAACTGTATGAATTGAGAAGGGAAAATTTTGAAATGTGTTGGTCAGACGTTAAAATGACTCTGATTTTCGTATTGTTTGGGTCAAAATTATCCTAGAAAATGATTATTATGCAAATCGAGTACAAAAATTTTCTTCACTTTTTTGCACATTTTTTCCAGTTCATTTTAAAATGACGATTTTATAGATGATTAAACAGTTCGATTAAAACAAAATTAACAGTTTAAATTATCTATAATATAGCAAACAAACGAAAAACTAATAAAATTCAATTAAATTATAATAAATAAAACAGGATTTATGTAATAAAACCGGAAGTATACAAAGATTACAACCATTTTTAACAAAATTTTAATTAGTGAATGACGTAATATTCAATTTAAAAAATATATAATATGTTCAATATATATATTAAATATTGTATGAACAAGCATGATTATTGAATAGTCGTAAAGGGTTCCATACGTAGAAAAAAAACCACTAATGACGCATTTAAAATATTCTTGTATGGCTGCATGTGTTATCGATTTCAAAAGTGGCGTTAAATTTTTCTTATTTTTGCAATCGATTTGGATTTTGTGAACATTGTTTCAACAACTATGTTTTAAGCATATTTTTGAAAACCGCAAGCAATTTTTTCATATCAATTTTAATTGAAAATTCAATGATTTGTTTGTCTATATAGTATACGCCAGTTCTCTTATACAATGTCTTAAGTACCTAACCTTAATGGAAGTATTGTATTGTGACGTTTAAACGTATACACAAATAATAATATGCTTATGATTAGACTTGAAAACTGTGAGCATTTTATTTCGCTACAAGGAATTAAATTAGAAAATATTCAGTGAAATCAAAATTTGGTGGAATAAATATTTAAAGTAGTGGAAGTGTTGGTAACGATAAATATATAAAATAGTGGAAGCGGAGGGAAATTAATTGGAGGTTTTAGTTTGTAGGAAGCCGGAGAAATAACAATCAAACACGAGTGGCTATAAGGCAGTATTATTAGTATATAGATTTAAACAATTCACTCAGTTAGTTTCATTTAAATTGTTTTATTTTTTTAGCATTTAATTTTTATTATGTTTATAGCTACGGGCTCCTAATACATATTATTTCTGTATATACAAGAACAAACAAAAAAATCGTAATAATATTATTTATTTCTCATAATTATATCAAATTTATATGATAATTAATAAGTAAAAATATTATTCAAACAAAAAAAAAAAAAAATTAAATTGCGAATACACACAGACAATTTATTTCAATATTAGAAGCAACCTTTCTCTATTATTCAACCGGTTCAATGTTCATAGCACATCCTGTATAAACCATTTTTTTTATACACATTTTTTAAATAATATTTTCATATAGGTATATAAATGTATGCACTAAACAATCTAATTAACATGTACTGTTATTTTATGAACTTACACAAAAAATATATATATATAATTAGATACAGAGTGATTTATTAGAGTTGGTAGGATATATAATTATGTTGTTGTAAATACGGAAATGTGTATTTAAATGTTGAGTTTTTCTAGTTGATTTAATTATGTTTTGTAGAGTTTTTTTGATATTAAATATCCTATGAAATAGCATCTAGTTTGATATAATTTTAAAGTACACTCCCGTTCATAAAAATCGTCACATTCTAACCGTATATAAATATTACTAAATATATGTATATTACATACAATAACACTTTGAATGTTTCAACTGCTTTAATTTTTATGATTGGGAGTGTACATATGAAAGTTGGTTTTTGAATATAAGTCCAGATACAAAGTCGATTATAAATGGATAAATAGAGAACAATTTGCTAAAAACCCGAAGAGCGGGAATAGAAAAATACGTTTTTCGCTGATAATTAAAAAACAATACAATTATATACAGAAAAATTAGATACTATCATTTATGAATAAATTGTCTAAGTGTAATCAAATTAAAACTATTTTGAATATGGGATATAGACACAATATTAGATCCTGCCAATATATTTTCCTTTTTAAAATTCTGTAACATAAAAATAACTTTGCTTCCATCACAAGCAAAAATATTCAATGGAAATTTTGCATTAAAAAATACAAAATTTATCAAAATATTTTAGTTAAGTGAGGGCAGATATTAATAACATTCCACAAGTTAATTGACCGACGGAATGCATTAAATAATTATAATGTTCAATTTTGTGTTTTTTTTTTCTGTTTAAAAAACCCGTCCATGAATAATAGTAACTAATATTTACTATAAAATGCAAACAAATTTTTCTGGTAAAACAGACTTTTTTAGACACGTAGGTATATAATTATTAACAAACTTCGAATGGTAATTTAATAAAACTAAAAGTAGGTAACATTGAAATTATTTAAAAACAAATTATTTAAAAAAGAAAAAGAATATTAATGTAAAAAAAACATAAATAATAATAGGTTTATTTCGTGTAGAAAATTTTTGATGATTTAATAATTAATAATAAAAAAAATGCATATATATATTATATATTATATATAATATTCGTTAATAAAATGCATATTATTACTAAAAATAAAACCTTGAAAAATTTTTGCATATCAATTTTAATTATTATTTTATATTTGTATTCAAATATTATAAATAATAATAATAATATAAAAAAATAAATGCATTTTATTATTTATTTATTTTTACTTTAATGTAGTAATATTTTTATTTTGTTTTATAATAAATTTTTTTATAGTAATAACTATTTGTGATAGATAATACACGCGGACGGTATATCGGCTTTCTACTTTTTTTTTTAATACTATTTTATTAACAACTGTGTTTTTTTTCATTAAAATGCTATAAATTAAAATATTTTATTTTCAAACATTATTATTAAATTAGTTAAATGTTTAATAGTTTAACACAGAAATCTGTCTTTTAATATTTAATCTGTGGAACGGATTAACAGTATTTAATGGGTTATTTAATTATAAATAATATCTGATTTGTTACAAATATTAAAGCCTGTAAACAGTGTTTTTTATGGTTAATTTTTTTCATACAGAAAAATAATATATAGTTAATAAAATACAATATAGCAAAGATCACAAAACTCGCGGTTGTTTTCGTTTATTTTGGAAAGCAATAAAATAATAAAAAATAATAATTATTTGTACTTAAAAATATTAGAAATTTGACAGCACTACTTGATATGAACAATCATTCTGGTAAGAATCGAACTCACGACCTTTCCCACGACAGAAACTCTTTCATCACAGAAATTTGATTTCACATTCATAATGATTCTTCTATCTGAGAAAATTACCTACGTAACTCCTACATAACGATTTTTTAAATACTTTTTGATAAGAGCAATTTTTTAGACACGTATTATGCTATCGAAAATAGTGCAAATTAATTCAATTTAAACGTATTGTACACTTAAATACATCAAATGACAAAAAATATAGCTGTGGTCACATTTCTATTAATCGACATTCAAATAGGATATATTTATACTAATTCATAGTAACACCTAAATTGTATGGCTCTGAGGGCAATAAAATTTTCATTTGTTTACTATTCTACTAAGTTTAAATTTAAAATCACGCACATTCAAGCCTCATATTGATGGCCATTTCATGTATATTAGTGTACTAAATTTAAAAAACACTATCAAACCAATTTAGTCAATAGGAAATTTTCCGGATACATATTTGTCCTAATTTGATATGCTATCTGAATTATTTTATATGAAATTTGCACACGAATTAATCGAATATCTCTATATTTTTCTATATATATATTTGATAATAATTAAATAATTTCAGTTATCTATTTATTTTTTGGGGAAATAATTGATATTTTAATTTCAAAGTACATTATTGATTTTGTCCTAGAAAATTGAAATAAATTGTTTCATTAAACCAAAATAAATGAAAATGGAATGGAATGTTTGAAATGCATTTTTCTATTTAGAGTTTACAGAAATTTTGATGTTCAATGCGATTTTTAAACACAAATTTATTCAATCTACTTGTTTCGGGATAGACGGACCACGGATATATTTACGTTTAATTGATATAGTAGATTTTATGATAATCAATACTTAGAATATATTTATTAACAACGATTGAAAGAAAGTCTACTCGTGTTTAAATTCAAGTTAAGGTAGTTCCAGTATTGACTTGTATAATCAGGACAAAAAACCGGTTTGCGTTTATAAAAGAACAAATACAAATATATATATATATATATATAAATATATACTCATATATATATATATATATATATATATATTTATACACACATTAATGTAATTTTGAAAGAAAAAAACAATTTTTAATTATAATATTTCGAAAACAAAACCGAAAACGCGACATTTTTAAATTAATATTTATTTAATAAATATTTATCTTTACTTTCCTCGTTTTTTTTTAAATTATGTCGAGTTTTTTTTTTAATACAACATATAGTTGGGCGGGCATGAAGTTTTATATGCTTCTAAAGAGAAGTCCCCTGAAAATTGCGAACTTGTTATTAATTATCTCGCGTTCTAAATGGTCAAAAACTCTAAAACTTCGGGAATTATTAGAAAACGTTATTTCTAGTCTGTGAAAAAAAGAGCAAAATCTGTCGAAAAGTGATTTCATGCTGGACTAAATTGCACTATTTTAAGTTTGAATTTAAAATTAGTCCTATTATGGCTGCCATATTGATGACCGTTTAATGTATATGAGTGTACAATCGACTATAATATGTAGGTTTTTTTTTTTTGAAATTTCAAAGTTGATTTGTGTCGATTTTTGATCACTGATTGTACATAAAGCTATTCGCAGCTAAATATACGGAACATGAAGTTAAAAAAATCGTTTAATAAAAAGATATATAATAAGCATTAAAATTAAAATAATTATTTATTTATTTTAAAAACATAGTAATTGTAAATATTTAGGTAATGAAGGTAGTAAATATAAAATAATTTACATGATGCTAGTGAATAAAACTTAGCAAAAAAATAGCATTTTAATTTTTTATATTCTTTTTTTTTTGTAGTACACATACTTACAAAAGTATATAGCGCTCATTTTTCAAAATTTTACTATATTTGTTTTGCGCTTTATTCATTCGGTTTTTGGAAAAAAATGCTTCGAGTAAAAGTTATTTATTATAAATCTACTAACAACTTTTATTCGGAACATATTGCCAAAAACCGAATAAACGAGCCCGTAGATAGATAGATAGTTCTATCTTGGGATATAAAAAGTATTACACTTCGACCATATGGCCCATTGTGTTCCCTCTTCTCTTGTCAATCTTACGAGGTTCGCTTCTCCCATATCTTGACAATGGCCAGGAGCTTGCTTATCAGGTTTTTCTGATGGTTCATATACTCGAGGGTGAGATACACCGAATATCTGCTGTAACCGAGAGATTCGCAGTTAATGATGATGTGACTGGATGTTTCTTTTTCCTCGTAGCACAGTCTGCACATAGTGGACCCATTGCGGAGTACTATTGAGTGTAAGTGCCCTTGTAGGTGATAGTGCCCGGTGACCTTTCGAAGTTGTATCCTGTTTAGGTTGAGTGTGTACCGGTGTAACACTCCTAAAATCAATTATCCTTTCTTTTAGAAACTATTGTTCTTCAACTATATCCTCCCCAAATTACCGTGGTAACTTGGGGAGGATAATTGATTTTAGGAACGATACCCCTCCATACCTCCCCCCACCATTTAAGAAAGAAAAACCTCAAAAAAATTATGAGCATTAAATATCCTTGTTCAAAGGGGAAAAACTTCTCTCTATGATGATCAACCTTCTATAAGGTAATGGTTTCTAAAAAAAAAGGATAATTGTACATTAAGAGACAGCCTCTTGTATGCATTCCCAAACCGTATTTTCCCGAGTTTTAGAACCTTAGAACCTTGTCATCAATAATAAAGTTGAAAAAGAGTCCGCTACTTTTGTGACTAAGTGTACAACAATATGGTGAACATTTGCCATACAGATGCGAGCAACAAAACGTTTTGTGTGTCATTCATATACTCGTACGTAATTATTTTGCTGTTGTATAATAAACAAACGAATAAAATACGGTAATCTTGATGTTTGTTGATGATGCGATAAACGTTTGTATGAAATCACACCGCTCGCCGCGTACAAATTTATTACAGCTTTTTTTTCTGGTCCATATTTATTATTCTTGACACTTGACTTAACACATATTGAGTTGATTTGTACTACCAACAGTGCTAAAACGGTCTCCTATCTTAACATTTTTGGAGACGATATCTGTAGAACGGCTCTTTATTCGAAAAAAAAGTTGTGTGTCATAAAAATATTAGAAACTTTTGTTCTAAATATCTTCTTTGAAAGTCCAATGGATTCGGCAGCAATCATCTTCACCTTAAAGTACACCTAATTCTTGGAAATTTTATGTTTTTTTTTTCTTTTTAATAATATTTCAAGACTGATTGGTTTTAGCAACTTAAAAACAACCATTTTCTTGGGATTTTTGGTTGGTTTTTGCAGTTATTATCAATTTCAAAGCGGACAAAGTTTAAAACAAATTTTATTATTACAATTTTCCTCTAAACGCAATGATTAGCGTCCGGAAAATATAATATTTTTGCGGCTTTTGTGGCTACTTTATGCTACTTAAGTTTCTTTGTTTTTGGGTGGTAACTTCCGTCCGGGGTGTTGAAATCATTTTTTAAATTTATTCATTTTGTTTTTTTAGCATAAAAAAAAGAAAAACTAATTTAAATTGTTAAAACGCAATATTTTTATATCGCGATACTAATCAGGCGCATTGCTAATTGGGCAGTTTTCGGCAGGTTTAACAAAAAACGTCCCGTTTCCTTACAGCATGTTTTTTAATGAGAAAAATTCGCACAGAAAAAGTCCTGAATAGTTTTTAGGTTAAGTTAGATTGTAACGGCAGTCTTGGATGGGATACACTAAGACCGTAATGTCTATTCTGAGGACGAAAGAGACTGAACAATCCTTATTACAAATAGAGCATTGACGCCAGTAGAATCTAGCTCAGAGAAGACGTCAGCGAACCGAATGACGTCAGGTGACCCAAAATAGTAATCTATTCATGATACCAGTCCAAGTGGCAAAGTTGTCTCTGGCGTTATGTCTGCGCAGTATGCCTTTTTGGAAACTGGGAGGTTATGGGTTTGAACCCCGACATCGGCCGTTTGCCAATTATTAAGAAAAAAAAATTGCGGTTAGTTGAGAAGGTTTTCTGCAGTTTCCTTCACGAACTCCAGATGAATATCGGCATAGTTTCTATCATAGTCGGCTGCAGCCGCATATCGTACCAATTCCTAGTCTATTCACAAAAATTTCTTCCACTACACTCACATCCTCACATCCTTAGGCATCACAATGGACCTTATGGTCGAAGTGTAGCCCGTCCAGGGCAGCCTCAACAATCTATCTATCTATTTATTCATGATAAGAGGTGAGCAGTGAAATAGTAGGTGTGTCATCGCCTGTCACTTCCTCACTGTAGTAGTTCCGACAATAGTTGTGGCGCTTTGACAGTGCTAGACGTTCCACAAGTCTGCCGCCAAGCAAGTGACCCGTAATGGCGCCTAAAACGTTGCCTATAGATGATCTTCGCAACAAAATAATATTTTCGGACCTTTTGCTCATCTTGTATGGTCTCTTTCAGGATGAAGACTTCTTTTGACAGTTTTTAGGTCACAAGAAATTTAACCGAAGTTTTTGGAATTGGAAAACTTAATTTATTGAACTCAGTTTTAGAGCTACATAAATAGTTACACATTAAAAAGCATGCCATCTTTCAAAATGGAGGTGCTTACAATTTAATACTTTTAATTTTTTTTAAATAAAATTTATTTATTTGAAAAAAGTTTTAAATCCGTTTAAATCCGGTCAAAAATAACTTCTTTTTTTTTTATCGGAATGACTCACGTCACATTCTGGAGATTAAAAACCATGACCACAATTTTAAATAAAAACCAAAACTGTTATCAATTTTTATAGTTGAAAAAAAAAAAAATATTATTATATTAATTTTTATTCGTTGAAATTTATATACTTAAATTTTTTTAATGGCTTCAATAAATTATAATGATTTATTAAGCCACACCTACTAGGAGTTTATACATCTATTTTATTTTTTTGATTCTTTCATATTTAATAACTTTTAATTAATTTCTAAAATCAATTGTGTCAATATTCTAAATAATAATATAATATTCGATTTATAAATAGTTGACATATTGGAATTGTTTGATAAAATTTTAAAATTTAAATATATTTATATAATAAATTATATAATTTACATAATCATGCCCAAAAAATAGGATCGATTTTCATGAAACTTTCGTTCTAAATGAAAATACAAGTTACATTTTATGTCAATATTCCAATTTTAAAGAAGTGAAGTTTATAAATCCGCCCAATAATTCCGAAATGATTTAACTCAGCTCTGAGTTCAAAAGGGGGTTATATAGTTCACCGACTTGCAAATA
Organism: Nineta flava; assembly: GCA_963920215.1. Lineage (NCBI taxonomy): Eukaryota > Metazoa > Arthropoda > Insecta > Neuroptera > Chrysopidae > Nineta > Nineta flava. The sequence goes on from OY986044.1 coordinate 44,215,578, forward strand.
GCCACGCTCTTTAAACTTGACCATGTTCACTACTCTGAACTGTGATTTTAAAAAAAACAAAGATTAATTTGAGTGTGACTTAGGACACCATCAAATTTCAAGTAAAACGAAACTCGTTACCCAAATCGCTTCGCAGATATATCTTCAGCGTTTACAAGGCAATTTGCATTTTCTAATTCAGGATGATAAATTCCATTTCATGATGTATTCAATATTTCTAAGATTTACAGTGTGACTATCGAAAATCGTGGTTATCGAAATTTTATCGCTAATTCGCCCAACGATATATAAAACCTTTAGGTAACTTCTAGAAGAGCTAGAAAGTTGAATGATGGCAAAAATGTCAGATTTTGGTACACAAGCAAAGGAAAGAAATTTGAAAATCTAGAATGTTTTCTTAAAAAACAATAAAATCTTTATATTTAGATTTCCATCATAAAACGTTAATTTTTTAATAAAAACTAGTAACGAGTAACGAGTAGTCTTATCCCACCAAAAACGTTATCAGCTATTTAATATTTTACTTGGCACATAAACAACCGTGTAACTGAGCAACCGTGTTTTTATAAATTTAAAATAATAATTCTAATTTGTTAATTTTAGTTAAAAGAGTTTTATGTTACATTAAATAAAAGCATTGTAAATTAAAAATCTATTATTTAATTATAAAAAAGCATTTTATTTAAACTAAAAGAATAAATATATTATAATTTAAAAATACAATAATTAAATAAAAAGACGGTTTCTCAGTTACACGGTATATATATATATACCTGTTAAGTAAAATATTAAATAGCTACTAAAGAAAACCTTAAGGGATTGGTTCTCACATAGATATCACAGCCGATTTTCATAGAATAAGCGAGAAGAAGGTTCATTTTTTACATTTATGGTGAGTTTCTGGTGAGTTTCTGGTGAGTATTTTTTCCCTTCACTCAAGCGGATTAGCTTTTCGAATGTTGACGTAAGGGGTGAAACTGAGTTTCTATTTCAAGAAAAAAAGCAAGTGATTTCTCAAAAATATATTATTCTTCGAAAAAATTTTTTAAAATTCCATTATTAGAAATAAAATATTATTATTTTTATATAGATTTATTAAAATTTATTTCAAATATAAAATTAGAAAACTAATAAATAAATTAAAATAATTAAATACGTTTTAAATCAATACAAAAACTTCTCGGAATTATATATATATATATATATATATATATATATATATATATATATATATATATATATATATATATTTGTTATAAAATCATCACGTAGAAACATAAACACGTGGCAATGCATTTGAGCTTAAAATTAAAGCTTTAGTATGTTTGAGGTTAGGCACATACACACATATATATATATATATATACACATATATATATACATTACACATCTCTCTACATAATAAACATATAGACAGTTTATTTCATCATAACTAGAGAGGAGCATGGTGATAGTTTTCCTACATCAAAAAGGATAATAGATTCCATTTATATATCATCATCCAGGATCATTTTAAATCAATCATTGGAAACAATCATAATTAATATATAGGTACCTAACTATAATATAAAATAATAAAGAGAAGTTCAAATACACCACAATGCACGTGACATTTATTTTGTATCACGTGACCAACAATTAGAAAAAAGCAGTTATAGCTCAGCAGAGAAAATTAATTTATTTCACAAGATACATATTTTTGAACGTAAGCGATGAAAATATTCAATATAATAAAATAGAAATTACAAAAAAAAAAAATCTATTAAATTCTTTCGGTGATAAATATTTGCAATTAAGAAAAATTTATTTATAATTTATGCACAAGGTGGAAATTCTAACTAATTAAGTGATTAAAATACGATCAAATTAAAAAATATATTAATATATAATAATATATAAATATATATTAATGATAAATTAAAAAAACTATATGTATAAATTCATACTAGTTTTAAGCCAGTTAAATTTCGCCACAGCGAATAAAATACGCGATGAAGTTCAATTAAACAGCGTAAATTCAATTGGAGTTCAATTAATTGAATTTATTCACTCACAAATAAATTTTAAAACTCAACTATATCACGTGACCGCTCATAAAAACAATTTAATTTACAAGTAAACAGTTAAAATATAAAATTTATATAAATTAACAAATAAGTTTTTTAAATCCGATCTGAGACGTGAATTGAATTTTAAACATTTAAATTTGTTAGTTTTAAAATTTATATCCAAATCGCGTAACAGCACTTTTATGGTATACAATTAGCGCGAAGCATTCATTGAAAATCAATGAATTTAATTTATGAATTAACAAAAAAATCAGTTAAATCAGGTGATATTGCAATAAAATTCAATTCACCTATAAATATATGAAATTTGGACTGATATTTAAATTCTAAATTTACAAATACATTAAAAAGTTTAACCAAACAAATCACGTAATAGCGAATTAACAAATAATTAATTGTAAGGGAAATTTAATTTAAAAATTCACAAAAAAAAAATTTTGGAAATTGAAGCAATATAGGCAAAAATTTGAGAACATATCTTTTACATATTTTCTAGGAAAACTGCAATAACTATTAAGCAAAATTTTCGAAAAAAATTCAACGAAATTAATAAATAAATAATTAAAACTTAATGTTTTAGTTATTTAGAACTAAAACAGTAAACTAATCAGGTGAAACAACCGAAAATTTTTTTAATATAATTTAGTTCAATGCCATCAAACTGCCTTTTTTTTTATAGAAACGCCAAAATTAAACCTCATCGAAATATAATTAAATAATACCACCAAAAAAAAACATTGCCTGTTAATTCTTAAAGAATTTTAAACCCGTGTGAAATTTAAACATAAAAACTATATAATTTACGGTAATTTAACGAAGAAAAAATATAACATTGACACATATATCAATCACGTGATTAATCTAAAAGAAAAAAAAACGCACAAATGATTAAATTAAATACAAAAAAATAGAAGAAAAAAAACTTACATTAAATATCTTTACGAAAAAAAACTTCACAATTTTTTTTTTTTTGCAATTAAAAAACCAACAAAAAATTATAAAAACGTTTACTTTAAATAAATTTAAAAAAACTTATAAAGAAAAAAAAACACTATTTAACAAAAAAATAAAAAACAACACTTAAATTATTTTCGCTAATTTATTTTCTTCAAAAACTCAACAATTAAAAATAGAAAAAATATTTAATAAAATCACAGTAAAAAAAATAACTTCAAAAACTCATTATTTCTTCATCCATATTATAATAATTCTAATTACTAATTAAGTTTTTGTGTAATATGGTAGCAGAGCGCGGCGGATAAATACACTAATTTCAAAAAAGAATAAATCACGCACAAAAATCCACACTTTAGAAACACACCGAAACAAAAACAACAAAAAACCACAAAAAACCGCAATAATAAAATTTGAAACAAGTTTTATGAAATAACAATAATAATCATCATCATCATCATAATAATAATAAATAAATACAAAAATGTTGGGTATTATAATAATCCTTTCGGAAGAAATAACATAATATTAATAATATGATCTTTGTATAAGATATTCATAAGAGTTACTACATGATAATAACAGTATAAGTTTATAATATAGCATGTGTTTGTAACATGTCGCATGGTGGCGCGAAGGGTTGATTTAGTTACAGAGTACTGGCGCTGTTGACCACGCGCGCCGCGACTAGCGACACTACCACTGTTGTGGTGGGTCAGGGACTCAGTTTAATATATATATAATATAATACGGTGAATGTATGTTGTGTTGTGTTGAATAAAGATGGGTGGATATGCGCTATACTCTGTGTGTGTGTGCTTTTTATATTATAGAGAGAGAGAGAGAGAAAGAGGGAGATGATATTATGCACAATAAAATACGAACAACGCATAGAATAAATGTACGATGAGAAGTCATTTCTTCTTCATTCTGCTGTTGTGTGTGACGGCGTCGAATGCACATCTATTTTTATGTGTGTGTGTGTTTGTGTGTTTTCTGTTAGAACACAATTTTTATCGAGCGGTATACGTAATGTTATTTATTATTTTGTCTGTAGGTTAATGAGTACTTTTTGATGTGACAACATTTATTGGTGCTTGTTCCTTAAGACATCTGGTGGCAATAATTCGAAACAGAGTCTCAACTGTCATGGTTGCATATGCGCGTTGCTAGGGATAATAAAATTTTTTAAAAGTAAATGTAATTCATAATTTTTTATGAAAAATATTACTAATTGTTTAAATGTTGCCTGAATAAAGCTGCCATTTTGAAATATAACGAGTAACTTTATCAATAGCGAGAGTATACAAGTATGATTTTAATATGGGGAGTGAAATTCAATTTCAGGTTAAATTGTCACGCTTTTAATGTAACGATCGGCTATGTGACAGTTGGCCGCCGTGTCTTAAATGAGAATTTAACATTCATTGATATTGTTTATAGGATAAGTTTTGACATCATGTCTGAGTTCCGCGCTCAAAACTTTTTTTTTCATCGTGGACATAAACCATTTTGAGGGGGTGTTGTGCTATATTTTGGGCACCAAAGGATTTCATTGATTTTTAGGGTCTCTATACACAGACTTTCTGGATAATGACGATTAAAACTAGTTAAAGCAAAAAAAATTACTGTACATTTTCCGAGATTCTACCCTTGGAGAAATATGTTTCAGTCGAGTTGACTGATTTTCTGGTCATTCTGAACAAATTTCGGAAAACAGACAGTTTTTTTCTATGCTTTATTAATGGCTGCACTACAAAAACAGGTCATTTTCGAACAATTTCTTTTACGAAGAAAATACCCCTACTAATAATTACTCTAAACACGCATTACTCTTTTTATTCATGTGTAAAAACGTGTTTCCGTTAAATTTACCTGACTTTTGGATATTTTGCCAATTTCTTCGTTCTGAACAAATATTTCCCTTGACAGAACTTAACTAAAAATGAATTTTTATCTAGATTGACATTGACATATAGGAATAGCCAGAAAGAGAAGAATATTTTATAATCTTAGGAATTGGGTTACTGTTTACGGTAAAAACAATCACCGTCTTTTCGCAATTTTCGATTGTTTAAATAATGCTCAAATTTTTTCAAAAAATCTTTCTAGACGATACCAACGCTATCATCAACATCATACATGAAATTCAATGATTTATCATAGCTTCCACGTATTTTAAGCAGCCTAAGTACACCATTCATTTATACAGAACTCTATATTTTACGAAAATAGTTTATTAGTCAAACAAAACGTTGTGTAAATGCAAGATAGATATCCATTATAGTTTCAAATGTTATTAATAAAAAGGTGGAGGCTATGGGAAATCATTGAATTTTATATATAATTTGGGTGGTGGCGCTGGTTAGTTATCAAATCATTGCGTGGTGCATTTAGAAAATAGTCTTTGATCAGTGAACGATCACTATTTTTACCAATCCAAGAGTTTTCTGAATCTACGCGGTAATGCGTTTTAATTACAGATCGTTGCTCAAACAGATACCCTTATTTTACCGATAAATTGTACAGTAAATGACAAAGATAATATTGGAGAAATTATTTGAGATTATACGAAAGAATCAATTAAATTATTGCAAGGCTGAATATAAAAAGCGAGAAAAAAAACCTTTGCGATTTTTTAGATGTCAAAGTATGTTAAAATATTAAATACCCTAGAAAGATAATGACGTACTAATTGACGTACATATATAGACTACTAAACAAATAACCCTCCGTAGTCTGGGCCCGTAGTACATGAAGAATATTTTCAAAATAAAGACCATTTACAGATTACAGCTATGCCAAACTAAGGATCACGATAATCTGTTTTAAATTTTTTACTTAAAGTTTGTGAATTTCATATGCGAAATAATTTTTAAATGAAATGAAGAAAAAGTAGTTAATTAGTGAAAAAGTTTTAAAAGTAATTAATTAGTTATTAATATTATTTTTGTACATCGCCGCATTCTATTAATTGTGTTATGAATTAAACATTTATAAATTAAAATTATTATAAATATATTTGTTGCGCATGATCAATGCAACAATATATTTCTCACACATTGTATTAAAGTGCATTCTATTGGCAAGATTTTATACCATAACAGCTTATACTTTTTTAATACTCACATTATTCTACTGAATATTAAATACATACATATAATATACATACATACATACATATGCATGCATATACATACATGCATTGAAGAAAAAAAACACAAACTAAAAATACATTAATTATTACGTCAATTTTTGTTCAATTTGAATTATTGCGGGAAAACGATTTATGGTGTTCTAAAAATGGTATAATTATTGGTTATATATTTAACAAAAATAAGCCAACCAAAATACAAGCTTATATTAGTAGATAAAGCATTAAAAAGTAAAAAAAAATGGTTAGATACTTTTATTGTGAAAATTTGGAGTGCTTTATGATGAAAATTGGCTTTTAGAAGACTATGATGGTTTAATTTCAACACAAAACGCTGCTGTTACAATTGCAATTACATTGGATGTAAAAAATATAATCTCTCTTGGTGTCGGCGCTGGCTTATTTTTACACGCACTGGCAAAACCGAAGATATAATGAAGTGTTCATTAACATGGTGGTAGCCACGGAAATCGAAAAACCGCTTACTAAGTTTACTCTAGCGATGAATTTGTAGTTGTCTATTTTTAAAAAAAGTTACATTTTTGTATTTAAATTTTTTTCAATTTCTTACCGTTTCAAAGATGGATATTTTTCGCCCTCGCGGGAGTAATCACGGTCCGATTTAGCTCGTTTCTCTTTTCATTTTTGAGCTATCGTGTCTACAGGTGTACATACAGACGGACACGATACCAAACATTTTCTTCTGCGATCAATATTTTCAACCGTTACAAAGTTGGGACTAAAATTAATATACCCTTGTATTTATTATATGTACCGGGTATAACAAAATAATAATTCCAAACCATAGTTGAAAGTGTTGAATCTGTAGTCCATAGTGGTCGGTGAACACGATAAAGTCTAGTGACCAAGGGAGAACTTATTCTTTAAAAAAAGTCCAGGTGGTTTGACGTATCATGAAAAAAACACTTTTAGGCCGTCAAGCTAAAAATGACGCCCAACGTGTTAAAATAATGAAATATTCATAAAATAACCGACATCGTTAGCGACACTGGCTGTGCGAGTAATGTGATGAGCAAAGCAAGACCAAGACCAAGACCAAGACAGTCTTGGTATCTGTCTCGATCATGCTTGTCCGGTATTGGCCTTGGTCTTGCTCAAATGCTTGTAGTCTTGGTCTTGGCCTTGGTCTTGCGTATTCAGTCTTGGTCTTGGTCTTGCTCATTTAGTCTGTTACTTACTACTTACGTCGTTTTCGAAATTTTTCAAGGCTTTTTATAGGTATAAATTATAAATGATCAACAATTAATATCTATAATTAATTATGCTTTATTTTACAATAATAAAAAAATTTTACCCTATTCTATTGGTTTTTAAAGTAAAAATAAATAAAAAATTAGCTTAGGTCTACATCAACCATATGTTAACCTGACATTGGAAAAAAATTGCTACTTCAAGAATATTCTTGTAGATCCTTTTTTTCAGACAATGGTAAAGTTTACCAGTACCTTTTTTTATATTTGATGTTTAAATTTAGAGGAGTAAACTGGAAATCTTAAACACACAAAATGTTTTGTTCCAACAAAAACATATATTGAAGTTTCGAAAAATATTCTCATAAATCCTATTTACAACGGAAGTTATAATTTTTAGTTTAGTCTTGCACTTTGATCTTGGTTTTGCATTATCGGTCTTGGTATCGGTCTTGTTCTTGTTTATTCGGTCTTGGTCTTGCTAGTGTATGTATAATCTTGGTCTTGGTCTTGAAAATTCGCAAGACCAAGACCAAGACTGCAAGAACAAGACAGACTTTGCTCATCACTTGGCCGCCGAGTATATGTAAAAGGACTCTAAGGCATACCTACTTTTAGTGAACACCCGGTATTTCGTATATTTCATAAAAAAAACCGACCTATATAAATCAATTACATTATTTTAAAAAGTTGATTGATCATCGATGCGGATATTTTTAATACATAATAACAATTTTATGTTATGAAATTTAAATATTAATATTAACTTTTAAAAAGGAACCAATTGTAACCGAATCAGATTTTCAAATAATGTACCGTTCGATCATGCTGTTATTTTGCAAACAAATAAAAAAAACAAAAACTGCCAATTCATTTTATTAAAATCGCAAATTTCTCATTTTTTGATAATGCCGCGATTGTATATTATTTATTCTTAATTCTCTGAGATGTTGATGATGACTGGTCCATTTTTTTTTCTGTTATATTTTCGGTCCATTGTTTTCTTTTTTGACTGCAATAACTGTAATATTTATTTTTTTTTTACGCTGCATCACAATTCGGTCGATGCACCACGCTCGATGTATATAGATCAAAAAAATTTGTGTGTTTCTTATTTAAGTACATTCAATTGTTAATATTTATCGTTGCAGCAAATTGTCAAAGCTTATTTCATTTAATAACTCTAGCATAATAATAGCGAAAACAAATTAATCTACTGACTAAAATTATGTCTCATAACTTAACGAAACGCTTTGTTTGCGAAATATAGTGCGTGCATCTGGACACTGCGGAGTTGAGGGGAATGAGCCTCACTCCCATGCCAGAAACCGGAATCATATCTCGGAATAACTAGAAGACCGACAGTATCTGCCCTCAATAAAAGTCTATGAATAGGAAATGGAAAGTTACAGCAGGTTACAGCATAAGCCAAACAAATGATAGATGGGTACAATGCCACCTGGTCAACTTGGATTATTGTCAAAACTAGAAAGAGATAAACCTCTCGGTTGGAGTGCTTTCTGGTAACTGCAGGGTCAAAAAAGAATCTATTTCTTATGAGGGTGTAGGACAATATGATCTGCCCGAACTCTAACAAGCATAATTCTCACAAATAAAACACTGCTGATTTTTTGCCGAATATTTATCGATCCTAAACCGTTTAATGCATCTTTATTCACCCAAAAAGTATTCTTCGCTATTTATGATTTCTACAACTGCCGAAAATTATGAGACATAATTTTGCAAGACCATGTTGGATCTTTTTTCATAAAATTTGTGTGGAATATTTTGTTAAATATTACTAACAAATCTTCTAATACTCTTGGAAATTTAATTAGAAAGCCTCAAATTTATGGAAAGTGTAATGTACTCGTTTTTATTGTCAATCTTTCTATTTGCATAGTACAGTGAGTATGTTCCTGAGTTACTTTGTGCCTACCAACAATCTCATATTATTATTCTTGAATTTGGAGGCTAAAAATAAACATTGGATTAAAGTCTATAATTTCGATTTTATTTAATCATTCTCTCAGATTAGGTTTTAGGTCGAATAAACCAGAATATTTTGGTATATTTTTTGGTCCCTGAAACTGAGAAAACCGAGTCTCCTGGGTGAAACCAATAGCTTAGTATGATTATAACAAAACTGATTTTACAAGTCGACTGTAACGTAAATTATATTTACATTTCATTAAATTTTAGATACAAGAAATAAAAAAAAAAGTATATTTTTTTCGTGACTTGTAAAAATTGTTATTCTGTTTTTGAAATGACATGCTAAAAATTGTGACAAGTGATCGTTGATCTCCTGAGAGAGCAACGAATTGATTCAATTCATTAAAATCAAACCAAATTTATTTTCGCTATAGTACATATAAATAAAGATCCAGTTATTTTATTGATTGTGCAATTTTTTTAATCAAAATCTTTAAAAAAAAAACCAGTTGATTTCTTTTAAAATGAATGAATACGTTTTTTTTTTGTTGCAAAGGATCCGTTATTTTGGTGAAAATTTTACTTCTTAGAATAAGATTGCATTATTTTTTATGAGACAGGTCTTAAAGGAGCTCCAAGGATTGTTTTATGTTAAGGCGAAAAATAATCGAGTTCAAAAAATGCGCTTAAATGAAAAATGAATTTAGTTGAAAATATTTTTGGTGCAAAAATGAAAACCTAAAATTGTGTTTTTTAACTGGGGCTGACTTCAAAATAATGGATAGAATGGTTTGGGCCTAGTTTTATAAGGTATATAATTAAACTTTGTCCTTTATTTCTTAGCTTAAGATGAGTTGTGAAAACGTTTTGATGACACGTTATATCGTGTTAATCGGTCAAACTCGCGTCTCGTTGGCTCTTTTCGACTTGGCAATCCCATCACAATACCCATATAGGATACAACCAATATAGTTATACTATATAGGTAGTAACACTATAGAAAATACCAATTCATCTGACAAAGCAACTTAATAGTATTGTAAACGTAAATATATATATATATATATATATATATATATATATATATATATATATATATATATATATATATATATATATATATATATATATATATATATATTTAATAGATCTGTAAAATATATTTCGTTTTTAAATGACTTCATAAAAATTAAATAATTTTATGATTACAACTATGATGAAGAAAGATTTTGATGAATATATCTTTCAATTATGTATTCATACTCTTTCTTTAGAAAAAACATCAAAATGGTGAATAAATGCCGTTTTGACTACGGTGGTGAATTGTTTTTTTTTGGGTAAAAATGGAACTTGATGTTTTATCGAGACTTTCCGGGTACAAATTTTTCTTACTAATATTATCAGTATAATATTAACAATAATTTTCTATAATAATACTAACTATTATCTAAGTTTATAATATTTAGATTTCGAATCAATTTTGTATTTTTTTCGAATTCATACACTAATTAATTTTAACCAATTAGCATGTTCTAAATAAAAATTTTAACACATCATGCAAGAAAAGTGTTAACAAATTTTAAAATAAATTACGTAAATCCATACATATACAGGGTGAGTTGGGAGAAACAGACTAAACTCCAGGAGTTTATTGTACACGTGAAATAATAGCAAAATAACTCAAATGTTCTTATCTGATTTTCATTTGTTTTCATGTTTTCATGTTATTTTCTGCTTCAACTTAGCGAATTTCCGTAGAATACATAAATCACTCTCTAGCGGTCACAATTTTAGTCTGATCAAAATGAAATGTCGTATATGATTTTAGTCTTTACATGGCCAATTTTATGAATAAATGACACACGTCAAAGGGAAAGGGGGGAATAAAGAAAGAAGAAAACAGAAACTATAAATTATCTCTCTTAATATTAGAACAATCGAAGAATACGTAAGGAATAAAATTGTAGAAAATCATGTTTGCTACAATTCATCACCTTATCATTTTTGCTCAAACTCTAATGTGTACAGAGATTTTCAGGAATTTAATTTTCAATCTAAAACCGTCAATATTTCTGTAAATATTATTGTAACAGAAAAAATGATTAGAAACAAAATTACAGTTCAACTTAATACCTACAACTTTATTTCTTATAAATTTTTCTATTTTTCGAATATTAAAGGAGATATATCAAATTTTGTGTTTCCCCTTACCCATAAACCCCCCTTTCCCCTTGTCCGATTTTACCCATTAACGAATTTAACCTTTTGAATACCAAAAGCGCCTCAAATACCAAATTTCATTTCGATAAAATGAAAACTGTGACCGCTAGAATGATTACAGACACATATATATATATATATATATATATATATATATATATATATATATATATATATATTTAAATTTTACAGACGGTGATTTTTGACATCTACTAGATAGGATCGTAACATTTGAAGAAATTTTTGTGAAATTTTTACTTGGGTACGGGACCAATAGCTCTATTTCCTTTCAGGAAATTCGCTAAAAAGTTTATCTTGTGTTCTACAGTATTCAAAATAGGTGATTTAAAATTTGCATTCAGTATGTTCGATACTTAAAAAACAATTGATAACTTTGTTGTTCTGATAATGTGTCATAGCATTGTGACAGTTATTAAACGTTTATGAAAAGAAATCGCATAAGAACATGTGAGTTTTTTTTTGCAGTATTTTCACATGTATAATATATTCCTGGAGTTTGGGCCCATGCCTCATGACTCATCCTGTATCTGCAGTTAATTATTTATATTACACAAATTAAATCTAAAAAATTAATAGACTTAATAATAAATCAACAACGCGGAATTTTTTGTAAAATATATATTTAAGGTTGTTGTGAAGAAAATTCAATTTAATTCCTCAAAATTTTAGAGCTTATTATTTCAGAATAAAGAATATCCTGTCAAAATTTGAAGTTGATCCTGTTTTTAGTTTTTGAGTAAAAAAATGTTAAAGTTACGATTTTTAAGAGATTTTTACATAGGTTAAATGGACTCGTCGGTAAAAACATGAATACAAAAATATATATCTCGACAACCAGAAAAACTGTCATAATATTGATCAAAGTCTTATAAATACCTGGACCAAATTTCAAATTAATCTTGCTTTTTGTTTCTGAGATTAAATTAAATTTGTAGTTCGAAAAATGTTCTAAATCTAGTTTTATTTTTAGTTATATTTATTTTTATCTGGTGTTATTTTTAGTCATATTAATTTTTATCAAGTTTTATTTATTTTTATCTAGTTGTATCACCATGCAACTTTTTTGAAATACATAAAAACATATTTTTAATTATTAAAACTGTTCGAAAAAATGAAATTTAGGATTTAAGTTTTTAAACAATATGTTTTTTTTTTACAAAAATATATGTCTTTTTTTACAAACATTAAATTATTTGAAACGATTTAATTGCAAAATTTTTAATTATTTAGAGTTGGCAATGGATGAGATATCAATGTATTTAGTATAGGACAAACTCACCAACCCTATTTTCCCACACCAGTTTCACAACAACCTTAATATGTAGCAAAAAAAATAGTGTGTTATCAAATAAAACAATTTTGTATTTCTTGAAAAATATCTTATCATTATAAATTCAGATTGTGTTATGTCGTGTCGTGTCGTTTTTTTTTCTTCATAATTTTAAAATAAATATTTTTTAATTATTATTAATTTTACAACAACAAAAAAAAGTAATAAAATGCATTAATAACCTCGAAATGATTATTTGTAATTAATGATAATATTTGACCGATTATTTTTTTTATTAATCTAAATATTTTCCTGTAATTTTCATATTATTAATTTTTTTTTTTAGTTCAAAAAAATTACAATTATTTTTATTGTAAAATATTCAAATAAAATTGCGACATTAATCAGCAATTGTAATCATCTTTTAAGTGCACGTATTGTGTTTCAAAATATAATAAATAATATCAATTTCAATAATATCAATACGCACTGATAAATAGCTTCCAAAACAATATTTGATGAGTATTTTATCATCTTTTGAACCGACCTCTGTTTCTCTATTTCTTGGTTTTCGAAGGTTGTCAGATTAAGTGCACATATCGACTCTAAAAGTAGCGCTTATTTTTCTAACGTTTTACAATTCACTTCGACACGTTTTACAGTGTCGAAAGTGGTTTTCACAGGACAAATGATACATTTTAAAACAAACCAACTGCGAAATTTTTGAAAAAGTATCGCCTCTTTTGAAGTCGATCATAAATAGAGTCTAGAAACCTTCGAAAATCAAGAAATAATTTTTAATTGATCAGTGCAAAAATTGACTATCCTATATGTTAAAATATGTCAAGATATTTGCAAAATCAAACATTATCGTATTCTGCGAGGCTTACCCATGATATTTTAACATATATTGTATTAGTGTCAAATCGATTATATTACCAGTACAGATCAATCAAAAAAAATTATGTAGAAATATTTCTATACTCGATGTAATTGTATAAATAAATAATATAGATATTATACTAAGATTAAAAGAATATATTTAAAAAAATATATTTTATATATATATATATATATATATATATATATATAAATTTTTTTTATATATTTAAAAAACTATATATGTATGCATTTATATATTTTTACATTGAACAATTCAATAAATTAAGAGTCGAATAGTTTTGAATTTAACCTTTCAAATTTGACCTTTGATATTTTACAATATAGAAAATTATTGTATAAATTTATTACATACTTCATGTAATGTAATATATATACAATAGTATATAACTATTGAAATGAACAATATCCAATTGAAAATAAAGCCCGTTATACTATAATTTTTGGTTTATTATATACAATTCTAATAATTCTAATAGAGATTTGTTACAGAGTTAGAAAAATCATTTTAACCAGAATATTTTAATTTTAAAGTTAAAAATAACCAAAATCCAACCGTTCGTTGTTTTGTCAAAAACAATCGGTCTGCTTTGGATGATAATTTGTAGGTCGCTGTAGAATCGCGAACAAATCGCGAACATTAGCATGAACAAACCAGATTGGCAAGGTCAGTGTACAGTGCCAGTAAACAAATTTTCATTCAATTTCATAAAACAGTTTTAGGAAAAGCGATAATAAATGGTAAGTTATTTACTTACCACCATGGTTCTCTGAAACTACCGTACGAAATTCGTACCTTTGCAGGCAGCTTAAATTATCAAAATATACTAATTTTAACTTGTGACACTTCATAAGATCAATAATGTATTCAAATTGAAAACTATAAAATAAAATTTTCAAAGAACGATTTATGGAAAATTAAGGTTATTCGTGCGTGTTTCAGAAAGATTAAGCGAATTAAAGAAAGATCAAAGGGAATATCTATTTAATCGCATATTTACCATGAAATAGAATTATGACTGCTAAGGATAAAAGTATAAAAAATTAAATAGTTAAACTATCGTAGATTATGTTAAAAATATAAGAAATAATAAATAAAAATATATATATATATATATAATACCAGACAAAGACAACTATCGATTCCAAGTAGATAAGCATTTTTCGTTGTTTATGTCAAAATATACTCAAAACTATACGCCTGAAGAAGTGTTTTATATTTTTAACATTATCTACGATAGTTTAATTACTGAATTTCAAGTTTATTAAATATTTGTCTTTAGCTCAAATTGTTATAGCTCAATTTCATTATAAATGTGCAGCGATTAAACCAATATTCCCTAATAACTATGTGTTGAATTCCAATTTTTGAAAACTAATTCCTAAAAAACTGGGCATCAGATGGGCTCTCAAAAAATTAATTTATTTGGTATTTACTATTGATTAATAACATATTAAAAATACTGCACATTATCTTAACTGTGTCTTAATGCGCACGCAACCTTGAATTATATTTCTGTGAAAAAATCACAGCATAATCTGTTTTGGCTACGACAACAGATAGCTAGATAGATAGAGATATATCTTGGGGTATAAACAGTATTGCACTTCGATCAAATGCCTCTTTTACTTCAGACTGACGAGATTCGCTTCTCAGATATTATCTTGGGAATAGCCAGGAGCTTGCTTTTCTTGAAGGTTTTAGCTACTATGATAGTACTACCTTAACGACCATTTCATGTGTTCTAGAATTAAGATATACGGTTTTGTTTTAAGTGTATCCATGAAATTTAAGTTAACTATATATTATTAAAATATAAAAATAATAATAGTGTATTAATATAAATATATGATTACAATGATTACACAAACCGACCAAGCGAGAGAGAGAGAGAGAGAGAGAGAGACGGATAAATGAAATCATTTTTTGTTAAATTATAATTTATGTAAGTAACAACAACATATCTATTACAACAACAGCAAAATATCATAAGTTAAAAATATATTTTTAAAAAAATAAAAAAAGAATTTAAAATTATAGATATTTAGGAAAGTACAGAGCATTAGTTCGTTTATATATATATATATATATATATATATATATATATATATATATATATATATATATATATATATATATATATATATATATGTATTATAATAATAAACATATACTTAATAATTTAGAAAACTAAATCAGATCAAGGTCCGATTCAATTTATAATCATTTTCAATTTACTTATTATTTTTTATATTAACAACACTCAAATGGAAACAATAATTGTACACATAACCACAAAAGTAGCGATCATTTTTCAAAAATTTTATAATTGATTAGGCCGTGTGTGCCCGTAACATCTTAGGAACCCTCCAACTTTTCTCAAATATACAGAGCCGTACATACCAATTTCCACGTTACTATTTTAAAAAATGACGCAGTTCTCATACGCAATTTTCATCCCTTATTTTACGCCCTTAGGGAATGACTTACCAAAAACGCTGATACAACTAAGTTCTATTTATAAACATAAGTCTAAACATCAACTTCAACGTTTCTAACTTCAAAAATGACGCACTTCTCAGATCAACTTTCGTCCTTTATTTTGTCCCCTTAAGGGGGTGAATTTCCAAAATCTCAACTAACTTTTATTTATAAACAAACGCCTTAATACCAATTTCCATATTTCTAACTTCCTAAAATACCGAACTTCCATACAAACTTCCATCCCCTATTTAACCCTCTTATGGGATGAATTTTTCCCAAAGTTATATAAGAAACTCCTATTCAAATTTTCATACTTCTAGACCCACCTGTTTAGGTTGTGCGTTGTCTTACGTCAGAGTGGTCTTTGGTGTAACGGTAAGCACGCTGGACTAGATATCCAGAGGGCTGAGGTTCGATTCCTGGATGACCAGTTAATTTTTTCATATCAGTATTTAATTAGATTGTACCTTATTCATTCGGTTTTGCGAAAAAACGTTACGGATAAAAGTTATTCATTATAAATGTACTAACAACTTTAATTCGAAACATTTTTGCAAAAACCGAATAAAAAAAGTATAAACTAACAACAACAAAAAATGGGAACTACTTTTGTGACTATGTGTACATAAATATATTATTACTATTAATAATTTATCAGCTGAAACTTTGAAAAATAAGTGAAAATATCTGCACCTGCTTCAATATCCTGTATATACTGAGTTTCGTTATCCATGCATGCTCTTTTTTTACTCATTACAAAAATGTACAAAAATGAAAAATAGTGTATATAGGTGTTAAATACGTATAAGCTGTTATAATCAAGAGTAATTACAGATGTTCGAGCTAAAAGAGTGGAAAATTATTTTGTTTACGAAAAAAAAATTTTTAAACAAACGTTGTTTATAATAAAGGAACAGTTTTTGTTCTAAACGTTTTAAAAGTTTTCACATATGGATATTACTTTTTGGTGTTATGTTATTGCGTTTACGGATAGGCCTGGATATGCGAAAATGGACTAATTAGGTTATTTTATGAACACTTATACCAAAAAATTTATTTTCAACTATCAGCAGCTTATTTTTAACGTAACGTGTTTCAGTTGATATTTTATGCTGTAAATATGACACTGCAATGGTTCTCTGTCAAAATAAATTTCGAAATTCAACGAATGATTTTGTAGATGCTCATTTTAACACATATAAGCATCTAAATGTATTTCGTACCGCAACACACGCGTTAGAGTCTCTAAAAAATAGCAAAAAAAGCTCATATCTCGAAAAAAGTGGAGCTAGTCGTTTAACTACGTGCTTCGTGAATTATGCAAATTTTCTCAGAGTAAAAGAATCTAAAGAATAAAGTAACCAAAGCAATACATCTAATATGTATTATATAAGTAGTAAAACTTTAAGGTTGTAAATATTAGTGTTAATATTTAGTTTCAAGTTTATTGGTCACAAATTTTTCGATTTAACTAATATTAGAAGAGATATTTCACCATTTGGTATCACCATAACGAACTTGGTTTTTCAAATATCAAAAGCACAGACCATACCAAATTTCATTCTGCTTTTACAACAGTTGTGGTCTGTAGAATGCGTAAAGCCACATATATCGATATTGTTTCGAAAATTTTCTAAAAACCACGTATTAATCCTAGTAATTTCGAATATTAAATCAACTAAATACTAAATTTATCTAAATTGTTTAAACAAAAATTGAAAAATTTTAATGTTGTAATCACAATGTCCTTGAGGCGAAACTTTAAAATAACTAAACTAGTTCACAAAAAAATAACTAAGTTCAGATAATTAAAACTACTTTACAAAACACAAAATTATGTTTTTCTATCAAAAAAATTTTGATTGAAAAATTTATCAATTTATCAAAAATTTTCCATTCAAAAATTACTTAAAATATCTACAAAAAAAAACTTGATTGTAGAAATAAAAAATTGGAAATTCCGATTAAAACTTTTAAAATCAAAATCACTTATCACAAAAAGTTTATCATTTCAAATTTTCAATATTCTAAAAAAAAAAACTCAATTGAAAAACTATTTGAATTTATAAAATACGTACAATATTTTTTACCAACACCAAAATGCATTTTAAAAATAATTGGGAACATTCAATATTACACTAAATAAAGGCACTGTTAACTATCGTGAACCACAGATGTATTTACAAAGCCTAGATCGCCATTGAAAATGATCCAATACCCTGTCACATCATACGGACCTTCAACTCTATGAAGTGTTTTAATGATTATTATTTTTGATGTGAAAAAAATGTAAATTCAAAGAAATAAATATTATTATTAGAAATTTGAAACTTCGAGTTTAGACAAACAAATTCAATCAGTTTCAATCAATTAATCAAATTTTTGTTCTATCTCTTACGGTTTCAAAGAAAGGCAGTTTTGCCCATTTTACCCAAACATGGTCCGATTTTGCTCATTAACGAACTTTACCTTACTTTTTTGCTCTAGAACACACAAAAAAATTTCAAATCGTTATCGATTTTTGTTCTTGAGCTGTCGTGTCCACAGACAGACAGATGGACGGGCATGCAAAAATGGCCGAATTACGCCTTTCATGAACACCTATACCAAGCATTTATGACAAGGATTAATATTTTCAAGCGTTACAAAGTCGGGACAAAACTAAATATACCTTGTATATTTACATATACTGGGTATAATATACGTACTGATAGAAAATGTGTATTTTCCTCAGTATATACCGAGTATTTAAAACAATGAACTTAATGAGTTGTTATTTTCATTAGTTTTTATTCTAAAATTGCTCGAAAATTGTAACAAAGTGTATTTTTAATGATAATATTAACAAATTTTCAAATGTACCATACCGGATACTCAGGTTTGTGTATCAGATGCCAATAATTTGCAATGGTTTGAGTCTCAGTTATATAGTTTGTTTTAAAAGATGAATATTCTGACGAACGTCAGCTGAAGTATAAATCTATCACTTTTCAAAAATGGACACTTTTTCTATAGGTCATAGTACGTGAAGCTTCTGTGGGCCATTTATAGTCGGAATATTTAGGATATAAATCTAACTTTATGATAGAAATCTATGTTGTGAAAATAATTGTGTGCGTGTGTGTGTGTGTGTGTGTTATGCAAGTAAATAATCCAAAAATTTATTATCATAAAACTGATATCAGATTTTTTTTTATTTTCGAAAAATATGTTTTTATCAGTTATAATATACACAAATAATAATTTTAAATATAATGTAATATAATGCCCAAAAACGAATATATACATGATACAATATGGATCACAAAAAATATACCCCTCTTACAAATTTATTTTTAAATAATATGAATCATAAAAATTATGCCACGGCATTAGATATCAATTTATTTTTTTATTTTTTTGAACAAAATGCATTTGATAAATTTTATTTTATGATTGTAAAATGGAGTATAACAAACAAACGCGGTATAACTTCATTAAAATTCAAAAATCCTTGAAAACAAACAGTTGATTTTGTATTTTTTTTTTTTGTATTCCTCACTTGTGCTGTAGTGAAAATATAAAACTCATGGTCATAGATTACTGCATTTCCGCAAAACGATAAAATAAATTGATGAAGCATAACAAATATGTGAGGGTTTTGAAAATGAGATATGATTCCATATTTTTTTTTTAAATTTTCAAAAACCCTAAATTTTTTATGATTAAATATAAATATGCAATTTGTATTCCTGTTAATGATAATACTATGAGTAGTATTATATTAGTATAGACTTCTAAAATTGAGCAAAATATACTAGATTTTATTGAAACATCAATTTGCCACTTTGTTTCTATTGATAGTCAACGATTGTTTTTTGTTCAAATTAGGCGACTTTAATTATATTTCTGTACTTAGTCGTATTATGATGCAGAAGTGTCTGCAATTTTTTGTAGTAATTGAACTAAAAATTTGTATCTATTCTAATATAATAAAGCTGAAGAGATTTTTTGTTTGTTTGAACGCACTAATCTCTGGAACTGCCGGTTCGATTTGAAAAATTTGTTTTGCGTTAGATAGCCACATTCATGAGGAAGGCTTTACGCTATCAAGCATTACGTTAAAATTCTTAGTTAACCGTAAATAATAATATTAGTAAAGTAAGTCGAAAGAAAAAATATATTGAATAGATATAGATATCGATAAGCCGCTGGTTCAAATCCGGCTGGAGGAAAAATTTTTTTTTAAATAATTTATTTTTTATTTTTTTAAATTTATTTTTATTTAATTCAATTTATTTTATATAATCCACGGGGGATAGCTATATAAATGCATTTGATATAAATGCGGACGAAGTCGCGAGAAATAACTAGTAATGAAATAAGAAAACAATTATTTACCTAGAATACTCATTTGGATTACTATTTTAAGTTTGAATTTATACTTATGTTCTTTTTTGATTATTAGAATAAAAATTATGGTCGCCATTTTACTCACAACGAGAGGACTATGATTGTACACTCATATACATGAATTCGCTATGCATATGGTGGCTAGAATATAAGCGTGATTTTACATTTAAACTGAAAATAGTAATGAGAATTATGAACAAATGACAATTTTACTACCGTCAGAGCCATAAAAATTTGGCCATATTTCCAATAATCGACATTCAAATAGTATATCTTCATAATAATATCCATTTACCATAATATATTTTGGATGGGTACCACACCTAAATTTTATAGCTCTGAGACCAATTAAATTTTCATTTGTTCATTAATTTTAGTTTGAATTTAAAATCAAACCTGTTTTAGCAACCATATTGATGGCAATATATTGTAGTCCACTTTACTTGTGACCATTAAAGTTTATGTCTTTTTTTTAAATTTTATACTTGATTTGTGTCTTGTTGATTCGGTTTTCGGAAAAAAAATTTCAAATAAATGTTGTAACAACATTAATAAAATGACATCAACTTTTGTAGTCTATAGTACCAAAGGCGTCAAAAGTTGGTGTTACTTTTTAAAATTTTATAGTTAAACTGTGCTTTTTTCGGTTTTCGAGAAAATGCTTCGGATAAAAGTTTCGCAATAGAAACATAGTCATAAAATTTTGGTATAAAATTTTTTTCCGAAACCGAATAAATATGGTACCAATCAACTATAAAATTAAAAAAAATGACACTTTTGTGGTCCAGTGTACATCGGACTTAAATTTTTCTTTCAAACGCCATAATAACAGTAACAATTTGTTTTTTCTTACAACGAATGAGTACACACTAAGACACAAAACTTGAAATAATTTCTGCTCTAAATATATTTTGAAATTATTATTTATATGAAAAGAAAATATTATTATATTGTCAAAGCAACGAGAATGACTTATATTATAAATGAATGTGTATATGTATGCGTGTATGCATGTATGTCTGAATGTGTGTATGTGAGTTCAAAACGTCATTTATTTTTTTTATTTTTAATATTAAAATTTTAATGCTGCAAAGTTGCAGTGCGTTACACGCTCGTTACGAGTGCATTTATCTCATATACAACAACTCTCGTACACAAACATATAGGCATCATAGTATATATATACAGGATGAATCGAACCAGGTGCATAATAGCACACGTCATCATTTCTTCCTATGATGCTACCGTTCCCCAATAATATCCAATAGAAATCGATAAATTGATCATCTCCCAGAAACAAACGAAGGTCACTCGTGATTGACTCAAATGATTAACACCAAAGCACTCAAAGTGGAGTGCTTGGAGAAAATGTGGGAAGTGATAGGAATATTATTATTTTTTCAATAATAAAATAATATTTATGTTCAATTAAATTTTAGATGAAAAAATAATAATATTCCTATCACTTACCACATGTTCTCCTAACACTCCACTTTGAGTGTGTTGAAGTAATAAATTAATATAATAAATTATTATTATTTAAATAAATAATAAATAAGTGTTAAAGATATAATTGATCTTTATTAGATTGAATTATGACATATTATATATTTATATGTAAATTATCAAAGTTGTTAACATTCAAAGCAACCGTGATAAAAGAGGAAAGTTATAGTTGTTAAGCAACAGATAAAAATGATAAATAAAATTATAATAATAATTTAATGAAAATGCGATACCGCTACATACTTCCCCCCATCAACTAATAAAGAAAAACGACTAGAAAAAGGTTGTAACATAAAACAACCTTGTTCACTCGGAAAAAACTTTAATAGTTGATGTACATCTTAAAATTAAATACAAAGTAAATTAAGAAAAGATTGACATTGAAAAAAGTATGCAGGTTTTAGCCTGTCAATTGAAATAGAGGTAGGTTTGTTATTGATATCAATAACAAAAAATTTAGGAAATCTCTTGATAACAGAGAAAGGACCTCTATAATTACAAGATAGTGGAGGTTTGACATGATCCTCGCGTATAAAAACTTTTTTTGATGAATCTAAATTTTTGGGTAAAAATACATTTTTGTTGGTGAACTGTCTGGTAAAGAAAAATTTTGCGTTTATCATTCTATTTTTCAACTCTCGAGTAGATTGTTGAACAGAATGATATGTATCAACGTTTTCTGAAAAGAAATCATATGGTAATCGAAGAGGAATTCCATATAAAATTTCTGCAGAAGAAAGGTTAATATCCTCCTTGATCGAGGAGCGCAAATTTAGAAGTACCCAAGGTAAAATTTTGTACCAGTTATTATTTTTTTGACAGCAATTTAAAGAAATTTTGAGTGACCGGTTAAACCGTTCAATAATACCGTTGCTGTTAGGGTGATAAGCAGTAGTGGAAATATGCTTAATCCCTAGAGAAGACAAAAAATCTTTTCAAATATTGAAATTGTTTACCTTGATCAGTAGTGATCCTCGTAGGTAAACCAAAACGCGAGAACCAAGAAGCAATCAAATTGTTAATAATTTCTTCCGACGTGATAGTTTTGATTGGAATAGCCTCGACCCAACGCGAAAAACGATCAATGATAGTGAAGATATATTGATATCCTTCACTAGGAGGAAGAGGTCCAACAATATCTAAATGTAAGAAAGAAAATTTGATAAATAAAATTATAATAATAATTTAATGAAAATGCGATACTGCTACAAGTGCTTTGGTGTTTATCATATCTTTGAGTCAATCACGAGGGGTCTTCGTTTGTTTCGAGGATCATAGAAAGAAACGGAAGCATGTGCTATTATGCACCTGGTTCGATTCACCCTTTATATATATATATATATATATATATATATATATATATATATATATATGAAAATGATTCTTATGCCCGATGAAATAATACAGATTTTTTTTTAAACATAATACATTGTACGTATAGAATATAAAATAAAATGAGGTGAAGTATAAAACATCATGTAACTTCCATCTAATGTGTTTATAATTACGGTTATTTGATTTATACTACACATACTACTAAATATATACTACTCAATTTATAATAAATATAATCCATTCGACTCATCGAACACTTTTGAAATGTGAACAGGTATAAGAACGGCTATATGTTGGATCGGCTATAAGAACGGCTATATGTTTGAACAAAAGTATTGTCATTTGGCATTTAATTATCTCCGGTTTTAAAAAGCCTATATGTCGAGTAGGACCCAGGTACACGAAAAAACGATTCCCATTTTATTATAGGGTATAGAAGTTTCAGAATAGATAGTATAGTCAATAGTGACTTCAATCATTTGCCTATGCAACCCTACGAGAACCTGACCCGACAGCGGGACAACCATCCCTAAATTTACTATCGTACATAAATTTTTTATACAATAATTATAACAAAAATCATGAAGAAAAATCAATATTTTTAGATAAAACTTTATAAAACTTTATTTGTAACAACTTTTGTACGAAACTTGTTTCTATTATAGTTTCTGAGAATAGAAATTGATACATTAATTAATATTGAAAAATTGACTCATCCACTACATATCGATCACTGGACTTCATCACGTGCTAATCTTTGGAATTGCTAGTCCGATTTGAAAAATTCTATTTGTGTATGATAGCCACATTTATGAGGAAGGCTATAGGCTATCTAGCATTACGCTCCAATTCTTAGTTAGCCTTAAATATTGATATTTGTAAAATAAGTTGGAAGAAAAAATATATTCAATAGATATAGATATCGATAGGTCGCTGGTTCAAATCCGGCTGGAAGAAGAATTTTTTTTAAATAATTAATTTTTATTTTTTTAAATTTTCTTAAATTTGTTTTTATTTAATTTATTTTCAACAGACTAGCTGTTATTAGAAGAATACACGTGATTATTATTATTATTTTCAATACATACATTTAGCTTTCATATAAATGCAGACGAAGTCGCGGGAAACAGCTAGTATATATATACACGCACAAAGTACTTATATACACATAAACCTATAGTACCTACTCCTACCTACGTAGGTCGAGAAGAGCATATATATATATATATATATATATATATATATATATATATATATATATATATATATATATATATATATATATACATATATATATATATATATATATATATATATATATATATATATATATATATATATATAAAACACAACATTTAATAATTGTTTACGTTCACATAAACATTACGTGCGTTTTATTTTTTTCTATTTCTACAACGTTTAGCTTTCATCTTTGTGTATTAAACTACACACACTATAATACATACACCATAGTAGTCGTGCATATGTATGTATATATGTATGTATACACTTATGAACAAAAAAAGTTATATAACAACTGTATTTTACAGAAAAATAGTAGTATATACACACAAAAATTAATGTTGTTCGTAGTGTAATTCAATATTTAGGTGGTGGGAGTAGTGGTGGAGTGGATTGGATGGATGGATGGATGATATGATGAAAAAAAAATTATTATACTGACTTTTATTCGTAAAAAAACATAAATGGTATACACACATATACATAGAACTTGAATTATTATTACATTGTACAATTGAAAAATACAGTGTGATTAGAAAATTTTAGATGTTATGTAATATATAGAGTTTATATGAATGAAAAAAAAGGTAATTACTTATCCATGAGATAACCAGTTCAAGTGGTCTAAGGCGTTATGTTTGCGCAGTATCCAGCTTGGAAACTGGGAGGTTAAGGGTTCCAATCCCGACATCGACAGTTTGTCAATTATTAAAGAAAAAAAAGGGCGGTTAATTGGCAAAACTGTCGGCGTATGGACAAGAACAACGGCTATGCTTGAGAAGGTTTTCTGCAGTTTCCTTCACGAACTTCAGATGAATATCGGCATAGTTCTTTTCATAGTCGGTTGCAGCCGCATATCCTACTAATTCGTAGTCTATACACAAAAATTCCTTCCACTCCACGCGTGAATTGATTTTTATGCAATATAACTGGATAATTTTCATAGGAAGACATTTTTTTAAATTTCCCATTTTAAATACAAGGAATAGAAAAGAAATATGGACGTTGTGATAAGCGAGGGGGAAATGATTCGAAATTAGTTTCTGATTAACAGAAACGATTTTAAAATAGAAAGCTCGATCTTTGAGTGGAAGCTAGAACCATTTTTTTAACATTTATTCAATACCTACTTATATAATTTCATTATATTTTTATGTTAGTTATAATGTCTACAAATTTGAATATCATTGTACAATAAAAAGAAAAAGACTATATAATATAAATTTTAATTTCGTATACTTTACGTTTTTCATATTTATTTTTATTTTGATGAATTAAAAGGTTAATCTTCTCGGCATTTTCACAGAAAAAATAAAAACAAACAAAGACAAATAAAAGCATTAAAAATATACCGAAATAATTGAAATATATTTTTACAAAGACAATAAAAATTCGAATTGAAGTATCAAATTCGAGAATCATTTAATGTTGCAAATATAATTATTTACGGTAAGGTTTCATCACAATTAAAAAGAAAAAAAAGATTTTCATCGAATGAATGTTATAAATTGAAAAGTACTTAACCTGTCATTGTATTACAAACAATTACAGTGAAATCTGTTAATAGTAA
This sequence comes from Nineta flava, assembly GCA_963920215.1. Lineage (NCBI taxonomy): Eukaryota > Metazoa > Arthropoda > Insecta > Neuroptera > Chrysopidae > Nineta > Nineta flava. The sequence continues at coordinate 44,241,842 of OY986044.1, forward strand.
CATAAAAATCTTAGTTACCTTGTTTTTAAAACATCAATCGTCATTATCCAGTTAAACTATAACTAGTAACTAGTTAAAATATCTTACTCAAACGAGTTTATTTTTGAACAAAACACTATTTGTGTTGGGCGAAGCAAAGAAATCAAAAAAGGTAAAGATTTTTACAAATTCCTAGCAGAAAGGCATTCGTCAAAATTGATGCAGAGTGACATCAGTTATTGAAAGATCGTCAAGCAGGAGTTGCGTCAACTTAGCGAACTTTTTCAGAATAAATCACTTTTCGTTTGTAAATAGATCTTAATTAAACTGTCTCTAACTTTTATCTTATTAATTTTCATGGAAACGTGTGACCGTCAATGTTGCTAAAAACCTATATATATAAATTCTGCATATAAATTCCTTGTCCTCCATCATAATTAAAAAATGTATAGGTATAATATTAATAAAATGTTAAAAAATAATAATGTGGGTGACCTCTGTTATAGATCGTAGAGTCTGAGAAACTGAGGTAAAACCCCATTATAATTATAAAAGAATCGGATAGCTGAGTGAGAACAAGTTGTATTCTACATATGATACTGATACGAAAAAGACAACAAGCGATTCAGTAATTATTATGGGTGAAAAAAACATTGATAAGGTCCAAGTAGCTGAGCGGTCTAAGGTGTCATGTCTGCGCAGTATGCATACTCGGAAACGGAGAGGGCATGGGTTCGAATCCAGACATCGGCAGTTTGTCAATTATTAAAAAAAAAGGGACGGTTAATTGACTAAACTGTCGGCGTATGGATAAGAACTGATGATGAATATCGGCATAGTTCCTATCAGAGTCTGCTGCAGCCGCATACCCTACAAATTCTTAGTCTACTCACAAATTCCTTCTACTAAACTCACATCCTCACATCCTTAGGCATCACAATGGATCTTATGCCACTACAATCTATCGATCTATCCCTACACTAATTAGAAAAAGAGCTAAATTATTAAACAAACATTCAAATAATAAAGTTCATTGCATACGCATTGAAATCGGTCCATCCGTTTGGGAACTACGGACATTTACATAGGTAAACAGACAAAGTTTATAGCACCCCTCTCTTTGCATTAGGGTTTAAAAAATAAATAAAAACTGAAAAATATATCATCTTTTGAATTTTCACACTATATTTATCATTATTATTAAAGCGATGTCGCTATAAATAATTTTGACTATATAAAAAAATTTTAATCACCCATATTCCAAGAAATTAAAATATATGAAAATATGTGTCACAAGCCTTTTGGTGTAATTAAATATGCCATATATTTCAAGTGTTATTTTATATTTTATAAATTTTGTTATTTCAAATTTTTTCGGTTTGTTATCGCTACAAATTAGAAGGTTATCATTCGGGGAAAAAAATAATTATTTTTACACAAAAATATTTAAAATAGTACCAACAAATAATCTAAAATTTTAGATTAGTTTTAAAATATTAATAAAAATTTTATAATAGTCACGACACTTTTCATATATCATAATAAAACAGTTTATATATATAGTCTTTTATTTTTGATTATTTTGCAATAACTAACACTTTTTACGTGTTAAGTATCGAATTTTGTGATTATTGAATAATTACTTTTTTAAATTTTCAAAGTCACGCTACACGGTAAAGTAAAAATTAGTTAAATTTTGTTTTTAAGTAATGTTTCTTACGTAATTTTTTGTATACAACTTTCTGACAAAAACTTAGCTTTATGTCAGTTGATTAAAGCATTGGTGGGCAAACTTTGACTGCACTCAGCTCTGAGTGAGAGGTAGGAAGAGAGATAGAGTAAATACAGGGTACCTACTAATTATTATTATTTTCTTTTTTTAATTAAAACATTTCCTGAAAAAAATATAATAATACCAACTCTTTTTTATGGTCACTATTATTCAAAGTATACAATACATACAATACATTGAATACTCTGGAATTTTGGGCTGGTAATTTGGGGCATAAAATGTACCTATTTAATATATTTGGGTATGAATAAAATATAAATGTTATATAAATTATAAAATATAAATCTTTTGATCTTTTACATTTACCGCTTGACAATACCCGTGGCCTCGCTCGCGTTTTATTGTTAAATCTCCGTCTCCCATCATTTTAAGACCAAAAAACTCAATGTAATTGCCCACCGCTTCAACTACTTTAAATGTATATCTTTCCCACCGCTTTCACTACAACAAATATTTATCGACACTAAATTTCTATTTCGTTGTGGAGATGCCCAATTCGATTCTTGATCCGTAAAAATTAAAAAAAAAAAATAATTGTCTACGTGTTTTTTAAATAATTTGAAAACAATTGTATTAAACTAATTTTTTATTCTTAGGATGTTATAAAATTTTCAAACATGCTTCTAATTTTTAGATGATCATGATATAGTGTTTCATATCCTTGTTGGAGACCACTTGCTTATTCCTATCTTGGGCATTTCGGATGATATTTCTAAATGTCATTGTTGTCCATGGTGTCTTCCATCTTATCTAACCATATGTTTTTTTTTCACCGCTGAATCTTTTCCACATTTTTTGCCCATTTTTTTGGATACTAACTTCTATATTATCTCTCCTTATGAGTGTGGATTTTTAGTCTGTATACAAAAGTTGTATGATGCTTACACTATCCAATTTTTTTGACGTTATTTAAAAAGCTTGAGAGATCTTGAAAGGGATATAGCTAAATTTCACTTGAAACAAGAATTATTCTCATGGCCTGTGCATTATTCATGATAGATAACTTTATAAAGATTTAAGTTAAAACTATGTTTGTCTCTCTCGTATGAACTATTGCTATATAGTTTTCACGAACTTTGAACAAGTTTGAGCACGCTACATCTGCAAGTATGTGTTAGACTTGTACATGTTTTATAAAGTTATATATATATATATATATATATAAATAAATAAAATATATATATATATATATGGGATATCACAAAGCAAATTTTCCGTATTTAATGATAATGTATATTCAAATTTAGTTCGTTTGAATTAAGATGTTGATGTTTGAAATAAATTATGTTTCGAGCATTGTGAAGATTTTTGTGCTTTAATTTCAACAGAAAGGGTTCTTATTTTTTTTAAAGTTAAAAAAGACCAATCAAATTTATCATATTTTATCACCGCTTCCACCAAATTGGAACTAAAACAATTAATTAATATTTGTTTATATGTGTATACTTAAGCGTCAACATAACGATGTTTGTCCAAATTCCTTTCGGTTACGTATGACAAACTGTAGAAGATTTTAGCGTATACTACTCAGACAAATGTCATTGTCATTGAAGTTTTAATTAAATTAAATACTGATATGAAAAAATTAACTCCTGAACCAGGAATCGAACCTCGGGCCTCTGGATATCTAGTCCAGTATGCTTCCGCTACACCAAAGACGACTGTGACGTAATAGCCAACTTTTTCATATCATTCTTATTTTTTTTTATTTAGACAGTATTACTTCTGTCGAAGTTATTATTAATATTTGTTTATTTGTGTATACTTAAGCGTCAACATAACGATGTTTGTCCAAATTCCTTTCGGTTACGTATGACAAACTGTTTTTTTAAACTTAAAAAAGACCAATCAAATTTATTATATTTTATCACCGTTTCCAACAAATTTGAACTAAAAAAATTAAATTCTTAACGACTCCACCACCAAATATGTAATTTCAATATCGCTGGTGCCAGTCCATTCTGGAGTATAAATCAGGGAACACAAAAAGATACTCATTCAAGTAAACAAATTCTTGAATGAAAGCAAGGATTTCTTTCTCAAAGTATATTATTTTGAAGAAAACTAATTTACTTGGTTCAAGATATTCCTTCTATCAGTGTGCAAAAGGAATTTTTTTTTGCAATTTTTAGCCAAATACTTAAATAGTAAACATATAAAAACGATTGGTATAAATATATTATCTGGAAACGGTAAATTTTTATAACTAAAGCAGGCTGGGTTTCGAAAAAATTAGAAAGATAGAAGTATAATCATACGATATTACTGTTTGCAGTTTGGAATCAAATTTTACATAGGTTTTAGAGGCTGCCCTGGACGGGCTACACTTCGACCGTAAGGTCCATCGTGTTGCCTAAGGATGTGAATTTTACTGCTGCCGACAGATATATGATAGGAACTATTGCCGATATTCATCTGGAGTTCGTGAACGAAACTGCAGAAAACCTTCTCAAGCATAGCCGGTTACTTTATTCTTGTCCTTATGCCGGCAGTTTAGTCAATTAACCGCCCCTTTTTTCTTTAATAATTGACAAATTGCCGATGACGGGGTTCGAACCCGTAACCTTCCAGTTTCCAAGTAGACATACTGCGCAGACATAACGCCTTAGACCGCACGGCCACTTGGACTGGTAAACCAATTATAGGTTTACATGGAATGTCAGCTAATGTACACAGCTTATTAATTAAATTTCCTTGATTAAAGTTAGTTATTAGTTTCAACAACGAATGGAGAAATGTTTTTCTCCAAGCCACAAAATTTCCCACAAAAAATTACTCAAACTTTTAAGAGTTAATGAACTCGAATAAATTCGATAGTAATTTCATCAATTTCTACATTCCGAATTTATATGATATAGAAGATAGTTCACTTATATAATAATCAATTTTGCCAACATAATATTTAATCTAATAATCAAAGTTCATAGATGTTTTGTTAAACTTAGATCGCTAACAAATACTGAATAATTGAGCAACATATGATTTTTGTCATATTTACCTTCGATTCTAGGTCAGACTGTGTAAGTGTATAAATCACTGTCAAGATTTTGTCCCATTTCCCATACAAATGCGTTTGGATACTTGAAATAATCGGAGTAAAAATAATTTTGCAAATTAAAATTTGACCTTATTTAAGCTATAAAGTTCTATAGGTCAGAATTTATATATACATATTTTGTTAGCGATCTAAGTGTAAGAAGTATATTTGTGGTAAAATAATATTAACAGTGTAACCAATAAAGCAACAGAATAATAACTTATTGATTGTCTAATATCATATACAATAAAAATTTACTCTATCAATTTGAAATGACATTTGTAATAGCTATAAATATATATAGTAGAGAGCTTACTTGTGCTACCAGTTGATTCACTGTAATAATAAACTGTTTTTGACTACTACAGAGTGTCACACATATTTTAAATTTTGAAAGATTGTTGAAGAAATAGTAATTATTTGTTTATGTATGCTCGTAACTTACACAAAGCATTTTATATACTCACTATTAAAATTGCAGAATTTGGCAGCTTTGTCGGCTTTTGCCAATTTAGAAAAAGGGTATATTTGGACCACTGGATTGATAAAAACCGGGGAGAGAGCGACATTTTTAATTGTTTATTTATGAAAACGGTGAAAAAGGTCGATATTATTAATATATAACTTTTTATATTATGATATCATGGACGCTGATTATTCCAACCGAGTAAAGAATCTTTAACTTGATCGGCCATACCCCGAGTTGGTCGAGTTTGCGTGTTTTTGGGAATTGGCGTTCTATATATTTCAAATATTGAGACAAAAACTATAGCACTTGGTTGGAATAGTTACCATATTAAATTCTAATAATTTATGCCACAATATCTGAAATATAAAGAACGCCTTTTAGTGTGGGAGCCTCAAGTACGTAAACCTGATTTCGGAGTATGACCGATGAAGTAAAAGTAATTTTATAAGAAACAACAATAATTGGAAATATTTTCGAATGAATCTGGTACAGATGTGGATCATAAAAAAATAATGTATATACAGCGTCAAAAGTCGAGCTATTATTTCAAAATTTTATAATTGATTTGTGCCTTATCTATTCGGTTTTCAAAAAATATTTCGTATAAAAGTTGTAAATAAATTTATGGTGAATAACTTTTATCCAAAGCATTTTTTACTTATTTGTTTGAAACCCGAATAAATTCGGCACTAATCAATTATTAAATGTTGAAATGATAGCACGACTTTTGACGTCAAGAATACACCACCTTTGTCCGCGGTAGTACACTCGGCCACAAAAGTTGATGTCAGTTTTTAAAATTTTATAGTTGATTTGTGCCTTATTCAATTGGTTTTCGAAAAAAAATTTCCAATAAAAGTTGTTACTATATTTCTAATAAACGAGTTATATCCGAAGCATTTTTTCGAATAATAATCCATAAGGCATAAATAAATTATCAAATTTTAAAAACTGACATCAATTTTTGTGATCCATAGTACATTCAAAACACTGTAGAAATATTTAATAAACGAATGTATTTATATTTTGATGTCAATGTCATTAACGTCGTTAATAGTTCCTACTTTAATATTATTTTAACTTACTGTACATTCAAAACAGTTTAGTTATATCTAAAACAGAGCACAGATTTTCGTCGTAATAAGTAATATTTGATGTATGAAATCAAGTAAATAGAATTTAATGTTACCTCACAACACATTTACTTATAGACAGTAAGAATGAGATAAGTCCTGACTGACTTCATATAGACATACCTACCTGGTAAAGTGGTAATAGAAATAAATATATAAGATATATATATATATATATATATATATATATATATATATATATATATATATATATATATATATATATATATATATATATAAACACAGAACTATGTACCAGTATCATCATGGGCAGCATCATCTGACAATAATATTATCTCTTGGTAAATTTTATGTACGACAGACTGCAACACGGCATATGCAACTGTGTTTAGTAACTATATGCTAGAGTATTCTAGTCACTAGGTTTATGATAAGATATTCTAGCTATTCTCTGTTACAAATTCTTCGTCAATAATACATGGAATATTTTATGTCTATATGTTTTGACATACAATTGAGTAAAAATCTTGGTGTAAAAACTCACGTCACCATCGAGAGTATCTACAATTATTTCAATAAATCTAATTGTCGTTGATTTATGATTATAACATTTTTTGGAAAACTGCTGTGATCTGTGTCAACTTAGGGAATTTCCTTAGAATACATTAGTGACTCTCTAGTGGTCACAATTTTGGTTTGGCCAAAATGAAATAGTTTATCTGATATGATTTTGGTATTTGCAAGATCCATTTTATTAATAAATGACATAGGTCAAAGGGAAAGGGAGGTATAGAGAAAGATGAAAACACAAGATATGAAATATCTCTCTTAATATTAGAACATTCGAAAAATGTATAAGGAGTGAAGTTGTAGAAAATAATGTTTTTTACAATTCATTATCCGGTTATTTTTGTTCAAACTTTAATGTGTACAGAGATATTTAGAATTTTAACTTTCAATCTTAAATTGTAAATATTACTGTAAATATTAGTGTAACAGAAAAAAAGATAAGTTCACAAATTATAGTTAAACTAATTTTCTACAACTTTAGTTCTTATCCATTTTTAATTTTTCAATATTAATAATAATATTAATTATGGTACGGTATTTGAATCTTTCGATTATTACAGGAGTTGGTATCAATACAAAATTATACAGAGATTCTATTAAAGATGTATAACAGAAACAAATTTTCGACAATAAACGGAATAAAGTAATAATAATACTTGGATTAATTTAAAAATTAACAAAATTAAACAATAAATTCTGGCTAAAGGAGTAAATTTAAATCGGAAAGCACAAACAAATGGAAATAACAGTAAGATATTTACTGGTTCATTATAGAAAAGCATCTGGGTAGCAAATAGACTTCTTCTATACATCATTCTTCTGTTACGAATGCTCTTAATTTAAGGGCAAAAAGCGAAAATTTTGTTTATCTTCTTTAAATTCAAGTCAGACAGCAATTCTGATATAGGGTTTAAAGATTCCTCATAGATGCAGCTCCCTAAGTATGCTTGCCTAATGTTTTTTAGAATGGGGCAAATAAATAGGAAGTGTTCCAGCGTTTCATTTTTCTGGAGGTTGCATAATTTACAATCAGCATCGGTATTCCAAATATAAATATTGCCACAAACTAAAAACCTTACCCTAAGATCCCCCATCAGGCGAAGTTGCACAATCAGTCAAATTTTTTCGATTTTGAAATTTAATAAAGAGGTACTGATTTGAGCTCTGTTACAGATATTTGTATGTGGAACTATATGTAGAGTTTAAAATTCTACTTTCATCCTCTGTTTTGATACCACCAATGTAGGATTCAAGTAGATTCTCGATTTTGATTTTTACACTAAGCACGCTCTGGTTTTTGGTTGAGAGGCCCAATTAAATTTTACAATATTGTTCCTGTCATTACTTAGTGATAGTAGGTGTAGGGTGTTTTTTATGAATCTGTCATTTGAAGCAGTTAGAAGTTTGTACCACCAGTTCAAGATCGATTTGAATGCGCAAGCCCGCAAATGGGGTTTCCCGTGTTCCCTGCGGATATTTTAATGAGGTGTGTTGCGAGGTAAGCTGTATGTATTCTTGAAGAACATGCTTTGGACTTTATCAAGTTCATTCAAATATCTCATACCCCATGATTCTACCCCATACAATAATGTAATTCTAACTATAGCATCAAAAAGCTTTATCCTACTAGCATACGAGTTGCATTTGGCTTTGCTTTGCTATTTTAATGGAGTTGTTCACTGCCTTAATATTGGAGTTGTTTTCCAATATTAAAGGAGATTTACAAATTTTCAGTTTCTCCCTCCCTGTAATCCCCCCTTTCTCTTATTTTCGATTTAGCCCATTAACTTAGCTTTTTAAATACCAAAAACATCTCACATACTAATATTTATTCCCATTAAATGAAAACTGTGACCGCTAGATTCCATATACAGTAGTATGGTTACGACGAAAGGTTTTGTATAATTATGATCTTGTGGATCACTGAATCTAAACCGTATGAATCCATCAAATCAATATTTCTGTTTCTGTAGCTTATTTTTGTATCGATTACACTTTTGTTACAAAGTTTTTATTTTAAAGATACATTTAAAAAAAAAATATTTGGTGGACGCGCCGGGAAATTATTTATTAGAGTTTATATCTCTAAGTGTAGCAAGGTAACCAGAGGTTGATTGTATCACTAAATTTGAGTTTATATTTTTAGCAGTACACAACTGTAGCATAAATTTTATGCCACTACAATGTGTGACATCCTGTACAGACAATAAAATTTTATCTATTTTAACCAATTTTGTAGAACATGAAAATATAGTTAAAATATGAAAATTTATTTAAATTTCGAGTGACATAAAAATTTTTAAATAAAATTTCTAGGAATAATTTAATTGTTTGAAAATATTTTGAATGCAAGAGAGTTTTTAGTGTTTTAAAAATTTCTACGTAGTTTTTTTAAATATGTTAATTTACCACGAATCTATATGAGGCAATTTTTTAATTTAAATAAAGCAGATTACAAAATCTCTATAAAAAATCATACATATAAAATTTCGTCTATCTTGAAGGAAGAATCTACCTTGAAGATCAAAGAGACCAAAATACTAGTTTTACAATCAGAAATACAGGGGATATGAATGAGTATAAAAATTAATAACTTTGTCTATATATTATCAGTACGACAAAATATTACTTTGTAGAGGCACAATTCATAAATCACGTTATATTTTAACGGAAATGGGGGGGGGGGTTATGCTATTATTCTATGTGATTTTAGATGGAGAATGGTAGATACAACTCGGACTAGAGGTCGATGCCTGGCAAGTAGGCCTTTCTAGACCTTTTTTACCGACCCCTGAAAGGGCCTACAAACGGTGAACATTGGATATTGCTGTGTGTGTATAGCTGTTGCAGCAACAAAAAACATATCCTTGAACGGTTGCAGTAAAAATCAAAATTATTTGATATTTTGTAGGAGGAGTTAAATGTTCATATACAAATTGGCCATATTATCTGAAATGTTATGCTTTCCTAATATATTGTTATGTTTTATTACCTATATTGGTTACAATTTACATTATATATAATAATATATATATATATATATATATATATATATATATACTTTATTATTTTTATAGAATATAGATATTATACCAACACTAGTTTTACTAGAGATACATACATATAAATAAACTATACAAATTAAATGAGATAGATAGAGACAAGATGAGAAATGATTGAATTTTTATGACTAGCGTCATAAAATAATAAAATAATAATGTAGTGTTCCATAATTTTGGTTGCACGTATGTATAGAAAATATTTTGTAGGCGGAGTTTAATGTTGCTGCAACAATGTTCTGCGTCTATTCCATACTTTAAGGACAAGAAATTTTTATGTCGACTAGAAATTGGTAGGTTGTGTCGACTGCAGCCGACTTTGATAGAAACTATGCCGATACTAGTTGGCTTTGATTTGATAACTATACATACCCATCTCAATGGATCATGTCACAAGCAGGAGTAAATTCTTGGTAATATTTTATAGCAGTTACTAATAGTTTCATAATATTTTAAAACTCTTTATGTATTATTTATGTATAAACACACTCAATTTAACAAAATTCCCTGTAAATGCCATCGGCCAACTAATTGGGTCGCAATTGGGTCCACTATTTTATTTTTACAGTGCAGGTACGATATTACCCACTCTATTGTCGTCGTACGTAGAGTGTGTAAAGACATTATTAGGTTCGAAGAATGTATATCGATTTTATATACATACATACTATATATTGAAAGCAACCAATCTCTATACAAAATATACTAAAATAAAATTATCAGACAATCAGTAGCGTCACTATAAGCAGGAATATGCAGAGGAGGGAGGGGGGTCGGTTAATCTATTTTATTTCTATATTCAGAAGCTAGATAGGAGCGACAAATTCAATTTAACTGAAACAATTCTAAAATAAATTTATATTTAATGTCTAGCTGACTCTACAGACGTTGTACTGTCCAAAAATCCCATAGAAAAAAAGCGCAATCAATTTTTCCCGAATTTTCCAATTTTTCTTTACCTAAAAATCTTATTCGGACTATTACGAACTTTTTTTTTTTAAATTAGCCAAATCGAATAATCTATTTTCTATCTATTTCTAATTGTCAAAGAGATGATGATGATGATGATGATGACTACTTTGAAGTCGAAATACGTATTTATAATACAAAAACTGATTTAGGTATTGGGGCGAATTTGAAATTTGACTACTTGCAATAACAAATTGAATCAATAGTAGAAAGATACGCATCTGCCAAAAATTTAAATGAATTTTGGTGTATTTCTTGTTCATTCAATTAAAATATAATTCTTTGGAAATTGAATTTGAATTGGATTTAGACAAATCGAAATTATATAAAATTTGAATAAATCAAAAATATTAACGAATTGAATGCGTAATAAATTACATGATTCGTCTTTGATACCAGTCACTTACAATTCGAATATAAGCTTTTAAGGAATGATTATTCATCTAATTAGTTGTAAAATAAATAGGATTACCCAAAAAATGTTTACATTTGGGATGGGATAAGTGTTCGTTAAAATTACACGTAGATAGATAGATAGATAGATTGTAGAGGCTGCCCTGTACGGGCTTCACCTAGACCATAAGGTCCATTGTGATGCCTAAAGATGCGAGGATGTGAGTAGAGGGGAAGGAATTTTATTGTGTAGACTAGGAATTGGTACGATATGCGGCTGCAGCCGACTATGATGGGAACTATGCCGATATTCATCAGGAGTTCGTGAGGGAGACTGCAGAAAACCTTCTCAAGCATAGCCGGTTACTTCATTCTTGTCCATACGCCGACAGTTTAGTCATTTAACCCGCCTTTTTTTTTCTTAATAATTGACAAACTGCCGATGTCGGGATTCGAACCCATAACCTTCCAGTTTCGAAGTAGGCATACTGCGAAGACATAACCACCTTAGACCGCTTGGTCACTTGGACTGGTAAATTACATGTAAATGAGAAACTTATTAGTAGGGACAATGAGAAACTTAATAACAGACAGACTAACGGTATTTCAATAAGGTTTATATTGGCGTTAAGTTTATATTTATCTGAGCTTTTCTATCAAATACATGTACTTCATGAACCACAAAAGTTGATGCCATTTTTTTAAATTTTATAATTTATTTGTGCCTTATTGATTCGGTTTATGAAAAAATGCTTCGGATTTCTAACAACTTTTATTGGAAATTTTTTTGCATGATTAAGGCACAAATCAACTATAAAATTTAAAAAAATGACATCAACTTTTGTGACCAAGTGTACAGTTATTTATCACAAGTTTTGGCAAATATGGCGGTTAATATATTGAATTCTCCAAGTAACTGACAATGAGCGATTCGATTGGTAGGGCAGGCCCAGATTTTGTTATTTTTATTATTTTATGAACTTTTAACTTTCCATTGAAAAAGATAGAAAGCAATTAAACTACCCTGTTGATTCTTAACTAACCGCTCATTGGCAGAAGCTTAAAGTAAATAATTACATCGCCATATTTACAAGAATTTGTGATCAGTGATTGTACCTCACATGAAATGTAGATTGCGATTCACGGGCGGTGGTCGCTCTTAAGGGCCTAGAGGTATTGTAATTTCTAAAAGTTGTTTGAATAGAATCAGTAAATATTTACTAGAGAAAAACTTCGATTTTTTTCAACTGTTGCTTCATACATAGCAATTAATATTTTGTCAAGATTATTTTTAAGGAATAAACGTTACCACGATCCTTAACTCTTCCTTTCAACTTCATTTCAATGGGAAAACATGTACCTGAAGCAGTAAAATAGCACGTGTTTAATACGCTGTAGTCGAGCCTTTCTATATATTCCAAACTCAAGCTGTTCATTTAGTCCAACCTAAAATTACAAATTTGTTCTTTATATAATTTTGACTAACCCTGTCTATATACACAAATATTCCCATTTAATTAAATCAATAATTTGATGCTTCAATATACTAAAACTTTTGAACATGAGCTTTTATGCTATTTTAGACAAATAACTTTGATGACGAAAATCAAAATTTTTAAGTATTAAACTATAAACTAGAAAATTTTGAGCTTAAATGAGTTTTAATGACAACTTATCCACATAAAGGATCATAATAACAGTTTCTCCTCCAGAATTTACCTTTTAAACGCTTTAAGTAAAATCACAGACCTTGAAATCGATTTATTTCTTGTTCATTTTTAAATTAAAATTGAGTTTCTTGTGTCTAGATTTAATTTCTTAACGTAAGATCACGATTTTCTGGATTTCAGATTCACCTAACATAAAATACCTTTTTTGTATTGAGAAATTTAAATTTTCAACCATATCGTATCAGTTTTTATAAACCAAGAAAATATTTTCCAGTAGTATATAATTTTCAAACCAAGCAAAAAAAAGGAATTAAAGTCTTAAATCAAAGTTCCTGAAAATATTCATGCTACAAATTTCAGTTGCAACAAGTGAAAATAAGAACTAACTGAGATAATTGCTTAAATACCCGGTATATACTGAATTTATGAAAAAAAGATTCAAACAAAAGTTGTTTATTTTTATAGAAGGAATATTTTTTGTCCCTAAGATGGACAGTTTTACCTTTAGTTTTTTAGCTCTAGAACACACATGCAATATTTCAACTCACGATCTTTAAGCTATTGAGTTAGCGGACAGACTGACAGACAGGCAGACATGCGGAAATGGACTAATTAGGTCATATGAAGAACGAACCCCTATGCCAAAATGTTTTTTCTGCCATCAATATTTTCAATCGTTACCAAGTCGGGACTAAACTTAATATACCCTGGTATATATTTTATACCGGATATAAAAACATTGGTTGGCGTTACCAGAGAAAAAAAATTGTCACCAAGGACAAAATTTTGAAACACTGGAGCTAGTTTTTTTTAGTTTTTAAAATTTCGTAAAGATAAGAAATTTTATTGCGATGAATTTTGGAAATTTTGAATAATGAAAGGTCCCTGCCTTTATTATTAAGAGCGAGAAAGTTAGTATGGTTAGTCGTACCATTTATTTTAAAGCATTATAAAACCATAAATTAATTTTTTATTTGTTTATCGACTAAAATATCAGCAAAATAAATATTTAAAGAAAAAAAAACAATTAATTATAATTAGATGTGTTTAACAGATATTTAGACCAAGCATGGTAGACCAAAAGACTTCCATAAATTCTTAAGGTAGTTCACTCGTAAACCCACTTTTCTTAAGAATTCGATAAAATTGAAATATGATATTAATCAAAATGTTTTGCATTTATTAAAAACAAACTTATTTTTCTGACCGATTGTGAAACTAAATATACGTAAAAGATTCCGCATACTCCATTTTTTTTTATGAAACTGGAAAAATTTTGGATACATTTATTTCAAAAATAAATATCTTATAAAGTTGAATTTCACAAACTAATTAAAAAAATGGTAATAATTGCAACTACGACTCCAAAAATATGGAATAATCCCTGTCAACACTAGTCTTGTATAGTACCTACAGCATTAAGAACATTGTAGAATAAATGTTAAAATATATGATAACCTTGATATGGTCAATTCCCATAATCGTAGTATGTTGACCGTATTGCGTCTTATATTTTTTGCATTTACTGTCCGAGTGAACTACCTTAACAGAAAAGTATTAGTCAAAATAGATCCAAGGAAAGAGTTTTTTGGTCAAATCGCTAAAAATTAAAGTTTTCTACAAAAAATCACTTTAACTAGTTTGCTTATTAGAGCACGTCAAAGTAACGTCCGAAAAAATCCATAAAACGTAAAATTTTATTGATTTTTTTAGAAATAAAATAATCAAAGAATCCATTGACTTCGCTTAAATAGTTGAATAGTTCCTTACTTTCTTTAAATATTGAAAATCAAAAGAAAAATGGCAATCGATAAAAATTACTATAGTGTGAACATACTTTAACAGACATCTTAAATCGAAAAACCGTTTTACGAAAGGTTTAGACAAAAGTTATATAGTCAATGAATTATTAATGCTACACTTTTAAAAAGTATTTAACATAAAATGTTCTACAAGAAGTTCGTCTCCAGTTTTCTTCTTTTAAGATTTATTTTTCCGTTTATACAAATAAATATAACCGATTAAATAAACAAAAATTCCCGAAAATATTTGTACTAAATTTATATAATAAAAAAAAAAAAATACCACAATTGCAAAAAAAACTTTCTAAATAAAATATCTAAACACATAATTCTCCGATGTTACACGAAGAGGTACACCAAAGACGAAGTATTCATCTAATTCTTAGACTAAACATATGTACAACATATAAACTCGAAAGTTTCAACAAGTATTCGAAATAAAACTCTCATAGCAACAAGAAGCGATAAATTTGTTTGTAACACATCAACAATATAAACACTACGGCAGAAAATATTTAGTTTATATTTGTGGGTTATTTTCCACAAATTTAAATTTTTCTATGATAAAAAAATAAAATAAAAATTCACATACCCCAATAATTTGTGTAGTTTTTCGATTATTTTGAATATTTATTGAAGTATAATCAAAAATGTCATTTTGGCATAAATTATTTGGCATAAATTGCATTTTATATATAATTTGATTTTTTTTTCTAAAATAAATTTAACAATATTTTTTTAAAAACTTTATCACTGCTTTTATTTTTTATTTATTTATTTTTATAAATATATTTACATACGAAAAAAAAATACCCGTGTTAACTTTCTTTTTTTTTTTTTTGGAAAATTTTTTATAAAAAATTCAACAAAATTATACTTTAATTAAAATTATATCACAATAGAAATTTATCGATAAGAGAAGAAAGTTTTTATTTAAGTCCCAAAAAATTTTTGTGTTTCGTCAAGAAGTATCATTTATTAAACATTAAATAAGCAATTTATTTTAAAATGGAATTATCGAACTGAATACGGGCAACAATAAGCAATAATCTTATGACCGAAACACACCCTTGTGAAAGAACTTAATCACCGCCACCACCCCCTCGCTTAAACATTTTCTATCCACCCGATGAATATATATATATATACTATAGTATAGTATATACTAAAAATAACCCCCACCCCTCACCACTAACAACCCTCTTCTGCCCCGCTACACACCACCAACCACCGTGTATATATACTATACACGGCACGAGTTGATGCTGCTCTCTTAAAAAAGCACACGAAAAAAATTTCGTCTACGACGCATCTACCGGTTGCATCTTGAAAAATCGTTAACTGCACCACCAACCCCTTCTGCATAGTCGCGAGGGTGGTCTGTCTCATCCCACTATTGAGAATATATACATACACACATACATATATATTCACTGCCTTCGCTATTTTCTCTCGTCTATGCCATCGTTTTTCCGGCAAACTTACCCCTTACACCACCCTACACCCTATTTGAAAGGTTTCTACAAAATATAATTTTATAATACAGTTTTTATATATATATATATATATACATATATATATATATATATATATATATATATATATATATATATATATATATGTATATATATATATAAATATACTCTTTATCACGGTTTTTTTTTTGATTGATTTTCATTTTTCTTTTTTAAATAAGAAAAATGGTTTTTTTTTTATATTTTACAATTAGTAACGATTTTTACCATTTTTCTATTCGAAAATATCTTTAATTTTTCATGTTTAAATTCGATTATTAAAAACTTTATTATTGGAACGTATAATTTCGACTGATTTGATTTTTAAAGTTCAAAAAATAATTTTAGAAAAAGTTTAGAAAAACGAACAATTATAAGAAAAAACGATCACACCGATTTTGTATTTTTTTTAAGTATTAATATTTTCATTTAAAATAAATTTAAAGAAATAAAAAAGCTAAATCGAAAAAACTAATTGAGAAGAAACATATGAGAAAACACTTCTGTCTGTAACGAACAATCACGCCGAAAATGTGTTCGATATCGCAACAGGTTAGATAAGTTAAACAACATGCTCACCACATAACACACTCACTTCAAACATATACACACATAGAGCAAAAAAAAAAAAACCAAATAAATTTAATAGACCAAGTGGAAAAGTGTGTTGGAAAATTCACGGCAAAAATTCAAACCAAAAAAAAAAAAACGAACTTACCAACTACATAAACCATATTTTTGGTCCATTTTTGCAATTCGCGACGTATATTTCTACGCTCTTGAACGCAACGCGAATAAGAGCATTCCGCCATTTTTCTTCGGCGCACCGTTGATCGACACACTCTGATCGGCGCGACTTAATACAGTCCGCTCCGCATTACGAGCCCCCCATTTCATCACAAAAACACATTGCTGCATTTTATTCATCAAAAAAAAATTCAACAAATTTAATTTTTTCTTATACAAATTTTTTTTTTTTCAAACAAATTTCACAAAAAAAAAATTAATTTTTTTTTTCTTAAAAACAAAAAAAGTTTTAAAAAAAAATTATTATAAATTTCACTAATTATTGCACTTTTTTAAGTTTTCGGGTTTTTCGTTTGAAATACGTATTTTTAACAGAAAAATTGCACACTTCACAAAAATAAAAAAAAAAAACGTAACTGTTTTACGTATATCGGTTTGCACCACTTCACTTTCACAGTTTTTTTTTCCTCAGTTTTTTACGTATTTTTTGCACTTCATTTGTCTATTTTGAATTTTTTTTCCGGTTGGAATAAAAGCCCGTTGTCGCTCCACGCATCTGCGGAAGAAAAAAAAAAATATATATATACATAAAAAAATTTATATAAACTTAAAAAAAAAAAAATATTACAATTATTTTTTGGTTGGTGCGTGATTTTAGATCGTTGAGTTTGTGGTCTCAAAAAAAAAATTACACTTTTTTTGTGTGTGCGTTCCAAAAGATATTCGCCTGTAGATTATTGGTAATGTGTGTAGACACATGTGTGAGGGAGATAGGAGAAGCTTCGTATATTGTGTTCCTAGTGTATATTATAGAAGTATAATAAATTTGACGTCACCACTCTGACGCAACAAGTACTATACGAGAGTCCGATGCGACGCCACGCGCCGATGCAACTAAACTACATATATATAAAACATTAACATCTCTTTTCAACATTGAGATTCTCCCACTTCTTTTGCACATGCACTCTCGTCTTGGCATCCTTGTTTAATGCATATGTCTCGGTGTGTTTCACTCGCTCAAAACCTATATTTCAGAATTTTTCAGATGTATGTATGTGTATGTGTAAGTATATACGTATATATATATTATATATATATTTTTTAGGTATTATATTTTTCGTCGCCGTTAATATTTCGGCGTAATTACATTTATTTCTACCATTGTTTTTTCGCCTTGCGATGATTATTTTCTTTAATTATTAATTTTAATGATTAATTTTTTATTTGTATGTTTTGAATTTTTGTGTGTGTTAAAAATTCTTTGTCTTTAAACAATTTTTTGTATTTGGTTTTAAGAATCAAGGCCATTTATTATTCATTACTCGCCGCCGTGTACATATGTACATATGTATGAATGTATGTATGTGTACAAACTGCACACAAGTATCGCGTTTGATTGTGTGTGCAGTTGATGTACTTAGAAAAATCAAAGGTTCCTTTCGTCTCTGTCTTTTTAGTATATATTTGTTTCTTTCTGATTTTTTTTCACTTGTTTTTTTATATTTGTTTTCAACTCGTTTCCACCCAATGGTGCCTCGATGATTTAGGAGAGGTACCACCACATACTACAACAGTTCTATCGCTGTACTGTAGTTAATTTATTGTCTATTTTGTTGTTTTTTTTTTTTTACACTAAAAATTATTTTTAGATATTTTTTTGTTGTAATATTTGAAAATGGCCGATGATAATGCATTTTTTTTGTTTGTTTAGATTAAGAAATGTGAACGATTTTTGTAAGATTAATTTTTTTAATAATTTTTGATACTCTATAAATTCATATAATCCATGTAAGACATTGTCTTTTTTAACGCTTCGCAAAGATACAATCCTTTTTCGTAAGGGTTAAATCTCTGATATACTTATTTTTATCAAATGTAAATTTGGTTAATCCATGATAAGACTAAAGACATTTTTGCTTCGATTTTGGATAAAATTATATCACCTGTAGATGTACATAATTTTTAGGACTTATGTCAACGACTTCTCATAAATTGACCTATTTTATGCCTACTTCCAAAAGTATATATATCATTTTGTTAAATAAATAAATTTTATTTGAAACATTTTTTTTTGGAACCGAAATATTTCGATATCGATTGCGTTGTGGGTGTAATTTTGTATTTTTATTAAAATTTTAAATGAGAGGAGAGGGGTATTTAAAGCTGTCTAATAAGTATTACGCACTTAAGTAATTGCCTACCGACCTTCTAGGCAGCTTTTTGTTGTTCTTCTCTCTTTCGGATCCTATCCGTTTTTGTCTGTTGGAATTTACGATCGTCGCTTTAAATTTGACGGGGAAGCGACTGGTGCTTTTAGAAGATTATTCAATCACTAAATTTCTTGTAGTTTACAAATTGTCTAGGAACTATTGATCGAAAAGTAAGGGGAAGTTTTTTTTCGAATCGAAATTTTTATTTCTGAATAAGCATTTCAAGTCGTATAATTGAAACTGTATGTCGTAAGTCATCGTCGAAACGGGAATTAATTATATTGCCATATAAGCTATGTTTTTAATAGATTGTCCTACAACTATATGAAATATATCTTCGACGATTTTGTGTAATGTTATATATTATGCATTTTGGATTAAAAGCTCATAAGCATAAAGCTTTAGAGATTTAGTCTGAAAGTGTTGAAAAATATTGTAGTTTTTGATACTGAAACTATTAACTAAAACCTATTTCGAATTCAGAGAGTTTGTTAAATTTGGACATATTTTTATGTTCAATTATAACTTTAAAGGTATCGATAACTCGATAACTGAAATTTGCCCATATCTCTTGAATAGAAGGTTAAACTGTTGTATTTTAGATGTTTTTGAATAATATATACATTTTAACTTTCCAGATATGTTTAAAATATATATATATATATATATATATATACAACCTACCTAAAGTCAAAAAGTGTTAACAATTTTATTATATACATAGGTAAAGAGTATATTCCTGTTTATATATATATATAACATATATCCCTACATAAGTTTAAACATTATATTGTATCTTGACTCAAACTTTTATGTTAAATACAAGTAGTTTATGAATTTTTGAAGAAGAGTTTATTATACTATTTCGTAATAATTTACATTCATATAAATATTTGTAAATATACTTCAGACCTATTTTCGTTTTTGAGGAAAGAGAAAAAAAACGTTAGAAATTCTATAATTATTTTATTAGTTAATAAGTTTTCAAAGATATTTCAAGCGTCCATGTGTTTTTGTCCTTATTTTCGAATAAGTATAAAATATATTTTAGTAGAAGTAGTCAAATATCGTATGGTAACTGACCAAGACTTTCAACGCGAAACCAGTGAGAATCCGTAAGTCTATCTCCTGACCCAATGAACTCGTGTTTTTATTTATGTAGGAGATCTCAAAAATGAAGAAAAATCCCATAAAAATTAAGAGAATTCAATGTCAAGTCAAAGTGAAATAGTGAAAGCTGTTTTA
Organism: Nineta flava; assembly: GCA_963920215.1. NCBI lineage: Eukaryota > Metazoa > Arthropoda > Insecta > Neuroptera > Chrysopidae > Nineta > Nineta flava. The sequence goes on from OY986044.1 coordinate 44,262,395, forward strand.
AAGATAAAAGTGGGTCAGGTAAAATTTTATAGTTGGAGGAAGGGTAAATGTTAATGTTAAGGGTAAATGTAACAAACAGAGATTTTAAATACAAATGAGTTAAAACTTAATCATGAAATTTGAACATTTCAGTTTTTCCCGGCCTTGAGATGTCATGATCAGGGAAAATGTACTATTCCCAAAAAACTAATTTTAAGGAAATTATTATTATTATTATTTTAAATTATCAAGAAAATCATAAAAAGAATTCTTCAGGCTATTTTATAAGGGCTTGAATAATTCACTTTTTGAAATATTTCGACAAGTATTTTGAAACACCTTGTACAGAATAGTATATACTGTGAAGTATCAGAGTATATACATTTGTACATGTATCTACGTATGTTTGAACGTAAAACATCAGTTGTTAGAGCTAGATACTCGTAAGTATATACCATGTATATATATAGTAAGTATTTGAATTTATAATAGTCTGACAAAGTATATCTTTTTGAACTGTTTCGCAAAACTTTTTGAATAAAACATTTAAAATATTACCATCTAAAATAATTTGAAGTCTTAATCTTGTTATACCACAATATAAAAGTTCAAATACATTTCATATTTTATTTTGTATCTCCGCCTGTGCCCCTATTCAAGATTTAAGCTGGCGGATTTTATAATTTTTATGCCCAGTATATGTAAACATAAAATGTATATTAAGTTTAGTTCCGACTTTCCAACGCTTGCAAATATTGATCGCAGAAAAAGACTTTAGGTGTTCATAAAATGACCTAATTGGATCGATGGACATTTGAAGAAATTTTTGCGAAATTTTCACTTCGGTACGGGACCAATAGCTCTATTTCCTTTCAGGAAATTCGCTAATATAGATTTAATAGGACAAATTAAGAATTAAAAAATATTCTAGTTTTTGAAGGAAAATTTTAAAAAGAAAATAATATTATAAATAATTAATATAATTAACTGATTATAACACACACACACACACTCCTTACAAAAATTTTAATGATGTAATTAAAATTTTCTTAAAAAATTTCAAAGAAAAACACAAATATAGTCTTTAAAAAAAATTAAGTATCGCTAATAGCATTACAATCTTGATAATAATTTTTATTACATAGTCGAGACTCAAGTGCCTGCATACACATAGACACACAAATGTCGTAGTTCACTTAGTGAAATTTCTTCGTTTCATGAATTGTATATGTGAAGTGTATACGGTAGTTGGTTGTAATTATTTAGGTTGGAATTATTATGCCGACAGCACATTATCGACAAGAGCTCTCGGCGAATGAGAGCTGTTGCCGAGACATTCGTAAAGCGAGGTACCGTGAGTTCTCGTTTAATTAATGAAACTTTTTATACAAGTTCCAAATTAAATTATATTCCGTTCGTTCCCACGTTTTAGTCTTCTATGCATTTATAACAGTTTAATGGCGGTTAAAATCCACATTATTTATTGTTCATAAACGAGAGTGTGCTTAACGCGCTTGCACTTGCGGTTCGTTTCCTTTTACTCGTGGCCAAAAAACTGACCCGAAACATAGCGCCCTCGAGACGAAGCGAGCCGACACGAGCGAGACCGAGTACAATCTCGCACTCGTTATATCTCACCATATCTAGCATAGAATGTACTGCCAACATTTCCACTTTTTGAGAGTCCAAAGTACTCGACCTCCGAAAATCAGAGGTTGCTAACTTTGTGATATTTATTTTACACAATAGATATGCTTTTTAACCGGAGAGCTATTGTATATGAGACATTTATATCAGCGTCCATACGAGTAATGTTACTTAGCCTTTTTTGAAGTCATTTTAAATAACCTTGAGAAAGTTTAGACTGTGTAGGTTGTGTTTCGTTACATTGATTGATAGATGTCAGGCAATATTTAACTTGATAAATAAATAAAATAGGTAATAGAATAACTTATATACAATAAATAAATATTAAGGAAAATTAATAACAAATAAATTAAATAATATCTACTACGTTAAAATTGCTATTTATATTGTATAAAAGAAAATCCTGCCATCGGTCAAAGTATTGAAACACAATCTAAATTTTTTAAGGTTAATTGAAATGTCTTCAAAATATCCGACATGAAGTATCGTTTCTTTATCTGCTGTATGTTGACTGCAAATATGAGTGAATACTGATTAGATATTAGACACCTTTAATACAATGAATTTGTATTTTTTCGGAATAAATAATTTCGGCATTACTTGTGGATTATTAGTAGGTTGCGACTACGAGAGATAAATTGCTATTAGTCAAGGGTTCAAACTTCAATTGAATATCAATTTGGTTGCAAACGTCTTGTCTATCTTTCTATGTTTTCTCAGTTAATTGAAAATATGAATTCAATTGATATGCAAATGAATCTTGTATGCATGCTTCAACAATCCATAAAAATTATAGATGTTTGAGCTGAACTTATGGCAAAATAATAGAGTTTCGAGCAAAAGTTGTTTGTTATTAAAAAAGGAATGATTATTCATGCTTAAACTTTTCTTATATCTTTTACGATTTTAAAGATATATATCAACCTCTGAATAAACCAAAATTTGCTAGTAACCCTAAAACACGTTCTAAAAATTTAAATCTATTTTCGTTTTTCGTTGATCGTGTTGACTAATTTTATCTATCCAACCGTTAAAAACATAGAATTAAATACATTATTACGCGATATACTTTTTGTATATTTAAATTTATACATTTTCTATAGTAGTGATTAATTATATATATATTTTTAAGTATATGGTCAACTCCGTCGTTTTTCATAAAACGGACAATTTCATTAAAAGATCACATAAAAATTACTTATTTATATCCCATGCACATGAATATTTTAATTTTCAAGGAGACTTCAACCGTAATTGAAAATAAATATTTACAAATTTTTTACTCTTTTTTTTAATGCAAAAAAATCTTTAATGCATTTTTGATAACAAATTTACGTCTAGTTAAAATGTCTGTAATTAAAAATGAAAATTTAAATTCTTTTTTTTTGTGTCTGTGTGTTGTATTTTATAATATTATTATCTATTGTCAGTTCTATACAAATAATTTACTGACAATTTTAATGTAAGTTAGGTAAAATAATTACCATTTATGCAATTAATTGTGTACTTTTTTTTAAAATCACGTGGCACACTTAACTATAGTAGATAATTTGAATATAAAAATATTTCGTAAATAAATTAATTGGACATACAAAAATTTCATTTGAATTTCAATTAATTTCTAAACTCTTATAAGAACTGAACCAATTTTTTCTACTAAATCTATGAAAAATATTTTTTTTGTCTATTAGAAAGTGTGTTTGCATATGAGTACGATATTTTAAGTACGAATGGTGGTGCTAAATCATTCAAATTATAAAGTTTCAAATTTTGTAATGATAGCTCGACTTTTGACGCTATTTGTACTTTAGGTTAATTTAAAAAATATATATAGCTAATCACTACTATAGAAAATGTATAATTTTAAATATATATGAAATGTATCGGAAGAATGTATAGTTCAAGTTAACACGACAACACAAAAACCGTAAGGGACAACAAACTGAAATTTCTAGAGCATTTTTTAGGGCTGTAAAGTGGAAAATATCTACTTTTAAAATCGTAAGAGTTGGGAGCAATGTTTAAATACCAAATATCATCCCTTTTTTAATAACAAACCACTTTTGATTGACCAATTTCAAGTTTCAAGTTACATTTGCATATTAATTGGATCCTAATTTTCGATGAATTGAGAAAAATATAGCCAACTAAATTGAAATTAAATTGAAACTTGAACCTTCGGCGTATAGCAATTTATCCCTCGTAATTGCCACTCATAATTAATACACAAGTAACGGTTCGAATCCCGACATCGGCAGTTTGTCAATTATTAAGAAAAAAAAAGGAGGCGGTTAATTGATTAGACTGTCAGCGTATGGATAAGAACGAAGTAACCGGCTATGCTTGAGTAGGTTTTCTGCAGTTTCCTTCACGAACTCCAGATGAATATCGGCATAGTTCCTATCATAGTCGGCTGCAACCGCATATCTTACCAATTCCTAGTCTATATACAAAAAAATTCCTTCCACTCCACTCACATCCTTAAGCTTAACAATGGACCGTACGGCCTAAGTATAGCCCGTCCAAGGCAGCCTCTACAATCTATCTATTAAACGTCAAAATCAATTATTAAAGATAAATCCAAATTCTCTTTATGAAACGTGTCTAGTATCTAGTATCTAGGGAAAACGCAGGAATTGGTTTTTAAATATAAATAGGAATTTCAACTGCATATTTATAATAAAGTGTACAATTTGGAAGAATGACAACGTGGCTTTTGTGACCATATATACCAACGAGTAGATCTTTAAATCAGAGATCAAATGCTGTAGACTGGTGTATAAACTATAATTCTTCAGTACCGTCCATAAGTAAGCGCAATCACAGTCTTTTCCATTGCATTAGACACTGAAGTTTTTGATATCCGTGTTTTTTTAATATCAAGACAAAATTCCTATTTACTCAAACCAAACAGTGAAATATTTAGATTAAATGATACGAAGTACCTAGCAGGTACCTACGGCAGAATTATGAAATCCATATATATATATATATATATATATATATATATATATATATATATAATATTACGAGTAAAATACATTCAGATAATAAACACATTACTGAATTAAAATAACAATTGTTTAAACAAATCGAATAACAAATAATCATTATATCTACGAGCTAGAGAAACCACAGACGAACGAACAAACCTATTACTTATTCTACAGTGAAAACCGTTTACGGTGACATCTAAGGAATCGTTACTTAATCGTTATAGCTCGATATATACAATATTATATTCGAAAGAAATGTACTGAAACTCGTGAATATTTTCATTAATAACAAATAATAACAAAGTTAGAATAATAACTAACTGAGATAATTGCAAAAATACTAGGTACATACTGTACTTATGAAAAAAAGTTCAATCAAAAGTTGTTTATTTATAAAAGAAAAGGAACATTTTTTGTCTTTATATATATTTTTCAATCATTTACGGTTTTAGAAAAATGACATTTTCTACCCTGGCGGGGGAAGATAAACATGAAACATAAAACTTTGCATATTATTCTAACACGTAATTAACTAACTTAATAATTCGTTCCTCTCTAAGATAATTTGCTTAATCTACGATCTCTTAGGTATCGAATTTTGTTTAAGCATTATAATTAATTAATTGAAAATATGTTTCTCTCTAAATAAGCCAAAAAAAATGTCGCTCTCAAAACATGGATTTGACATGTGCATATTATCATATGCTGGAAAACGTTTTACATCACTATAAATGATTTTCACTGTATTCCAAACTGAAAAAAAAAATGGAAATTGTTAGAAAAATCATTCAGACATAATAGACATCAGAATAGAGCAGAGTTTTATACTTCGTTAGCAAAATATTATCATTGTCTTACCACAGTTAAAAAAAAAAAAATTAAAACAAAACGAAGTAATATTTTCAATACGATATGAGATTGCGAACGAATAAAACATATAGAGAAAAAAGTATCCAATCTGATAACATATAAAAATAATATTTTCAAAAAAAATAAAAATTAAAAAAAACTTCATTAAAATATTGAATAGAGACATCATACATACATACATACATATATATGTATATGGAGATCTATATGCATGCAAGGAGATCCTCAAGCCTCCTCCTAGGTGGTAGGTAGATAGGTTATTCTATGTTACTACCATCTCTAGATATAATGTAATGATGTGGGGGGTTTAGCCATATATATGCATATATAGCTCTCTATATTATAGGTTTGCTTATACTTTCAGTCATGATCATCAACGACGAATGATTGAACTAAATATATGTGTATGTGTGTGTGTGCAGAATACTAGGAGGAGGAGTATGGGGGCCAAGGGAGCAAGCTAAGGGGTATACTCATTTTTTTTGCAGGCATGTGTGTTTTACATATATGTATATGTTGTGTGCTACGAGTTAGAACATATACTTTTTGTATTGCACATGTTATATACGAAGAAAAAAGGATTATTAGTGGAGGTGATGAACAGGATTTTTTTTTCCCATTTTCTCTCTAGGTATATGCAGTATCTCCGTTGTGTAGTATCTGTTGTTAGATGCGAGTACAATACAGAATACCAAAAAATTAAATCAGATATTATATATATACATATATATATATATATATATATATATATATATATATATATATATATATATATATATATTGTCTCCAAGTGTTGTAGAGGTTTGCTTGGTGGATATATAGTGTATTTTACATTTAGTATAGGCTCGATGCATCCATCACTATGTGTGAAGAATGAATTTATTATGGAATCATGTGCATTCGAAAAACAAGATGCATTTGTCCTGAAAACAAATATTAATATCCATTGTATCACACATCACTTCCGTTAGTATTTAGGCAAAATAGGCATCTATTTTGCCTAAATATTCTTTTCAACCGTAAGAGATAGAACAAAAATTTAAGGACAAAAAATGTTCCTCTATTAAAAATAAACAACTTTTGTAATAAAATTTTTTTCAATAATTTCAGTATATACCGGGTATTTGAGCAATTAACTCGGTTACTTGATAATTTCACTTGCATTATATTAAGTTCAATTAATTAACTGAGTACAGATAATTAAGATTACTATATGAACAAAGACAGTTCGAGGTTTTTGAAATTAAATTTCAAATATTTCCCCAATTGCTAGATCATGTATTCGTATTTTATAATTCGTATTTCGACTGCAAAGTAGTCATCATAACTGTACAGGTCTCACAAGGCATTGATAGAGACTTTAAAAAACAATAAAAATATGTTAATAGGCATCTTTGTGCGGTAGTTGACAAACCATTGGTTAAAAAAACCAGAGTTTGTCGGTTCGAGCCCCATCCAACGTATGTATGATTTTCTATATCAAGTATTGATGGTGGGGGGTAGTAGAGAAAGCATTGGTTAAAAAAACCAGAGTTTGTGGGTTCGAGCCCCATCCAACGTATCTATGATTTTATATCAAGTATTGATGGCCAAGAATTCCAAGAAGAACGAAAAAGGCTATGTATTCAATCGAAGTTATCGGAGTTATTAAAATAATATCACTAATGAAATGAGTTGCATTGAAATACACTTGTTTCAAAAACTATGTAAGAAAATTTTAGGACTATGGGACTGATATCTTGAAAACCGTTAATCGTATCGTATTTTAACCATCACCATCGGTTTCGCTAGGTCCACTTTAGCTTAAACCGATGTTTTTATGAAAATCGGAGACAAAAAAATTGTCTGGAATTTTTACGGTTTTATTAAGGGGTACCCCTTGGAAAAATGCGAAAAAAGTTTTTGTTCACGTTTTTAATAATAATAATTTTCTAGAGTAATTTTGACCCCAAGAGTACGAAAATCAGGTTAATTTCAACGTCCGACCAACACATCTGACAATTTTCGGTATTCAAATCATACAGTTTTGAATATCAGCACTATGGGACTGATATCTTGAAAACCATTAATCGTATCGTATTTTAACTATTACCATCGGTTTCGCTAGGTCTACTTTAGCTTAAAACGATGTTTTTATGAAAATCGGAGAAAAAAAAGTTGTCTCGAATTTTTACGGTTTTATTAAGGGGTGTACCCCTTGGAAAAAATGCGAAAAAAGTGAAAAAAGTATTTGTTAATGATTTTAATAATAAGAATTATCTGGGGTAATTTTAACCACAAAAGTCCGAAAATCAGGTTAATTTTAATGTCCGACCAACACATCTCAAAATTTTCGCTCTTCAAATCATACAGTTTTGAGTGTGTTACATCGGCGCGCGTAATTTTGTGTCCAGCTAAAAATACACTCTCCAAATCAGTTTCTCCAGACGCGCCAAAAGAAGTTGAACTTCAAAAACAATTTCTGGACTTTCAATGAAAATCCAGATAGTCTGAATACTTAATAGTGAATATGAGTTTACTGGTAGTCACGAGGTAACTCGGGGAAGCATATACATTACAATTTCCAGTGTTTTCAATATTGACAGATGTTATCATTTTCACTCTAAAACTCATCATTTTTATTTACATTCAAGCTTTAACACCAGCCCTGTATATACAATCAAAAATATTTTTTTCAAAATTTTGATAGACTTTATGAATAAAAGACAGATTATTATTATTATGGAGACGATATATTCCATATATAAAATATTCTATATGCTATGAATATCGTATCGTGGTGGTACGAACGAATTGATTAAAAAAAAAGTGGAGAATTTGTATAGAATTGGGTTGATGATGGCACGGGCGAACGTCGGTAATGGTGATGGATTCATCACACATGCTAGAGAGAGTATGATGCATTTTTTACTTGATGAGGTGGAGATTTCGATGATGATGGTGTTATGATATGTGACATAGTGGTGTTACCATATACGGACAGACAGACAGACAGATGGACGGATAGATGAAAATGTGTAACAACACATCCACGAAGCATCATCATCATCATCCTCACTCAAATGTAGGCATCGTCGTGATATTGTGATGCGATCATGGTCTAAAAGATGACAATAATAGAATTTTGTATTAAAGTTTTTGTCTGTGAAAAAGTTGTACATTATATACAGAATGTTTCGAAATATATCGAGGACGAAATCTCTGAAGTGATATTTTTTCTTTGACATTTTTATATCTGGTATATAATTAAATGGGGTATTACGTTTAGTTTTTGTAATATTTGAAAATATTGATCGCAGAAAAAAAATGTTGGTATAGGTGTTCATAAAATGATCTAATTAGTCCATTTCTGCAAATATATGTCTGGTCGTCAATACGATAACGAAAACAATGAAAAAAGATAGCGGGCGGAAATTTCGTATGTGTGCTCTAGAGCTAAAAAGTAAGGTCATGTTCATGAGTGGAAAAAATCGGACGAAGTTTAGGCAAAATAAGCAAATCTGCCTATCTTTTCAACCGTAAGAGATAGAACAAAAATTTAAGGACATAAAATGTTCCTCTTTTAAAAATAAACAACTTTTGTAATAAAATTTTTTTCAATAATTTCAGTATATACCGGGTATTTGAGCAATTAACTCAGTTAGTTGATAATTTCACTTGTTTTATATTAAGTTCAATTAATATGCCTGCTACTGGAAGATTACTGAGTACATATAATTATGATTTCTATATGATCAAAGTCAGTTCTAGGTTTTTGAAATTAAATTTAAAATTTTTCCCCAATTCCTAGATCAAGTATTTGTCTTTTATAATTCGTATTTCGATTACAAAGTAGTCATCATCAGTATGAATTAGCTAATTGTAAATATCGACGGAATATGTAATCGAAAATATGTTACTCGTTGTTAATTTGTTGCGTGTCTCACAATGATTTAAAAAAACTTTTATATGATCAGATTGATGGATTAACTAAAGGATTAACAAGGTTAACTGACGAATTTAAGGACTAGGTGTGTAATGGGCCCATCAGCAATTTTCCATTGTATATATATAATATATGCAGATTATAAAAACATTAAACATATGTGTCAGTTGCCCGGCCCATACTTTGTATATTTAGAAACTTCCTGTATAAATAGCATTGAGTGAACTAATATGTGTTGTATCATCCACCCATATCAGTATCCAAAGCATTGCTTATGCATGCTCTATACATGATACATAATCATATTATGACATACAACCATGCTGTGCTACCATATACAATATACATAGATTTATTTCATTTATTTATTCATTTGTACAAATTTCGAAGATTTGTTCGAATACTTTATTCGTATTAGTTATTAATATAATCACAGATATGCCATAAATAAATATTATTTTTCCCAAGTATTATATGGGAAAAATAGGTATACACTCGATACACTTTATATGAAATTTTACTATATACCTTTCTAAAATTGGGCGGCATACTTTAAGAATTTGTCGGCACAAAAAAGTGCCACGACACAGTGGTTAGAAATCCCTGTTCTAACGAATGTCTATCTTCTTCTATTAGTGACGATTCATATCTTTCAAAATTGGTCAAAAAATAATGAGTTATTTGAGACAGTATATGAGACAGATATGAGACAGGGTGGATCGCTTACAGTACTAATAAGAAACCTCGTTGGGTATACGTATACTTCTATTTATCCGGGCAGATATCATACGTTAAAAATTCATTAAAGTCAAATTAAATTTTTCATTTCGAAATTATTTTGTTCAACATTGAAATAACCTTCTTATCAAACATATTATATATTATGCTTATGTAATACAACTGAGACATAACTTTGGGTGTTAAAAAATATGGAGAGAAAAAAACGTAAAAGATATTATTTATTGACATCTTAATATCAGATAAAATCTAATGTGTGAGAATATATAAATATAATTTATATATGCAAGCAAAATAAAATATTATATGATATAGAAAATATATAATATACTATATATATATATATAATATTATTATAAAAGACAAATTTAACAAAATCATTATTTATAATTATAATAATAATTCATGAATAAATTTTAGCTTTAAATATAAAATAATTTGATATGAGTTGAAGGCCGTCGTGTGTTGTGTGTATGTTGAGTTGAATAGAAATATGGCTATGTTTTTTACAATGTATGCGTTCGTTCATATGTTGTTTCATTTTACTTAGAAATACATACATTTTATATTAGAAAAGGTTTTATTTAGATTCACTTTTGAATATTTGTTTGTTTGCTTAAATATTACAGCCATTTTATCAACTTCTTTCACTTATAGCCGATTCTTACCAGTCCAAGTGGGCGAGCAGTCTAAGGCGTTTTGTCTGCGCAGTATGTTTACTTGAAAACTGGGAGGTTATGGGTTTGAATCCCGAAATTGGCAGTTTGTCAATTATTAAGAAAAAAAAAAGGGGGCGATTAATTGACTAAACTGTCGGCGTATGGTGAAGAACGAAGTAACCGGCTATGCTTGAGAAGGTTTTCTGCAGTTTCCTTCACGAACTCCAGATGATTATCGGCATAGTTCCTATCATTGTCGGCTGCAGCCGCATATCGTGGCAATTCCTAGTCTATATACAAAAATTTCTTCCACTCCACTCACATCCGCACATCCTTAGGCATCACAAATGGATCTTATGGTCGAAGTGCAGTCCGTCTAGGGTAGCCTCTACAATATATCTATCTAGTCGATTCTTTGCGGTTACAGCAGGTACAAAATATTCGGTGCATCTCACCCCGAGTATATGCACCTTGTCAAGAAGGACCTGATAAGCAAGCTCTTGGCTATTGTCAAAATATGGGAAGAGAATCTCCTCAGACTGAAGTAGAAGGAGGAGTACAATGGGTCAAAAGGTCGAAGGGCAATACTTTTATATAACCCAAGATAAATCTGTCTATCTGTCTAGCCGATTCTTTAAAAAATTTGTAAACGTATTAAATCCTCATGACAATATGAGAATATGATATCATCGGATATGATATGATCGAAAAATGGTATTCAAAAATATGGCATTTAACAGTTGCAAATTATGGTGGAAGCGTCGTAACACTTATCAGAAGTTTTTAATTTCTTAAAAAAATTTAATAAGGAGACGGCATGGGTATGGCGTTTTCAAATTGGATCGGGCTTTGCATGTAGTTATTATTTATTAGTAAGCGTGTAGTTATTATTTATTAGTAAGCGTGTAGTTATTATTTACTAGTTCTCGAGAAAAAAAGCCCCTAAAGTAAAAAAAACGTAACGTAAGAAAAAATAGTAAAAAAATGTTTGTTAAAAAAAATTAAAAATATGAAAAAAAGTTTCAATCAAAAGTTGTTTATTTAAAAAAAATATATATTTTTTGTCTTTAAATTTTTGTTCTATCTCTTACGATTTCAAAGATAAACAGTTTTGCCCATTTTGGCCAAAACACGGTCCAATATTGCTCCTTCGCAAACTAGTCCATACTTTCTAGCTAAACAACACACATTTGAGCTCCCTTACTTTTTTTTGTTTTTTAGTCATCATGTTGACGGACTGACAACTTTGCGAAAATCGACAAATTAGGTCATTATATGAACATCCATACTATATATTCTTTTCTGCGATCAATATTTTCAACCATTACAAAGTCGGGACTAAACTTAATATACCCCGATATATATATTATATATCGGGAATAAAAAACCCTGTGTGACTCTTGAATCCAGGACCTCTAAAATAAGAGTTAATTACGCTGCCTGAACGGCACATCACTAGAATCGACAGACTCCAGCATTCCTTTCTCTAGTAAATAAGTACTCATACTGAATTCTAACTACACCCAAAAGCTCGTTACAAATTGAATATATCACACCCTTGCCGTTAAAATAATATTATGGTTAAATCTGAGACTTTGATTATTCTTAGATTCTCAAAAAAGAAAATTTTAAACTTTGATACATTGTTTTTCAATAAGGGTAGTCGGTGTGGAAAAAAACGTTCATGGAATTACTTTAGAAAGGAAGGATTACTTAGAAAACATCCTGTATATCTAGCATACCCATATACCTATATAGGGTATAAAAGCAACAATATCAAGAAGAAAAAAAATTGAGATACAAAATAAAAATGTTTGTTCCTTTTATTCAAGTAGTGTGAAGCAACAGTTTATTGGAATCGATCCAACATCCAGCAGATTAAATATAAAACTTATCCATTTTACTATATTGTTTGTTATTATGTATGACGCAACGATGTGTTGTTGATGATGATACCTTTAATTCAAAATATTTTTAACATATTTCGTTATTTGATCGGATCATCTGTGCATCTAAAAAATATATAATTTTAATTTAACATGAATTAACAAAAAAAAAAAAAAATTAAATAATGTAAAAATTTGCAAACGTAAAAATGTTGTATATTTATTTATTTATATATAATATTTATATTAATATATATTGGTAATTCTAAGAATTAAATAATCAGAAGTTCTAATTGGCAAATTATACAAAAATAATATCTTACACATAGGGTGTCCCGTAAGTCACAGACACAACTGCAGGTATGGATAGAAAATTGAATTCTGAGACGAAAAGTTCTTTACCGTTTATTAATCAGACATACAGGCAATTAATTATTAATTAAAATAAGTAACCAATTTGAGGCGCGAAAAGCATGTGTGAGTGAGTGTTTGTAAGTATGTTAGTAGGGAATGCATGTACGTATGTCTGCCATAACCCTGCGCGCCTCTAATTGGTTACTTATTTTAATTAATGACTAAATACCTGTACGTCTGATTACAAGTTGTTTAGGACTTTTCGTTTCAGAATTGAATTCTCTATCCATACCTTCTGTTTTGTCCGTTTAAAAATATACTTACGGGACACCCTGTGTATATATATATATATTTATTTATTTATTTATTTCCGCTAACTATGCAGAAAAAATTGTATGAGAAAAAATATAATTAGCAAAAAAAAATTTTGTTTAAAAACATGTATTCTACGATTTTGTTAAAAATGATACCTAAATCTGGTTTAAAAGACTTGCTCGACCTCCGTGTGCAGGTTAACGAGACCAACACTCCCCAATAGTATCCCTAAGAAGCGGCATTGATTTGTAGATTTGTAATAGGATTTGTTTTATTCTTCATTTATAAAAATTATTATTATTTATGACAAACTAGAACACTTCAACTTAAAATTACAAAATGCCAAATTCCAAACATCTGTTACTGAAATTGAAAGGTTGCTGGTTCGAGTCCGAGTGGAGGAAGTATGTCAATTAGAATTAATTGGGCGGTTAATTGACTAAACTGTAGACGTATTGACTAAACAGCTATGCGTATAGACAACAGCTATGTGAAAAAGTGATCAATGAGTGAATTAACTTTAAATTCAGAGATCACTGGGAAAATATACCGCAATGTAAACTCGGGAAAATACTGTTTCGGAATGCATCCAAGAGGCTGTTCCTCAACGCACTCAACCTGAACAGGAAACAACTATGTTACCGAGTTAAAGGTTCCTTAACTCCGAGTCTCTTAACTGATTCTTATTATATTTGCCAAAATACTATTACAATGTTATTCTTACATCTTTTAAGGGCATATTGGAAAATTAAATTTCTGTAGGTTTCTATCTTTAAATGTTAAAACGTAATAATTTAGCGCTGTTCTTAGCGTATTCTTCCAGTAAGGCACCGACTGGAATGAAGAGTATGAATGAGTTCGACTGGAATGAAAGAATGAGTATCTTCTCTTGGGAAAAATCAAAATAAAAGACGTTAATGACTATCTTCCCTTCCATTAAGGCTCTTGAAGATGTTATTATTACAAAAATACAACAAAAGAAATATATACTTACAGCGAAAAAATTATCTTTCAATTTGAAATATAAAAACGATAATGTTGAAAGTTTTTACGACGAAGACCGTTTTGTTCACAGATACACAGGCTAATAATAATTTTAAAAAAAACCAGAGATTAACAAAGGATCTCAAAACATGAAGCAGAGGACCTAAAGAATTAAAATTAGTTTTTTAACTATGAAAGTCTCTGATTTTATAAGCACTCATCTATATAGAAATTTGTATATAGAGGTTAATACAAAAACAGTGACAATTTCAAATAATAACTCGACACTTATAGTCAGTCCATTAGAATCTAATTGATTAATGAAATTAATTTATATAAATGAATTAGAAAATATTTTAAGGACAATAATATAACATTTAATAAAAAGAATAAGAAAAGAAACACGAAAAGAAAATATAGGTATTCAGGAAAGATATACACAATAAAATGTACAACTGCAATTTCCTACACTCCTTTTTTCCAAGCAAATTCAATAAACTTTAAAAGGTGTAACGTTCAATCCTTACATATATATATATATATATATATATATATATATATATATATATATATATATATATATATATATATATATATAATATTTTATAATGTGTTTTCAAATATTATATGATTCTCAAGTCTCTTTCTCTCAAAGTCAACATCAGGTAAAAGTTAAACCGTTTACATTGAATAACTTTTCTATTTCAAGTTTAATGGTTTCTATCATTGATTCGATCATTGATTTACAAGGTAAATATATTTCAGTTTATCTGTCGATGTTTACGAATAATGTAGATTAGAAGTGTAGAAATAAAAATTAACTTTAAGAAATCAGTTAAAAGATCAATGATTTTCTTATAATACTAAATTGGCACTTAAAAGTAGAAAATAATGTTTTTAGTGTTTGCAAGCTGATCAGAATCATTTTCGACATTAAAAAAAAAAGTTATATAAAAATTAAAAAGTTAAAAAAAAAATGAACCGACTTCAAAGAAAACAACTAAAATGTTTAAAATAATTAACAAAAATAACAAATACAAACAATAACAGATGTTTATTATGTACAAATTAATTACCTACCAATCGAATGTATTTTTGAAGTCGGTACCAAACAGATTTTGAAGTCCAGTACAGGTCTGCTTGGCACCGACTTCAAAAATACATTAGATTGGTAGGTAATAATTTGTACATAATAAACATCTGTAATTGTTTGTATTTGTTATTTCTGTTGATGGAGGGTTAGGCTCAGGAATGAACGAACCGAATAGAAGCGTATTGTAAAGGAAGCCAAAGTCCACAAAGGCTTTAGGATCTATCATGAAATTCGACATATACAGACAACAGTTTTATTTTCAATATTTTTCCATTATCCTAGTTGAAAGTATGGACACAACGTTTCAGAATATTTTAAGCCCAATATTGAGACAGTTGCAAAATTATGTGACCTCATGAAGTGGGGATCCTTTTTCAAATTTCTTCAAATCGGTTTACGCCAATCCGAAAGTTATTTATACTCCATGTTCTATAAATGTGGACGCTCGGACCATTATTAAAGCCTAAAAAAAAACAACAGACATGAAAATCGAGGGACGGTGTATGAAAGGTGACGAAGGATGGAAGCACTTCAGGACGAGTGCACATGTTGAAGTGATCTATATAATGTGGACAGGTTTTTCCTCATTAGTCTCCTCGCAACAGCAAGCCGACCGATCGATGTCTATGCAAAAAACATACTGAACTATGATTTTCGTTCATCCAATCAATTCTACTCATTAAACACTTGATCCCAATTAATTGATAGTTTTATTCAAAATATATTTTGTTCAAATTTCAATATGTTGACCCAGATATTGTAAAATTACGAAATGGAGATGTTTTGCACTTTTATACGATCATCCTGAATATCTCAGTACTTATCCTACTCGATGTCTGTTCATAGAAGTACAGACAATCTTCTGCTGGGTGAACCTAATTCATATTTTAAAAAACATTACATATTGAATTAAAAAAATACGTTCAGACATATATTCAAACAACATTTTCTTCAGACGATATTTCACATGCAAAGGGGACAAATAAATAATTTCTTATAATAAATAAAACCGGGAGTTATTTTGCATAAGGGGTGCTTCCAAAATAAGACCGAAAAAATTACATAAAAAATTTAAGAAAAATAATAAAACTTATTGTAGTTATATTGACAAAAAAAAACAACAACATTAAATACAAACAGGTCTTACGAAACGGACAACAATAATTTTTTGAATTATTACGAGATGTACAAACATTGAAAAATAAAAAAAATGTCTAGACAGGGATTATTGTGCGACAGAAAAGACACACAAAACATCAGTAGTCCTAAAACTGTTACACATTCTGTAGTACAGTTTAATAAAAAAAATTTAATTAAAAACATTTTTATTATAATTATTATGAAAAATTTTTTACTTAAATATTATTATAAATCATATTTTTTTGCTGCTGCACCGGTCGACACACAACATGGAGACGGTAACAACCGGTGGACCCGGACCGGAGTCATGGGTGGGCACCATAAATGAGGAGAAATGTAATAAAAATTATATATATATATATATATATATATATATATATATATATATATATATATATATATATATATATATAAATTAAAAACAAAAAAAAAGAACGAAACAACGAAGTGTTTTTTAACAAAAAAATAAAATAATAACAAGATTTATAATAAAAAATTGTATATAATAATTTTTCTATGTAGTTACATTTTTACCTAAATCTTAATATTTCCTCTTTGTGAAAAAAAAAAACCTACAAACCCCCCTTATGTAAAGGAGAAGGAGAGGTCTATTCTAGATAAGAGAGAGGAAAAATTAGTTAAAATACGAAAAATTTTTCATAGAGAATATATATACATACATACATACAAAAAAAAAGGAGTATGCAAAAATATTAAAAAAAAATAAAGATAAAAAATAATACTTTAAAATCATTCTCTATAGCAAAAGATAGAACAGATAGCCGTTCACTCAAACAATATTCAATCTATCTATCCTCGTCTATCGCAAATATATTCCGCTCTTTGTTTCGTACATACACACACACATACATATACATAAAGCGCCTTAAATGCACTGGGCTTTAGAAGGAACTTAGGAAAGGCGGTAGCGTACACATATACAGCAAAGTGTATGTATAGTTAGGAGAGTGGGTGATTGGGTGCACCACACGATGTATAAAATCTAGAGAAGAAAAAAAAATACGTTTAAAAAAAAAGAAAGGGATGAGAATGACGCGCGGACTACGGGGTGCCGTTCACAGTGGTAAATTGGTGCACAAGGATATTATATGAACGATGTGTACATATGGATGTGGCGGTGTAAAGAGAGAGGTGGTATTTTTCAGTTTGAAAATACACGCAGGAGACGAACTCTCTCTCTCAATGTATAGAGTGTATAGTTCCCAGAGAGAGTGGAGTAAGACGGGCGAGGGAGGGCGGGTGGTGGTAGAGAAATGCATCGGCGTACCAAAAAATGCGATCAATAATTTCTACCGCTTCTTAGTAGTATCAAACCCTTGATTATAGCTAGCGTCGCTTAAAACTTAACTTATATAAACATTGTATATATTATATTAGAGAGTAGACGAAAAACACACATATATATATATATATATAGATGGTATATACGTAGTGTGTTAGAGCGGCCGCTTCGTTTCATTGGTGATATCGAGTTTTTTAGTATACTCACTAATAGTAGACAATGCTGCACACACACATAAGTGAGGAAAACAAGGAAATGACGAAAAATGGAGCTCAACACTCCCCACCAATGTACTATATATATATATATATAGTTCGTTCTCGTTCCACTCTCTATTTGAATCGGTTGCTTCTCGCCGGCCGTCTCTCGAGTAGAAAGAGTATTACTACTTTATTTCACTTGCTCATTGCCGCCTGATGGCCTGGGTTACTTACTCTTCTCTCGACTACTCACTACGACCATTCAATGCCTCAACCTTTTCTATATGTATGTCTATGTAGTATGATGTATAAATGGTATATATGTGTGACTCAAACCTTTTTCGATTCGAGGTGTTTTTTTTTCTCTCCAACACGACGTTAGTTTTATATTATTTTAGTATTATATTCTTTTTATAGCATAAAATAAAGCTTATATCAATTTTTAATGCGTGATTGTATTGTGTGCACACTAGATTCTATATACTCTAGTCATCAAACCCGAACAGTCTCCTCGCGTATAGTCTTTTAGGTATATACTCTACAAGTTATGCAATTTATATAATAATAATAATAATAATAATAATAATATTGTTTAGAATATAAGGATATTTGTCCTTGTTCATTTTTATCCTTTTCTTGTTGTGCATCATGTGCAATGTATGTGTGTATTCTCTGATGATGATCAAACTTCTCCACATCCTACGCGAACCTATCCTATTTTTTAAATTATCTATAAAAATATATCTTGAGACATTAATAATAATAAAAAATGAAAAAAACATTATGCTTAAAATGAAATGGGTAACGTACCTACCTATCTAGAGCTACGGATGTGCAACAAACATTAAAAATACTAAATAGCTCTACACAGAGAGCGAGGTAAACGTAGTAGTAGGTACCTACCTACCTTTACGCCGAACACACGAAGTGTACCACCGTTCTCGTTGGGAGGAGATTGAATTAGAAGATCTACTAGAAGAAAATATGTATACAAAGCTGGTTGTTGTTTTTTGTTTGTTTTCAGAATGTTTTTTTTGTTTTTTTGAAAGAATAACTTTTATTTAAAAAATATATATTTTTATGTTTATAGATAGATAGGATATAGGATCGTAATTTGTATCGTTTTTATTCGTAGAATCGAGTGTAAAATGTTTTTATATTGATATAAAAATATTTAGAATGAAGATTAAAATCGTAAAAAATTTGTAATGTTTGTGATGATGTGTTGAAAGTGGAGTGAGTAAATAGTACTGAATCGAATTTTCTAGAAGGATTTTAAAACTGTTTGTGTGAGGAAAACTTGGAACTTTTATACTAGGGTTGGGATGTGCTGGCCGACTATACTTTGTTGAACTTGATTTATATGTTTCTTAAAGGGTTACAAATTTTTCATATCCGAAGATGGATTTTGCGTATAATCGAGATTTTCAGATTTTTGAAATATGCTTACATGGCTTTTTTTGGAAATAAGCCATTTCAATGTTAAGTATATTGTCAAGTAGATGGACATGCACGCAGATTTTATAATTATATGTACTAACGGATGTTTTCTATTGTAAAGTTTCTAACCGTTACAAATTTACAAACTTCAGAATTTTGAACTTCGGTCCCAGAATTTTGAAAGCAAAACGCTGCTTATGGTATGCATGTATGAGACTCTATGAACATTTCTCTGCACACAATGGACAATTGGACTAGTGGAAGCTTTCATGGAAATTTTGTCTAGCAGAAATGTTTTAACTTTTATAACCAAGAATGAGTTTGATGATTTAACAATATAAACAAGAGTATATTAAGTTTAGTCCTGACTTTGTAGCAGAAAAATCTTTACCAAAAAATGGCATAGATGTTCATAAAATGACCTAATTAGTATTTCTGTCCGTCAATACGATAACTAAAAAACGAAAAGAGATAACGAACTAAACACTTTTGTGTGTGTATTGTAGAGCTATAAAGTAAGGTCAACTTTGTGAACAGTCAAAATCCGACCATGCTTTTCACTGATAAGGGGAAAATATCCATCTTTGAAACCGTTTTTAAAAAATAAACAACATTTGTTTGAATGTTTTTCTCATAAACTTAGTATATACCTGGTATTTAAGCCGATAACTCAGTTTGGTGTTATTTTCAAATATTTATACATTTAAAACTGTGCAACGTTACTTTCATATGATTGTAACTTTATTTGGTACCTATAGTATATGTATATTATTATATTGTATTATATACATTATATTATAGCGTTAAAAAGTATTTCGTAACCGTTAAAAGTATTTCGAAGTTTGTCAATAATATTAATAATTGCTGGAATTCAAATAATATGAACGAAACATTGCGTTGATTAAAATAATACAAAGCTAATTAACTAAATGAAACCATATGGTAAAAATACATTTTTTTATGGTTGTAAAAATCGATTCCTAAAGATTAATAATAAATTAATATTAATATTTTCTTTCATAAAAATTGATTAAATAGAAGCATAAATATTTGTATCTCAAAATGCTCTTCATTAACTCATTCGTTGATAATTAGAAGCACTTCTCACCCTTTTTTTTTTCGTTTAAAACAGAATCAATGTTTGTCGAATTATTTAAATGTTTTATTGAGGGTTAAAAATTCTTTTAAAAATACTAATTGGAATTTCTTAAAGGGTTCTTGTTTTTATACCAACTATCCAACTACTTTTTTTTTAACAAATCAATAATAAATAAATATATGAAAATAATAAATTTACGATATTAATTTTAAAAATATTAAAAACGACAATATTTATATTCATGTTGAATTTAGTGTTTATAAAATATTTGTTCTTATATTTTATAAGAAAACAATCAGTATTGTTTTTAAATTGATAAATTGTTTTGTTTAAAATATGGAAAAAATAATAAATATCTTAAAAAAATTATTATAAGACAAAATAAAATATTAATCATTAACAATGACCTTTTTTTTGTTCAAAGATATTGGGAAAAGGTCATTTATTGAACCTAAACTATTTATTATATTTTCTATAAATAGTTTTTTTTTTAAATTCTTTAAAACTTTATTATTTACTTTTCTTTCAATCCATGTATAGAAAAAAACAAATATTTTAATAATTGTCTAAGACAAGCGTTTCCAAACTTTTTCTCTGATGGTACACCTTTGAGAATCCTAGAGTTTTAACGGAACATCTTGATTTTTTTAAGAAAATTTAGACATCGATCTTGAACACATAAAACGGATTTTAAAGTTGTGTTTTTTAATTGTGTCAGATTTATGAAGAATATATCAGCAATACTGTCTATCGTATAAGCTTTTTTCGTAAGAACATCAACTGGAAGGATTGCATAAGGCTAACTACACCCGAAACATTGGTGTTCCACGGGATACAGTTTGGAAAAAGAGTTGGTCTAAGAGATTGATAAAAAGCGTATTTAAACGAACCCCAAGTCTTGAATTTTTTGTATTAAAACAACCAAATTTTTCTGAAGAGCCTAAATACCAAATTATATTAACGTGCATAAATACGATTAACAAACTATCGCCTTAAAACTTAATTGCTTTTCTGTTCACCACCATTTTAAGTAAACTGAATTAGGTCACTAAGAAAATTTGGGCTTGACGATCTCAAACTTATATAACAGTAGTACCTAAGTACTATGGGACACAGTTGTGTCCTTATTTAAAAATTGTATAGATATTTTGTGCCTTATTGATTCGGTTTTTGAGAAATTGTTTTAAATAAAAGTTGTTCATTATAAATGTACCAACAACTTTTATTCAAAAAATTTGTATATCAGGCTTTATAATATATACAAGGGTATTATAAGTTTACTCCTGACTTTGTAAAACTTTTTTTCAGCACCTAAAATACAGAATCAAATAATTTATAAATTTAATTTTGGTGTTGATTTTTAAACCATTGTTAATTCCTATTAATTAACTTTTGATATAGGTTTAATCCGATACTATCGGTTTTCAATGAAATTTATTAAAATTCCATTCAATAAAAAACAAGTGGATTAATTAACATTATTTTGAAGCTATTATTTCATAAATAAACAAACACCGATTGGATTGTAAAAAAAAACGAAACATATGTATGATTCGTATTAATATTATAATCGGTATAAATTTACACCCTAAATAAATAAATTTACACACGAAAAAATACCGGAGATTTGTTTCACAAAAAAAAAAAAACATAAAAGAAAACCACAAAATATGTGAGTTATTTTAAACCTTAAAGGTAATAACGTCTCGTTTTATAAATTACTTGTCTATATTATTATTACTTAATAAAATATGATTATCGAATAAAAAATACAATGCCCTAAAATTTTAAGCAAGTATATTGTTTGCGAAATTTAAGTTTTAAGGACGTTGAGCTTTAGATCATTTTTATTATAAATAGTCTAATTTACAATTAATATGCTTGTTTATTCCCACAACTAGTAATACTGGTCAGATGTTTTTTGAAGCCATTTCGCATAGCCTTGAGAAAGTGTAGATTGTGTTTCTGTATATTGACCGATAGATAGCATTTAATTTAATAAATAATCAATTAATACAAGAAGTCAATTCACAAATATACATAAAATATACATAAATACACAAATATACATAAATATTAATAAAATTTAAAAATAAATAAATAAAATAATATTATTCTTGTGTAAAATAATTTAAATATAAGTACATAGTAAAAATTGTTATTTATATACAAATATTCCTGCCATTCAATGTATTGAAACAAAATTTATATTTTCTCAAGGGTTTGTTTTTGTTAAATAATTTCAAAATGATCTTACTACGTTCCTAGGTTACACGTCAAAACACCAGCAACAAACGTGTATATTGATTATTTAATATTGAGTCAAAAATAAACTTTGGTTTTAAATTCATAAATTGTCTTTTTATTGAATTATGATTAATCTAGAGATTAGGTAGACCATACCAGGATACGTGATATATTCCTACATTGGTTCTGACACAATGAACGAACCAATACAATCGCTTTTTAACGGAACACTCCTTTATAGTATATATTCACCATAAGATCATATTTAATTTGATGATGAAATATTATGGATTTTTCGTCCTAAATATTATAAAAATTTATCTGAATATTTCATTGGATTGAAATAATTTTTGTCATTTTTGATTGGGCGATCTAACGTTCTTAGTCAATAACACATCACTATTAACCACCGTATTCATTGTTTGGCTTGTGTTTCCCTAAGTTTTACTTTAATGATATAGAATGGTTTTTAAATTAACGAAATATAGTGTAACATCTGTCCAAATTAAGTGGGTTCTACCATAGCACACTTTACTGGAAGCTATTTCGTGTTTTTTATTTGGGCCTTGTCCTACATATTTATGCACCAGACCTACAATTAATCAGACGCATCCAAACTGTCTAAAGTATGTATACATACAAATTATACCTCAAAGTTTTTCCAATTAGAATTTTTTTGAATGAAAACACTCTATTGATAATCAATTTTTTTCAAAGGAATTCTATTTTTAAATATGGACCGATTTTGAGATGGACACACACAATTTGTAAAAATGAATTGATCACATGGCATTGTTAGATTCACTGTTGGATTCTAATCTTGTATTGCATTGACTTGTTAAAGTTTTCTATCATCTCGTCTCATTTTTACAGTTTAAGGTTTTCTTGAAAAAATACAATTTCAAATAAATCCAAATAGATTTGCTGTTTTGTGATTTGTACATTTTTACAGATTGGAAATCTATAGAGATTGAAAGAGAGTACCATCGTGTGTCTATCGAATATTTATCGATTCTCGTCCTCGCGGCATCACTAATTCGAACTACGACTTTATAAATGACGTTCTTTATTCAAAGTATACATTTGATTTGTGACTAAACCATTTCGTATTTGCAAAACTCCTTAGATAAAACGTTGTTAATAATTTCATAACAAATACATTCTGTAAAAACTTGTTTCTTTAAAGAACAAGATATTTTAATATATTTATTTTAGAATCCATTTATTTGACAAAACTAAAACATTGTTTTTTAAAAAGTAATACAAAATATAAGAAATTAATTTAATAAATATAATATTTAAAAAAAAAGTCCCTATGACCTAAATACGTAAATGTACGGGAGGCAAATGTCACCGAATTGCATTTCCGGTATCCAAACATGCACTTCCGGTTAGATAAACGGTGCTACTCTACCACCATTTGCTTGGTTACGTTTGGCCTTCAATATTAATATCACAAACTACCACATACTACTCACATTTGTATGTATGTAAAGTATTCATATGTGTATAAGTACTTGCAGTATATAATACTGTCGATAACTTTATAACAAAACACAATATATATGTATATATATATATTTATAAAAGGAGAATATGTTTTATATAATATATAATACCAGTGGTGATAAACCAATGGCCTCTGTCTGCGTAAGAACAAATATATTGTGTAAGTACGTATATTATTATTATATTTAATTTTATTATTATATTATATATGTATAGTTTGTCGTTTATTAATCTGTTGTTACCTCAAAATGCAAGCACAAGATATCGTTTAAGTGGCGAAGTTCGAGAGCTATCTCATTAGCCCCCCTCAAGTTAAAACAACAAGAAAAATGAAAAACAAATTTGAAAACTTAAAAACTACATAACAATGAAAAGTTAAAAAAAATTATATACAGATAAAATTATATATATATATATATATATATATATATATATATATATATATGTCCTTTTTTTTTTAAAATCTAACAACTTATGCTTTACTAACATAATTGTGTACCATGATGCAAACGTATGTATAAAGACATACTAATTGTAACTTAGGCTTGCGAACACAAGTCATGTTCTTGTACATCTGTACGTTAACACAAGTACAATGAATAGTACACACACTGATCAAAAAGTCGGTATCAAAAAAAAAATTAGAGAAATTCAGAACTTTGTTGATTCACAAGCAAGACTTCACAGCGCTTCCACCAATAAGTAAATAACAAAACGATCACACTTAAGAGCGTTTGGAATTCAAAAATGATTTTTAGCATCAATTTCGTAAGAAGGCTCAATAATATGACACATGGTACAAATATGCATTGGAATATATCTCTAGCTATAATATAGTGAGCAAAATTTGAACAGAAAATTCGTTCATCTTGATGTAGGAATCAACAGTAATATATAATTGTATATATTAATATATAATTGTTAATATATATTGTTGTAATATATAAGCCATCACCTCATTTGTTTTGATTATGACTTTTAAACTAATCGTTACTTTCTACATTTTACTTCTTCAGATAATTGAAGATCAACTCAAAAATTTTTAAAATAAACAATTATACTCGACAACAACTTGATGCAATAGTCTGGATATACGCACGAAATAACAATTTAATAATTGCAACGCCACATGAATTACGCCACCTATTTGCTAGATAAAATCCTCATTTACAGACAATTTGGCGATTCAATTAAAAAAACAACATTACCAATTTATTAAAAAAGTAATATTTCTAATTGCCAAGAACTAACTGCCAATAGCTCAAAAATAAATTTATTAAAATTCAGTCTGTTTTTTAGATAAAAATTTTTTAATTTTAATTTTGTTAGCAATTTTATCAAATTAAAAAAATCGTCGCCAGATTAAAACTTGAACTACTGAATTAAACAATTCTCTATGTCCAAAGTTCCAAATCTGTTTCAATAATGTATACTAACTTGACAACAACAAAAAAACTTATTGTCTATGCACTTAAAAAATTTATTTTATTTCAGCAAATTTGTTAAAGTGATTTTAAGATGACGTCAAACAAAATAAATAAATTTGTAATTAAAATGCATTAAGAGACCACGATGTGTTTTTTTTTTTTTATTTTACTAATAGATTTCATTTTTTAATTATCGTTTAATTATCTAATGACAAAAAACATAAAATAATTATTTTATTATTTTCAAAAAAACATTATTTATTTCTCAAAAACAAACAGAAAAAAAAAACCTGTGCAATAAATTTTATTCTAAAGGACAATAAAAAAAAAAATTGAAACGAATTTTTTAATTCAAGTTTTTTTTTTCATGAATAAAAATAATTGCACACACAAAAAATGCGTGTAAATTTTTGTGTAAAATAAAATTTTAATAAAAACTTGTTTTTTTTTTTCAATAAATGCCCTTGATGGTTGCATTTGATGTGCAGTATTACAATAAACCATGGAATTGACGAATCACCAAGAAGACGTCCAGATATATGAATGTAAGAATGTGTGAGTGTGTGTGTGTGTGGAAATGTAAAGGACAATACAAATATTTACGTTAATATATTATGATGATCAATTGTTAAATTTAATGGATTGTCGGATTGAGTCAAACAATAAAGAGAGTAATCTGATTACTTTGACTCGACATGTTACAAGGTCTTTTACTTTAAATATAACGTTTTATAATATATATATATATATATATAAATATATATATATATATATATATGTATATATATATATATATATATATATATATATATATATATATATATATATATATATGTTTGTAATGAATGTTTATATATATATATATATGTTTGTAATGAATGTTTATTTACAACTGTTACACAAAAAGACGATTCTGATATTCAAGTATAAAACTTGTACAGAAATTTTGTAGAATGATCCAGATCAGAATTGTTTTCAACAGTGTATATAATAGCGAACGATTCTTTTTAATTCAAATATGAATACCATTATAATGTTTTTAAGGATGTCCAGAATGAAACCACTTTTCGACAGATTTTGCTAATTTTTTCACAGGTAAAAAATAACGTTTTCTTATAAATCCCGAAGTTTCAGAATTTTTGACCGTTTAAAACGCGAGATAATTAATAGCAAAGTAATCCTTCTCTTTCATTCTCTCTTATAAGAAGCTCGACAGAATTTAAAAAAAAAACTAGGATAGTAAAGATAAATATATATTAAATAAATTTTTTTTTAAATTGTTTTACCGTTTTGTTATCGAAATATAAAAGTTATTTTTATTTCAAAACTACATTAATTTATATATAAGGATAGTGAATATATCTATGTGTTGTATATGTGTGTATATGTATTTGTTTTATAATAAAAGCAAACCGATTTTTTGTCCTGATTATATAAGACAGTGCTGGAACTACCTTAAATTGAAAATACAGTAAAAGTAATATAAAAAAAAAAATCCAAATGTGTAAAAAATCATTATTTTATTTCCATATTTTGATAGCTCAAAACGTCAATTTTTTTATATGTAAAATTTGAAATAAGTTAATATTCAAAATTTTGTTAATGCAAGTATTTCTATAGAAACTATAAACTATATTAGAGATAGTAGCCAGCTATAACTTTGTAACGGTTTTGAATTTTGAACATCTGATAGTATTTCTGGAGTCTCCACACAAAAATACACACACAGTCTTCCCCCTCTTGTTTTTGATTAGCAGACGACATATTCAAATACTCTACGTAACTCCCACAATTATATCAAATCTAACGACACCTCATATATTAAAATGCATCAAGCCATTTGGGCTACAGAACGTGCCAAACAAAATTTTTTGCTTTATACTTTTTTTTTTAAATTTCGCTGTTGAAAATACAGAACGGTACAGATGTTTAAAAAATACTGTTTTTTTCGAATGTTATTATTATTTAAGAAATATAAAATGAAATTTTTTTATAAATAAAAGGAGTAAATAATATGAATGCAGTGTTATTTAGGACTTTTCACGAGCGTTAATAGAAGAGGTATTTTTTTTGGTAATAGAGAGCACTACCATACAGAACAAAATAGTTTGTATTTTTGGTAATAGATGTTACTAGAAGTATATTAATTTGTAAAGAAGCCTCGAATATCGTCACAGTTTGAGTGGATCAGTCTATTTTCAAAATGAATGGGAGGAAACATATATTTAATACTAAGTATTAAACATATGATTAAAATATGGTTTAAATAAGTTGCCCTTCAACTTTTAAATAGTTTTCAGTATGTTTAAATTTCTTAGTAGATAGTTGTTAATTTTTTTTTGTATATACTTTGTACCTAAGTTCTAAACAACTTTCAATATTTTGCAAAGTCTCTGTATATATAATATTATTATTTATATGATATTGCGTGGGTATGATTTTATATGTATATAAAAGAACAGTATCCATGCAAGAAACAGACCTCTTTTAAACGAATAGTGCATAGAAATCAGCTGTTTACTTATTCATATATCGTTGACATAAATATATAAATATATATATATATATGGTTCTATATATATATAAATATATATATATATATATATATATATATATATATATATATATATATATATATAACTAAAGTAAAATTTGTTGCAAAGAAACTATTTTAATTGAAGTTGGTCGAATAAAAATTTGGAAATTATAAAACTAATCAAATTATTTGTTAAAATAAAACATGAAATAACTATCGCTATCTTTGTCTTTCAACGTAAAATGGTAATATCCTGAGACAATATAAGAGTAATTTGAATAAGAGTGATGTTAACAAGAGTAAATCGAATGATAGTAATTTTAACAAGAGTAATTTCAATAAAATTTATTATATTTTTATTCATTTTGTTCAATTTTTTATTTTTATTTATTTTTGTCTATTGATTTTGATTTTCTATCTATTTCTAATTGTCACAGAGTAAATTACGACTAGCTAATTTATACTGATAATGGCTACTTTATAGTCGAAATACGTATTTATAATACAAAAACTAATCTCGGTATTAGGGCGAATTTGAAATTTCAAATAACATCAACTTTTACATCCAATTGTGTACATTCAATATATGTCATACTATAAATAATATTAAAATCACTCTCACAAAATTTACAGATTTATAATTAAATTAATATCAATGATTGATTGATTTCATAAAAATTATTAATATACAAGGAATTCGAAGAACTGAACAACTAAAAATAAAATAATATATAATTATTATTAACAGAAATTAGATTTCAAATACAAATAGAAATTCATGGAATTGATTAAATTACTTTTGGGAATAAATATTTTTGATGATTATTTTGGTTAGCTTGTTGTATGTAGCAAATCAAAATGTTGTAACAATATTTATGTGTGTGAAATTATTTCAAAAGTATTTATTTTCATAACATTTAAATTAATTGTTATTAATTTTATATTAATTATTATTATAATTTTAACAATGTTTCAACTGCATAGGTTTTGTTCATGTGACTTTAAGTAGATTTATATGAGTTTAAACAAGATTAAACCAAACAGAAACTTAACAACTAACTGTGTTATGTGATTAAATATCTTGTATACATCGAGTTCTTTATTGAAACGTGTTCTATGTATTTTACTTCTAAGCATGAATAGTACTGTACTAAGAACCACATAAGTTCATGTCTTTTTTTTGTATTTTATATTCATTTGGAAAACAATTTTCGAGTAAAAGTTGTTACTATATTTATGATGATCAACTTTTATCCGAAGCATTTTTTCGAAAACCGAATCAGTAAGGCACAAATCTACTGTAAAATTAAAAAAAATGACTTTAATCAACTTTAGTGGCCCCAAGTGGACAATTTAGTGCGAACCACTTGGACGGTATAAAGTGGTTAATTATTAATCAAAATAGAGTTTATTACTCAGTTTGAATGTACTTTTTTACTTAAATATCCGATTCTGTCAAAAAACATATGGGTTCTCATTTGAAAAACGCAAGTTGATCGTCAAATATCCTTGAAAACCATGGTTAAGGTGAAAGTCAATATCACCATAAAATGTCCCCCTCAAAAAGAAATATTCAGGTGCATTATTTAAAATAAGACACTCTGTATACATATATTAATAATATTTAATTATAATATTGTCAGACTAAAAATAAACGTTTATTGCATGAATTGTATGTTTAAATTAAGCAACCCTGAACTTTGAGGTCGTAGTTACAACAAACTTCATGACATAATCAAGATTATATATCATTCACGGCTTAGCTATACTTTATTTTTATTGAAAACCAATAATTATATAATTTATATTAAATGATCTATTGTTCAATAAAAACACAAATTGTTTTTTACTTAATATACTTGAAGAAAAAAAAACACATTTCACGATTTAAAAAATTTATTAATTTTGCTACGGTATGCTAATAAATTAACGTAACCATGGATGTTACTGTTTTAGTACATTCTTTTTTACATCTAATTCATTTTTTTTGTTATTTGCATATTGACGTTTTTCTTTTGGAAACGTCTAGCTACACGCTAGCGTTATTTTACTCGAGGTTTGAAAATGAAAAATAATGCTGTTATGTTTTATTGTGGATTATTTTCGTTGAGGAATGAAACATGATTCCAAAAAAAATATTACAATTCGAGGTTTTGCGGCCTAATACACTATGTGTGTTTTCAAGTAATAATCAGTGGTGTGTTATTTAGCGAAATTTGTGTTTAGCGAAATCTCGCTTAAAACTTTAAAGTTAATTTATGATGCCAAAATTCGGTTTTAAAATGATTTTGTCGGCAGTTTGTTGCCTTCATTTTGGTAGCATGCTTCTTAGAAGAAAGTCCTAGCTACGCCACTGGCAAAATTTATGATAAATGATATTCAGGTGTTTTTTCGAAAGTGGTTCATGGAAAGTGGAAAGTGGTGTATATACTATTTTGATATCTTAAATTTTTTTTTTGTGAAATAAACCGAAATCATTGCCAATTATATCAATGCCAAAGCTTTTTTGGGATTATTGGGAAAGGACGACAAATAAATATTGAGTCCGATACTTCTCGATAAATTAAGAAGTAAAATGATTTTCAATTTTGTGAATTGAATTGTATTTCTAACTGGACGCAATGTGTCTAATTCTTAAATAGAATGAGCCCTAAAATTTATGGGAGAAGACGACACGGGGAGCTTCTTATCTCGTCGGTAAAGCTTTGATAAGCAAAGTTATTACACTGAAGAAGCATTTTACAATATAAATACATATTATTGGAGACTACATCTTTCATGAAGAGGCCAAGAAGGATGAAATGACCGAAACCCATCGGCTTGCACCTGATAGAAGAAACATAGTAGATTATCTGCAGTTTGATAACAAGCGTCATTCATTCACTAATTCGCGTCAGATATTAAGTTAATTCCCGCTATCGTGTGACTAGCCAGTGCATTTTGTTGTTGTTGTATTACCCAGAATTTCATGTGACAAACAATTTTCTTGTCATGTATTAGTTTTAATTTTTAGCATGCAATATGCATTTAATATTTGACGATAATAAAGGAAATTGTATATTTCAATATTAGTTTTTTAATATATTTTTGTACATATGTATGTTTTTTTATTTCCACATGACAATTTGGAAAATTTCCATTAATAAATATAAATGTATGATTCATTTTTATAATACATAAAAATTTTTCCGCATTATTTTCATACAATTTTCTTAAAAATTGTTATAGATTTTTATGAAAATGTAAATTAATGTCCAAGAATTAATTAAATATACACAGTTGAGGAAAAAAGTCGATTAAATGATAGAGAACTAAATTTTTGATGGTAGGTGTATTTTACCATAATCAAAACAAATACTGTGATGTATGCGGGTGTTCATGTCTCGGGGAAGATAAAAATATAAAATATATTTTTAGCTATTAATAAAAAAATCACGCAAGGTTCAGAAAATAATGGCACTCAAAATGATAGATAGAGATAGATTGTAGAGGCTGCCCTGGATGGGCTACACTTCGACCATAAGGTCCATTGTGATACCATGCGAGGATGTGAGTGGAGTGGAAGGAATTTTTGTGAGAGGCTATGAATTGGAAGGATATACGGCTGCAGCTGACTATGATAAGAACTATGCCGATATACATCTGGAATTCGTGAAGAAAACTGCAGAAAACCTTCTCAAGCATAGCGGGTTACTTCGTTCTTGTCTATACGCCGATAGTTTAGTCAATTAACCAGCCCCTTTTTTCTCCCTTAATAATTGACAAAGTGCCGATGTCGGGATGCGAACCCATAACCTCCCAGAGTCCAAGTAGGCATACTGCGCAGACATAACACCACCGACCGCTCGACCACTTAGAGTTTATAGTGACAGTTTAATTGTACTGTCTTTTATCGTCGACAATGTCCATGAAATTGAATAAATTTCGATCAGTTTTACTTTTGTACCGAAGAGAAAAATCCAATTTTATTTTAATGGGGTTTATAACGTTTAGAAAAAAAAAAGAGTGTGAATTGCCTTATAAAAATAGATTTTGATGAGTGCAGAACATTAAATAAAAAACAGTTTTGGTTTTAAACGTTGTTAATACAGTGCCTACAGTTTATTTATTTTTTAATATGTGTATATATGGTAATAATCTCTCTGTGTGTCGTTTCGAAGAACGACAACAATAATAGCATTCTTTTTTTCCCTCAGACACCCGCAGGGTAACTAAATTAGTTATCAAACTCTACAATCCTAAATTTATTTTTTACAAAGTTTGTTACTATTTCATTAACAGCAAAATGGCAATATATGTACCTATGTACCTGTACATACATTATACATACATTATATACATACATTCAGATGTTTGTATTGAACACAATAGAAAATCTACTGGTTGATTGATTCGCTTAGAAAGAAAACGTTTATATTGTTTTTACAAGCTTATATTTAACTTGCAATATATGCATGTATGTATGTATGTATGTAGGTATGTATGTATATATAACGATTTATAGTGTGATAGTTTATAGTTACTATAGAAATGTCAACAACAAAATTTTAATAAAAAATGACATTTCAAGTGTCAAAATTTCAAAATTTTAAAAATTAGAGTTTAAAAAAACTAAAAAAACATGCCTTTGTTGGAATATAAACTAAAAAAATTCAAAATAGAATAGAATCCTTAACTTTAATTTAAACAAAAGCATCGAGTGCTCTCTACTTACTCTTGCAAAAGTATCATACTGAAGACATAAGTAGAGAGCACCCCATGCTTTTGTTTACATTAAAGTTAATTTTAATTGTCAATCTCTTTATTCAATTTCAATTTTTAAATTATTTTGCATTTTTTAGTTCCTATTCCAACGAAAGCATGTTTTTTAGTTTTTTTAAACTCTAAATTTTATATTTTTGTTTTTTTAGTCTTTTTTTGTGTTTTGTATTTTTTTTTTGTATTTTTTTTTTCATAATTTTTCTCACGAGTTATGCAATGAATCCAATTCTTACCAAAGAAACTATATATGGAATACAGCATAGGAAATTTTGTTAAATAGTTTTCTTATTTAGTTATTAGAAAGTAGAAGAGCAGGGAACTGTTAGATAGAGTTAAATACTAAATAACAAAAGTCCTTACCAAATCTTCCTAAATTTTATATTTCCCGTAGTTTATCATGCAACCTGTAATATCTTCATGATAACATATACAGGTGTAAATTGTAAAAAAAAGTTTTACTATTATTATAACCACGTGTAAAATATTTCCCTATCAGGGAAATAGCTTCATACACTCATATATAGATATATATATATATATATATATATATATATATATATATATATATATATATATATATATATATATATATATATATATATAATATATATATATAATATATAATATATATATATAATTATAAAAAAACATGTTATTTTTCATTTTATTTGTATTTTTTTATTATTTTTGGTTCACACTATTCTAGACAGTACCTACCTACCTACCTTTTTGCATGTAGGTAGTAATCTAACCTCATCGTATACTACCGAACTTCATACATAAAGTATGTGTATATGTATCTGTATACATGTATAGATTATAATGTAGTTTTGTAGTTCGCGTTGTTGTTGTATGTACTACAAGGATAGTTTTCTGTACATGTACTACGAGATGCTACATTTTTATTTTGTTTTGTAATCCTTAGTTTGTTGTTTTAGGACTGTAGGGAAAAATGTAAGGTTTTTTTGTACAAAAATTTGTATATTTTAACGAAATAAAATTTAGAGTTTGAAAAAAAAACATGCTAATATTGCAATATGAACTAAAAAATAGCCCATGCTTTTGTTTACATTAAAGTTAATATCGTTGTCAATCTCTTTATTCTATTTTAAATTATTTTGAATTTTTAAATTTTATTTTTTCATTTTATTTTTTGGTTTTTAGTCTTAAAACAAAATTATTTTTGTTGATTTATTCTTAATTATTATTCCCACGAGTAATGGAATGAAATGTAATTCTTTTCAAAGGAAGGATATATCGAATATAGCATAGGGAATGCATGCCAATTACATTTTAATATTTTCGTATGCGCATACGATACAGTATTGTCTCATACTCCATATAATTTTTTTTTTCGTATAATTTTATTTTATTTTTTTTCGTAGATAGGTATAGTTTGTTACTGCTGTTGATTTTCAATGACGTATTTTTTATTTTACATAATTTTTCCATTTCTATTCAAATGTGATAAATAATTAATGTTGGTAGTTTGATCTTATAAAAGTTGACAACAAAAACAAACGTACGAAATGGCTCAGTTCGAATATATAAATTTTATTCTGTACTGGTTGTCATTACAAGTATTGAGCTATTCTCAAAATATACCGCAGTGCTGTGACCACAAAAGTGTCTTATTGATTCGGTTTTCGTAAAAATGCTCTTGCTAAAA
Source organism: Nineta flava (assembly GCA_963920215.1). Taxonomy (NCBI): domain Eukaryota; kingdom Metazoa; phylum Arthropoda; class Insecta; order Neuroptera; family Chrysopidae; genus Nineta; species Nineta flava. The sequence goes on from OY986044.1 coordinate 44,297,172, forward strand.
TTTGTTCATTATAAATATAGTAACAACTTTTATTCGAAAATTTTTTTCGAAAACCTAATGAAAAAGGTACAAATCAACTATATAATTATAAAATGACATCAACTATTTTGGCCAAGTGCACGTGGTAATGTATCGTAACTCAACTTTACAGTGTACTGGTAGCCTAATTTTATTGAGATGGGATACCACTCAAGTAATTCAATTTAAGTTTCTATCTATAGTGGCTCCAAAAGTAGTAAAAACATCTTTGTGAGGTTGAAACTATTTCATAGTGGTGAGTGTGAAACTATTCAAATTCAGGGATATTTATCTATGATCTTACCAAGCCAAATATCAAATTGATATTCAGAAAACCCTTGAAATAGAAATATTAAATAGCTACTTAAAAACCTTGCAACAGAGAAAATTAATCAATATTTCGCGTACAGATCATGACCTGTGGAGAAAGTTTGGAGATGCATCCATTCACTTGAAAGTCCATCGGTAAGATAACTAGTAAAAGGGTATGAAATGATTTCGTTAATAGGGGATTAATATCGTGAACCAAATGTTTATCTGATCTGCTAAATGAAACCACGCTCTGCTACCAATAACGTAAAGGTGTATTATATCTACCAATCCCGATATACTTTTATCTAAACCCTATTCTAGTAAGAACTAAATAATAGTATAATAATTAAATAATTTAGGAACAAAGTGCCTGAAATATTTATTGACTTTTCCTGAATGAGTCCCCATTGTCATATTTCTGTTTCCAGAAATGTGACAATACATATTGCTTAGACATTACGTTGTTAATGCAAAATGCGTGGAATGTTTACGTATTACATTATTATATGTGTATACTAAGGCGTCCTAATACAATTAGTGTCAGTTTCCATTAAGGTTGCATAAGACATAGTACGAAAGAATTAGCGTATACTATATAGACAAACATGTCATTGAATTTTTAATTATATATTGATATTGAATAATAAACACGCACATGAGGAATCGAACATAGACCTCTGGATTTCTAGCCATACGTCTTACGTTTTTCAATAATTGGGTACTATATAATCCAATATTGAGTATATACTATGCAGCATATCTCAAGTAAAGACTGTGCATACTATTTATGACACAACCTATACAATGTTTATGAAATTAAAATAAAAATACAACAAAAATATGAAAAATAACAAACAAACAAAATTATACGTATTTATGTTTTTGTTGAACTTGAATAAGCACAGAAGGAAAACGAAAATTTTTATATCAGATTATTATGATAATTGTTAAATAAGATACACGAAAAACATATTCTGATTTATATATATATATATATATATATATATATATCAAGATACTTTTAAAAGCATGTCTTGCGTCGATGGTGTGTAATAGGATTTTATGATCTTCTTAGAGCATACACAAACTCGAAAATTCGTGAAGCTACTACTGATGTGATACAAAACTAGAATAGAATTGAAGTAAAATAAATTATAATATGTCTAGTATACTTGATTTTGATTGAAATGACTTTAATATTGTTCCCAAGCGTTGCCAAAAAACACAACTGACGTTTTAATGTATGCGTTTATTTCAGAAAATACCCTGTTTCAAAACGATCCCAAATCAATTTATTAAACAAAATTCTATTGGTTCTTGCCTTCTAAAATTACTTACATTGTGTAAAATTTTAGACCTTGTATAATACTTCCAAGTGAAGCAGCTTTGCAACTAACTGTAAATGCCTTGGCATTATATGCCTAAAGATTTAGAAACCTAAGAACCTATGCAGATACCAGTCCGTGTGGGCCAGTTGATAAGGACGCTCTACTTGCAACTGGGAGGTTGCTCGTTCAATTCCCAACACTGGCAATTAAATTAAATTAAAGAAAAAATTTATTGGGCGGTTATTTGATTAAACTGTCGGCATATAGACAAGAACAAAAGTAACCGGCTTTGCTTGTGAAAGTTTTCTGCAGTTTCCTTTCACAAACTCTAATGTGCAACAAATTTATAATCTACATATACAAATTCCTTGTCCTTTAGGGGTCAGTTAAAAAGGCTTAGAGAAGCCTACTTGGCTGGATTCGACCTCCATTTCGCTGCTATTGCTATTACTACACTGATAGAAGGAAATTTCTTGAACCAAATAAATATGTTTTCTTCAAAATATTTACTCTGAGAAAGAAATCCTTGTTTTTATTCAAGAATGTGTTTACTTGAAGATAATACTTGTGTAAAAAATGCATTATCTTCCCTATATTTGAGAATCAAAATTCTTGGTTTAAGAATTACATCTATCAGTGTACTGCTATTATGTGCAGGGACGATTTTTACACGACACTTGTTATAAGTTTGACACTAGAAGTTGGTAGTTAAAACGGGACAAACAGAGGATGTTTGAAATGAAATTTAGTAAATATTATATCAAGTACATCGATCTCTTGTTAGTTTTCTTTATTCTTGAAACATATATGGAGTATTGAACCTTAATTTTCATTTCCAACATCTTCTAAAATATATTTCGACATCTTTTTATAATCAGCCTGTATAAAAATTAAAATATTTATTTCATTAAATTTTAATTGATAAAGATATAAATAAACAAAATAATACTATGTGTGCTTTAAACACCAAAAATTATTGTCTTTAAGTAAAACATTTATATAGGTATATACTAAATATATAATGATATAATAAATATATACACGCTAAAATGTAATTTACATAGTAAATAATTTTATTGTTTTCATTCATTATATATATATATATATATTATATTTTAGTATACAAAATCATTAGAGTTAATTTATTGTACAATATGGTTTTAGATTTAACTTACACATATATGTATACACTATACATATATATTTTAATATAACAAAACATATAAACATTAACATTTATATCAAAACCATTATATTTTAAATATGAAAGTGTATGTATATAAAATAATGTTCTTGTCTATATAACTGTATCTATCGTATGATAATATATCTATATATATATATATATATATATATATATATATATATATATATATATATATATATATATATATATATATAAATATATATATATATATATAAATGTATATATATATATATATATATATATATATATATATATATATATATATATATATATGAATGAATTCTCACAAAAATGAATTCTAACAAAATATATTTGTTTTTAAGACAGAGCAATTTTTATAACCGGTTTTTATATATATTATACCATGGTAAATTAAATGTAGTCCCGACTTTAAAAATATTGATAATTGGTATCGGTGTACATAAAATGACCTAATTAGTCCCCTTCCGCATATCCGTCCGTCCGTCTACAAACACGATAACTCAAAATTGGTAGAATCTGGAGTTCGTGAAGGAAACTGCAGGAAACATTCTCAAGCATAGCCGGTTATATCATTCTTGTCCATACGCCGACAGTTTAGTCAATTAACCGCCCTTTTTTTTTTTAATAAATGGCAAAATGCCGATGTCGGGATTCGAACCCATAACCTCTCAGTTTTCGATTGGTACAAAGCCGTAGAAGCCGTAAGAGATAGAACAAAAATTAAAAGACAAAAAATGTTCCTTATTAAAAAATAAACTCAGTTAGTTGTTATTTTCACTTGTTTGTATTTAAAAAAATTCTGTTTTCTCCTACGTTATTAGAGATATATGTTTCCCTCTTGCTCTGATTTTCCCATTCACAAACATGAAGATACTGTTTAAGTCCAAAACACACACACACACACGCATTTTCAATAATAAGTTTATACGTTTGCTCTTTTTATTATTGAGTTATCGTGTTTACAGACACACAAGGACGGACACGAAGAATTAAATTTTATAAACTCCTAAACCAAAATTTGTTTCTACCCATTGTATTTTTAGCCGTTTACAAGTCGAAATTAACGTTTTAATACCCGTATATATAGGGTACACTTATATTTACAGAAATATTTACAATTAAAGATTGAAAGTTAAAATTCTAAATATCTCAGTTCACATTAGAGTTTGAGAAAAATAAATTGTACTGAATTGTAGAAAACTTGATTTTCTACAACTTTACTCCTTATACATTTTTCGATTATTCTAATATTAAGACAGATATTAAATATTTTGTGTTTGTTTGACACAAATACATGAAATATATTTTATTATAAAAAATTTTGATTGTCGTTTCCATAGTTACTATAAACTATAATGGTTATTTTATCTGTTAATAAATTTAATTTTTGCCAAAACTAAATTCATATCAGATATTATATTTCATTTTGATCTCACTAAAGTTATGATGATATGTTGTAAATATCAGAAAGAATACCAGCCGTAGACCTAGTAGATTTCAACAATGTTTATTGTTTTAATTTGTATTTACCATGAAAATCTTTCTGCTTCATACATGTTTTATCTGCGTATTCTTGATAAATAAATACTTTTCTAATTTCATAAATAAATTTTCGAAGAAAACTGAAACATTTTCTTGGAACACTTTAATTGTATAATAAATATTACAGAGGATGTAGACTTTCATCACAATAGTAACGTTATGAGAAAATGTTTTGGTATGTTTTCGTCATATATATATATATATATATATATATATATATATATATATATATGTATGTGTGTGAGCGAGTTTGTGTGTGTATCATACATAGATACACCGAATTCAATGGTCTCTTCGCCTCTTCGACTCCGAAAACACCTAGATATCATCATTGTATTGTACAGGATATGACTAAAATATTTAATCATACTCGACAATTTTCATATACAAGCTTGAAAAAATATCAGAAAGTATATCATTGTTTCGTTCGTTAAACTAAAGTTCCTAGTTCCAAAAGAAATTTAGAAATTATCCATTAATCTTTTTGACCCTTTTCATTTCGCACAATAAAAACATAGAATATTAATGAAGTGAAAAAATTATACATTTGTCGGGAATTAAACACTTAACCTTAGCCTTAGTTATTTTCATTGAAGTTAGTCTCAATCCCGAGAGTAGCATTGGATAAATATAATCTGACAAACTTTTCGAGTAAATTGTAATGTATTAGGGGAAGCCCAAGCAAGACGCATATTGTGGGTAAGAAGAATATCTGATTTTGCCAAAGCCATAGAATAGATGCCGCATCTAGATTTGGTAAACAAATCGGTAAAGCAGCGACGCGAGGACATCATGACAGTTCAATCAAAACAAACAACGCGTTTACTATGTCGATATCCAAATGCCGTGCAAGTCTTCAGACATTTCTTTCCAACCTACGACTATAGCTTTAGACTATAAGCTATCAATGAAATATTTTCTATTCGAAATTTATCTTTCTACCATTGACAACTATCAGTAAAAACTTAGCTGCCTCGGATAAAACTCTAAATACTAAATATTGTGTCATTTGAGCTGCTATATCTCTCACGAAATTTTCAAATATGGATACTAGAAACACACAGGAATATCCTGCATACCGACACACACATGTTTACTTTTACACCACCAAATTACCTTGTAATACAAAACATACTACCACGCTTACGTTACCAAAAATAACACCCCCCCCCCACTACCACCAACACCACCCCTACCTGCTGATCACTGTTGCCGTCACACTACAACATCTATAAACACTACATAGACACACAAACAGACAGACATACATACATACAGACATACATATACATATATTTTCCTTCATCCACTTGTTGAGTAAACAACAAAACGATCTACTTGTTGTTGTTGGCTTTGGCTGGCTGTTCTGTGTTGTTGGCTGTGAGTTTGTTGGCTGCATGTTGTTGGCTGTGACTCCCTGCTTGATTCGAACCACACATACATATAATAATAATCATAATAATATCTCTATCTACAGAGTGAATTTGTTAACTTTAATGTTGGTACAACTCTCTCTACTGCCAGTCGTATCCAATATATAGGAGCTTTATATGCATGTGTATGCTTTAGGTGTTTAGTGTGAACCGTTTATGTTATTATTACTGTGTTACGGGTATTATGTATGTAAAATGTTACTTCCATATAGATCCGATTTTGTTTGAATTTGGGATAATTTGGGGAAAAAAAACTAACAAAGACTTAATTTTAAAATATAGTTTAATACAAGTGAGCCTGTTGACATGGGGGCGTTCAATTATTACGTAAGCAAGCTTTCTATGTTTTTGGACCCCCATCCTATCTGTATAAGCAAAAATAAGAACATTTCGAACTCCCCTCTCCCCCAAATGATAAGACATATGAATTTTTCCAAATATTTATTAAATATTAAAGTAAAAATTTAAAAGACTCAATTTTTTTTAAAATTATAGTATTCGTGTTTTAATAAAATTTGAAAATTATCCGTAGCCGTATCCGTAAAAATAAAACAGTCGACAGAGAACAATGAATGGTATATTTATTTGTTTCAAGCCATCAGAGCCGGCGCACAATTTACCAAATTCCGATACTAGTCTGCATACAGATTCTCAACCTTCTAGTCTGTATACAGATTCCTTGTCATTTAGGGCTCTGTAAAAACAGCTTAGAAAGTTCTACTTGCCAGGCTTCTAGGAGGCTCCACAGCTAGTACTACAACTACTACAAAATTGTGTACACTATGAGTAGACACCTTAGCTCTATTACCGGCTCTACATTGCAAATGGACGATTCCATCATCTTCTAGTGACTTTTTCTAGCGAAGGAAAATAGAAAAGATTGATTTTAAGGTGGAGCAATAAACTATATAAATTAGTTTATCTTAACGCTATAATAAGATTTCTGATACCCAGAGTACACCTTTTCGAAAAATTTTATATATTTTGCTAAGTTTATATAACAACCAAAGAATCATCAATCCAACCGGTCCAAGTGGTCGAGCGGACTAAGGCGTTATGTCTGCGCAGTATACCTACTTAGAAACTGGAAGGTTATGGGTACGAATCCCGACATCGACAGTTTGTCAATTATTAGGAAAAAAAACGGGCGGATGAATATCGGCGTAGTTCTTATCATAGTCGGTTGCAGCCGCATATACTACTAATTCGTAGCCTATACACAAAAATTCCTTCCACTCCACTCACATTCGCACATCCTTAGGCATCACAAGGAAACTTTTGGTCGAAGTGTAGCTCGTCCAAGGCATCCTCTACAATCTATCTATCTATCTATCCACGAGATATGAGTTACAGTAAAACCTACTTAATAAAAATCCACAAACTCACTGTCAGACATAGTTTCGGCTTAGTTTCTATCATAATCGGCTGCAGCCGCATATCCTACCAATTCCATATACAAAAATCTATACACAAATATTCCTTATTCTGCACTCACATCCTCACATCCTTAGGCATCATAATGGACCTTATGGTCGAAGTGTAGCCCGTCCAGGGTAGCCTCTACAATCTATCTATATATCATCAATCAATTCATTTTCATTTAGTTTTCCTTGAAGTGGTAGATTTTTTTTTCTTCTCTCAAATGTATTTTTCGTATTCAATATGTAAAATACTTTAAAGTATGAATGGAAGTAAACTGTTTATAGTTTTATGTTTCATGTAGCTCGGTTATGTTAAACGATTTCAAATCTTTTATATTATTGTGTTATAAATAGGTAAATGTTGTTAAATTTAACTAAATAAATAGTTATACATTTATTTACATCCAGACAGACAGAGAGAGAGACAGGTGTTTATAATATGTTGTTTGTTGCATATCATAATGTTTTTGGAAGATCAAATATATAATATGCTAGCTATACATATAGATGCAAATATATAACATTATTATTGGTATTATTATTATTATAAAATATATTTTGACATTAACCGCTTGTTGATTCCATTCGACTATTTGACGAAATTTATTCTTTAAACGGTAGTTTTTATCATTCTTAAAAAACTTTTAGAAATAATTATTTCAAAGAGACATTTTGAAATGGTAATAAAATTTAGAGTTTGACAGAAATTTTCTATGCTATATTTGATATATACTTGTCTTTGGTAAGACTTGGATTCATTCACGTTGGAATAATCAAGAACAATGTGACTACAATACAAAAAATAGTCTTTTTTTAAGACTAAAAAACATAAAATAAAATTTAAAACTACCTTCAAACTACCTTACTAACTTTTAAACTAACATGCTTTTTTATTGGAATACTATCTGACTCAACAGACGTTGTCCTGTCCAAAAATCCCATATAAAAACGCTTTCAATTTTTCCCGAATTTTCCAATTTACCGGACAACTTTTCCAATTTTCCTTTCCTTTAAAACCTTAGTTGGACTATTACGAGTATTTAAAAAAAATTAGCCAAATCAGTCCAACCGTTCTCAAGTGATGCGGTTACCAGCATTTGCGGTTACCAGCGGTTACAATGAACAGCATTTAATTTTTATTATATATAAATGAATTAATAAAAAAATGCCAAATAAATTTAAATAGAAATAGAATAAAGAGATTGACAACAAACCAACTTTTAATTTAAACAAGAGGATGAGGTGCTCTCTACTTACTCTTGTAAAAGTAGAGCGATTATGAACATGTAAGTAGAAAGCATTCCATGCTTTTGTTTGCATTAAAGATGATTTTGTTGCCAATCTCTTTATTCTACTTCTATTTTAAATTATTTTGCATTTTCTAGTTGATACTGCAATAAAAGCATGGTTTTTTTCGTTTTTTTAAACTGTTATTTTTATTTTTGTTTTATAGTCTTAAAACAAACTTATTTTTTGTGTTGTATACATACATATATATATACATATATATATATATATATATATATATATATATATATTACACAAATTCTTACACGTATGCTACTTACATTGATATAACAGGTATAGAACACTTATGATTATACCTTGACGATCAACAAGATTAAGTTTTTAGCGAATTGAATATAAAACGCAAATCGACATCCAATTAGAACAGACTGTTAATATTTATATTTTTATTGAAAAATAATATATTTGTTAGAATTAAAAACAAAACTTTTGTCTTTAACTAAAACTTTATTCGTCTACTTTTTTAAGAGCAAAGTCTTTTATTGCACTATCAATGTTTACAGCATCACACATCTCTTGCTTAATAGACAAGATAGCCAGATTTCTTAGCCTTACTTATTGTTGATCTTAAATAATTTTTGATCAATTTCAATTTTGAAAAACATCTCTCACATTGCTTATGGCAATTGTGAAGAATATTCGGAGCATTATTGTAATATTGGGCAGAGTATCTTCCAGCTTGGATTTTACAATACATTTTAATAATTCAAGTGAGTTCGTAGGTGCGACAAAAATATAAAATGGTTCAAATATTTACAAGATATTATTATTATTTATTGTGAAATTTTGCCGCCCCCTGTTACGCCACTGCTTTTACGTGTTGCTAAAAAAGTTGCGTCGTTTTACATTTAATTATTCGACTAATAAATTACGTATAAATATAAAGAATTAAAAATAATCGAAAAAAAATGAAATATTAATTAAGGTCAAAATATTCCACAATAAAAATTATTCTATATCGACTATTTATTATTATTAATGCCATTGAATTTGAATTATTTTTATAAATAATTTTTTTTTACACAAATTCATAATCGAAAAAATTAGAAAAATTTTTCAAAAAAGGTTAAAACATTTGAACCTTGGATACTATTATTCAAACATGCAAAAAAGAAAAAATCTAAAATATTAATATCAAAGTCATTAATTTTTTTTACATAAGACATGGCATGACCATGACAATAGATATTGAAATTTTTGTTTTGTATAACCATTTTGGTCGTTAAAAAAAAATTCTTTTTTGAATTCAATAGTTTTGACGATGCATGTGAACATTTTTTAGTTATTCATTTCTAAAGTATAAAAATTATGACATTATTTTAATATTTTTTAACCTTAAAATATATAAATTTTAAATAACATTAATTATGCAGTCTAACTAGTGATTTAATTCTGATAATCAACATATTGTTACGATTATTAAGTTTTGGAATGAAAATTACGGTCTCAGAGGAGACAAACTTGTTTACCGGGCTGTTTGAAATTGGGCCTATAGCAGGCAGAACTTAAAATTTTGAACTTTTAAGAATGGATTGTCACTTCCATATAGGCGTTATGTCTTCGCAGTATGCCTACTTGGAAACTGGGTAGTTATGGGTTCGAATCCCGATATTGGCAGTTTGTCAAGTATTAAGAAAAAAAAAGAGGGAAGAAAAAAAAGGGGAAGATCCTCACATCCTTAGGCATCACAATGGACCTTATGGTCAAAGTGTAGCCCGTCCAGGGCAGCCTCGCCGGTTACTTCGTTCTTGTCCATTCGCCGACAGTTAATTTAGTCAACCACCCCTTTTTTATTTTTTCTTAATAACTGGCAAACTGCCGATGTGGGGATTTGAACCCATAACCTCCCTGTTTCCAAGTAGGCACTTGGACTGGCAATCCCTGACTGCCTCTGAAGATTGATGGAAATAGTGCGTCCCATATATTTGGTGATGAAAAGTAAATGTTACTTTTTACAAAATTGTTAATCCACGAATCATCACAGTCGATTCGTGCTTCAAACAAATACATTTTGCTTGTTAATAAATAATTAGGTACTTAATAATTCTTAATAAATTACTCAATTAATTATCCAAAACTTAAAAAACATACCGAAAAGAATATTTTGAATTGTTTATTACACTAATTTTCATTAATGTTTCCCAAGAGTAATTTATATGTTTGTATATATATATATATATATATATATATATATATATATATATATATATATATATATATATATATATATATATATATATATATATATATATAATATATTCTATTAAATTCAAGTTAGGATATTACACGGACAAAAAGAGTCGGTTTCGGTTTTACACTCATTCACATCGGTTCACAACTCACATACATACATAAATATACACACATTTATACGGTCGTCGGTAACGGTTTGTGTTTTGTGTTTGTGTAGACACACCAACCAACCAACGATGATACCATTTTGTTGTAATTTACTATATTTTACTCAAACACACTGCTCGACCCCCCCCCCCCATACACCCCCTATCTATATATATTTTAAACTAAACCCATCACACCACCGTATCTCGTGTAATACATGTAATTGTGTTAATAACACTCACTGTATGGTACTCAAATACTCAAATGATATGTACTCAAATGAGTAGTATTGTCAAATATGTGTACAAGTTTTTCATTAATATCTTTTAACATTAGAGTAAAATACAAACGATACGCGGGATTGAAGCACATATGATTGGTTCGTTTGTTAATTTGGACCTTTAAATCTGAATTTAATACGATTCATTTCGATTGTTTGTTTGATGTTTTATTTTTTTAAATATTTATTTTTAGTTTTTATTGTTATATTTGTTCTTGTTATAATTTTTATTATTTCCATTCTTCATATTCATATTTATAACAAAATAATATAAATAAGAAACGAAAATGTTATACAATATGTGTACAAGTTTTTCATTAATATCTTTTAACATTAGAGTAAAATCAACCATATAAACAGACGAAACACGTGATCAGAGCACATGTTGTAATATGATTGATTCGAGTTCGAGTTTTAATGCATTGCTCTTATGGAAAAACCCGTGAGCATCGGCATATTTTGATAATCTTGACTTGGAATAAAATTAGACGAATAAAAAACTAAGTAATAAAACTAGGCAATACAAAATAAAATTATTAATAAAAAGATTGATCCAATAAAATTTCGGTATGACGGGCCTAAAAAACAAGATATATATATATATACATATATATATATATATATATATATATATATATATATATTACACAAATTCTTACACGTATGCTACTTACATTGATATAACAGGTATAGAACACTTATGATTATACCTTGACGATCAACAAGATTAAGTTTTTAGCGAATTGAATATAAAACGCAAATCGACATCCAATTAGAACAGACTGTTAATATTTATATTCTTATAGACGGGCCTAAAAAACAAGATATTTAAGAAAAAAAACTGATATATCGGGTAGTTAAACTACCGGCGACAGAAAATAAATTTACCCGAAATCTCAGTTTTTTTCTTATATATGTTTTTTTAGGCCCGTAAACCCCGTAAACCTCCCCTCCCTGAAACTTTTATAATTGATTTATAGGCACTTCAACTACATGTAAAAAAAATCAAGCCATAATCTTTTTGAAGCTCCAGTGCTCGTACCTACATCGTTAATATTTGTATACTTTCTTGAGTATTTAATGCAATATATTTTAAACCTTACCTATTCTTACAATTCAATTAATTATTAGAATTGAAAACGTTTACCCGTATTTAATCTGTACATATTGTACCTATATTGGTAATCGTAGTATATACACATTGGTTAGATTTTGTGTGTATATAAATTTGTGTTGGGTATTTGTATTATTGTAGGTACTATAGTTAAAACCTACAACATTGAAGGTATATATATATATATATATATATATATATATATATATATATATATATATATATATACCTGTTTCTACCTAGTAACTACAACAGTGTACAGAACAGTACACTAACCATGTCAATTCATTTTGTGTAATTACTTAAAATGATTTATTTTAATTAAATAATTGTAATGCGGTCCACATTAATTTAACTATTTTCTCTCTAAAGTCTACGATTTCATTGCATGTGTAAAATACATATACTATTTTGTAAATACATTTATATGTATATATTTATCGATACAGTGAGTTTTTTATTTATTGAATGGGATATTCATTACTAATTAACCAACTAACTTAATCAATATTCGAGAAAAACACAAATTGGCAAGTAAAAAAAAAAAAACAAAAACTCCACTACGAAAAAATCACGAAAGCATGATATATCCGCCATATTGGATTTAATATGACGTCACATAGCCTACGACACACAGAAATCTACGGCGAAGCTAACGACACCTCATTTGTCAAATTATGATAAGTAGTTTAGGAGCTACATGGAAACAGATGAATATACTAACTAGTATTTAAATAGGTTTGGTCTTTGATCTAAGCCCTTATTAATGTTTCTAAGCCCTTACTTATAGTAGGCTTAGTCAGTGTTTCATTAAATATGGGAGATCGATATGGAATTCTTCATATATCCCAAGATATATCTATCTATCTGAGGTCACTTAAAGAAAATAGTAAATGCTGTATTCATTTCTTTGGGAAAAAAAGGTAAATTATACCTAGTAATATTTGACAAACTCTCGGTACATTTATGTTTTGTACATACATTTATAAAATGCTTTTCGGAATGATTGATAATAAGCTTGTTACAAAATATATTTATGTTTTGTTAATTATAAATAATGCTCATTTACGTTAGGATATATTTATTTATTGTTTTATTTACGAATTGTGCATTAAACAAACAATGCTTTAATATGATAATAATAATACTAATAACATTATTATAATTCCAACAAAAGCATTTACTGGCATTCAGCTACTCTATTTCTTTCTTTTTTTGGAAATAGTCTCAAAATTGTAGAGATATCAGAGAATTTGAATCAATGTTTCTTGAATTAAAATATTGCAAAATCCAATACAATATTCTATTGCGTAGTTTCCGAAAAGTACTTCAAAATTAAAAAAATAATCTGATGAATAATACTAATAAATAATTGTAAATAACTGTAATTTAATGGAACACATCACTCTATATTGCCAAAAACAGACAAAATTGAACCAGTTGAAATATTCTAAGTGCTACTGTTTGTAATATTATACATATATTTAGTAATATATATATATATATATATATATATATATATACATATATTTAGTAATATATATATATATATATATATATATATATATATATATATATATATATATACATATATTTAGTAATATATATATATATATACGCTTAGAATGGGTCTGACTGGTTCAGTTTTTATGAACGGGAGAGCACATAAACTAAAAGAAAACACTGTTGTTCTTATTGGTGGAAGTCTCATGCAATATTGCAATACATTTCAATATAATGTTCACTTCAAGGATTACAGTTACTCTATCTATGAAATCCACTACGTATCTTCAGTGAAACATTTTTCAGAAAGATTTTTCCTAAAAGATTTGTTTGAATCCATATAGAATATATATAAAATAAGACCTCGACGTAACGGATTTTAAGATACATTTTGGGACATTTCACTCAAAAAAAGCAACCAAGACAAATGAAACATTGACACACATATAAATTATAAATACTTCGCATACCATGCACGCTCTTGTACACACTTGCACTAGATCTTGGACTTCAATATCTAGTCGCTTTTGGGGTGCAATATATATCTTCAGGTTACTCATCGTAACCATCAACAAACTTGTATTTATTATTAAATAAATATATTATTAAATGCTTTTTAACAATCATTAATTAGCTCATGTTTTAGATTGAATATATTCCTATATTTGGTTCCGATACCGGGAATAGAACCCGATCCTCCTGGATAAAATCCAGTAAACATATATAAGTAAAAACTTATTAAATAGTTTTAAACCAACAAGTAAAAATATCAAATATTTGAGTAAACTGCGTAAATACCCGGTATATACTGATTTCATAATAAACAAAAGTTGTTTATTTAAAAAAAATGAAATTTTTTTTGTATCTCTACCGTTTCAAAGATGGATATGTTCTGCACCGGAGCGAGAAGCCCGGTCCAATTTTCCCTATTCACGGACAAGACCTTACTTTTTAGCTCTAGAACACATGTACATGTTAATTTCAGCACGTTAACCCTTTTTCATCACGTTTTTGAGTTACCGTGTCCACAGACAGACAGACAGACGGACATGCTGAAATGATCTAACTAGGTCATTTGATGAACACCTATACCAAACATATTTTTCTGCGATAAATATTTTCAACCATTACAAAGTCGAGACTAAACTTATAATATTCTTGTATAAACTTTATATACCGGGTTTTATAATAAAAGTATGGATTTTTCCCCAATCTATCTTTTTTTTAAATTTTTATTATACATAAAAATATGAGTTATTAACATACCTAGTTAGTAGATGCTCACCTGCCACTATTTATAATTATTCAAAAAATATAAACCAAAGAATAATTTTCCAAGGTCACAAATATAAATCATATTTTTACGACTTTTTTTCACAAAAAAAAAACATATCATAAAAAAAAGTGTAAAAAATGTAACTTTTTTTTTTTGGAAAAACAAAACACTTCCAGACGAAAACACGACCGTACCCGAATACTGTAAAACACAAGAATGTATAGTTGAAAAAAAATAAAAAATAACTCATCTGTTATATTTAACAATCATCATTTAAAAAATGAAATTGGCGAAAGGCGATGAATGATATTGTGAGGAGAGATTCCATCCAAAAACAACTAACTAATTCTACCCTACTCACATCTTTTTGGTTATTGGGTGGATGGTTTGTTGCGTTCATCATCATCACACAAGCACAAGGGACATATAGCATCGATTGAATGAAAGAGTCGAGAACGGGTGTGGGGCGACTGAAGTGATCGAATTGGTGATGTTTATGTGTGTGAAGTATGGGGGTGTAGTTGTTATAGCCCCTTATGTCGAAAATATTATAAGTGGGCGCATATAACACAGCTCCATGCAGTGCACCCTTTTATTTCTTTTTTTTTTTTTTGATAAAAAGAACTTGGTAGGTCACTGACCTTACTTGAACACCTTCCTCAATCTCTCTCAATGTGATGTGTTGTCCGCGTGTAATGTAAGGGATGTTAAAAAACATTTTGTGTCAGGAATGAGTATAAACTTAACCGTCCGAGATTCAGTAACCATTGAAAAATGAGCCCAAGATAGGTTTTTTGTTTAAAACGAGTCTATTGATCATCTGACAACTCTGATGCAATCTTGTAAACATTGATAATTTTGGGGTGTAGTTTATAAATCTGGCCAGTAGTTTAAGTTTTTGCCATTTTCTACTGTTGTCTAGAATCGTGGATGGAGCAGTAAATGTCTGACGGAAAGTTTGTAGTTTTCAGTTGTCTCATTGCAAAATATAACTGAGCAAATGGCCAAAAACACCAGAAAAATATCTAAATGTTTCAAATCTAGTTTTTAAGAATATTTCGGAATAAGTGGTGAAATGAACCAAAATTAGGCACTCCGCTGAAATAAATCCTGACGTCTTTTTGTTTTTACTCTTAATGGCTTGTAATGGTTTGGAACAATCCATTTTTTTACCATCAGCACAAGTTTGATCATAGTATAAGACCTTAAGGCCGTAGATAGATAGATACATAGAGCTTGGGATTTGTAAAAATATCCCACTTCGACCTTATGACCCATTGTGCTCCCCCTTCTATATCAGGCAGACGAGGTTCACCTCTTCCATATCTTGGCAATTGCCAGGAGCTTGCATATCCAATGATCCTGGAGGATCAATAATTTGGGGTGAGAAGATGTGGCTAGATGTTCTTCCTCTTCGTTACATTGCCTGCACATGATGAACTAAATGTCAAGTCCTATTATGTGAAGGGGTTTTAAGAGATTTTCATGCTCCCAACTTGTTCAAGTTCGTCATTGATAGTGTTTTGCCAAGTAATTCTAAGTTTTCCATGTACCAAGATTGCTATAGTTTAGGGTGTGTTTGATGAAAACCTCTACAAATCCCTAAACTATACTCCGATAGTAATTTTCCACAATTACTACCGGACCCACAATAAAAATGTTCAATTTTGTGTAACATCCAACGAAAAAAAGACGCCACCCTGGTTGTCTCATTATATATAATAATACCCCCTACTACAATCCCCACCACCTTGATGTTTATAGAAGCCACCAACATAGAAATACTGTCATCATATGATGATATCTATCGAATACTCACTGTGTAGTATATGTTTACTAGATATATATAATATTCTAGAGTATATGTAGTGATTGCTTAGAGTTGCTTGCTTACTTAGGTAAAGTTGACGAATATAAGCTGAATGCTGATGATGACTGCTACTATAATATTGTCAAACAGGCCTGTCAAAGACAATTTATATGGAAGTTATATATATATATATATATATATATATATATATATATATATATATATATATATATATATACAGTCAAACCTGGGTAAGTGAGAACTGGATAAGTGAGAAAACTCTATAAGTGAGAGTAATAACCAGGACTCGTCATTTTAAGCTCCCAAAACCTCTATTAGCGAGAAACAGAAACCTCTGTAAGAGAGAGTCGTTTTTCCTTCATGGACCTCCGTAAGTGAGACTGCTACTTATCTATACCTCTATAAGCGACAGTCGAGCTTTATTTATTTATATTATTTAGGAAGAACTAGCTTTTATCATATTACATATTTACTACATTCGTTCTTGCTGTGACTTATTATTGCTGCGTACCTCTATAAGAGAGAAACGCTACCCATGTACCAGCATTAGCGAGAAACTCGGGTTAGTGAGAAACCTCTATAAGCGAAACCTCTATAATGAGATTGTGCTCCTTTGAACTCTCGCTTATCCAGGTTTGACTGTATATATATATATATATATATATATATATATATATATATATATATATATATATATATATATATATATATATATATATATATATATATATATGTATGAAGCGACTCAACAAGTTGTATCTAGAAGCACTACTACCGACTATATACAGGAATAGTAAACAAGTTTGATAGTATATAGCACCCATATACTAACGTTTAGTAGTATTTGTGTTGGTAGGCTAGATAGCAAGAGAGCTATCAGCGAACGATAGTATATATATATATATATATATATATATACTAAAACCTAACACCAATATCTCGACATATAAACTTGTTATTCGATCACGTACAGCATATAATAGATTTATGTTCAACTATTTTTCTAGCTATGCTTTCAAATTTATGATTTTCTTTTTTTTTCTTTTGTTGCGATATTGTCTTTATAACACATTTTTCTCTTCCTTAAGGAAGAAAGTATTGATACTATAGAATATACAGCTTTGCCAAAAAAGCACAGCTGAAGCAAATGTATCGAAACTATTGACGCAGTTATATAGCAAATTTATCGAAAGAGTTTCAACTCGAATCATTTAAATCGTTAATTAAAATTCAATCATCTCCATTTTCGACACTTTTTATAATTTTTTGTTGTTAAAAATATATATGCATTAAGGATGTTAGGAAGATACAATGGGATGGAAAAGTACTTTAAATAAGCAATAACAAATAGTATACAAAAATTTTGGCAGTACATTTATTTTCAATCAACAAAAACATATATCCTTTTTCGTTCTATATCAAATAAGTATAAGTGACACAGGCAGATTTTTTTTAAAAATTTTTTATTTATAATAACCGTTTAGTGAAACGCCGTTTAATGAAACAGTTATTGACAATTTCCTCAACAACCGTTTAGTGAAAGCTAATAAAATTGTTAAGAATTATTTTTATGGAATTCAAATTATGTAATTTGAAAATTTGGGACGCTTCGTAGCTTTTTTAATGGTAACTAACCGAGATAATTGCTTAAATAGCCAATTTTGTTCTATCTCTTACGATTTAAAACATGGACATTATCAACACGGTCCGATTTTGCCCAATAACGAACTTGACCTTACACTAGAACACACTCACAAAATTTCAGCGCGTTATCGTTTTCTGTTCTTGATTTATCGTGTCCACAGGCAGATGGTCAATTTATAAACATCTATACCCAAAATTTTTTCTTGATGTCGGGACTAAACTCATTATACTCTTGTATATATTACATGAACCAGGTATATAATTAGATCACACCCTAGTGTAAAATATATATACTTTTGAAAATTGGTAAACATTTTTTCATATTTTTGTGCCGAATCCGAATCGGGTTTTAGGAAACTTTTAGAAATCATGTTGTTTATATTTGTATATGTAGCGGCGCTAGTCTGTTTTCGAAAAAATTGTTATAATGGAAGCGACATAAATTAAAGACAAATACTCGCGAAAAGAAGAATGACATTTTTGAAGTCGACAGTACATCTTTATTGAACGCAATAGCCAGGGCATAAAAGATAATATTGCAGTTACATTTCTAAGAATTGGCTTCAAAGTAAATAAGATTAATCTTGACCAAACTCATTACATAACTCATACAAGGTATAAAAATAATATATCAAAGGTATATATATATATATATATATATATATATATATACAGGGTGAGTCATGGAGTTTTTTTAAAAAGGGTGGATAGGTGATGAATTTCTAAGATGAAAAGTCCTGTGGCATTTTTGCCCGTGACCCACGGTTAATTAGATATTAATTAAATAAAATAGCCAATAAGAGAAACGCGTAAGAAAACGCGTCACCAAATAAGAAATGGTGGGGAATTAACGCAGCGTCAGCAGAGATACGTGAGGGGAGCGAACTCTCCTCATCACTAACGTAGAGCGAATCAACTTTATGCGTTTCAAATCCGGTACAGTTTTTAAGTGGAATTTTAAAAAATTTTGGGAAACAAATTTACCTCTTTTTTTTCCGAAAAATCTAATTAACCGAATTATTCAGTTTTTATTAGATTTCTTACGATGAAATTTTAGGGCGGCATTTGATGTTGTTTTTTTAAAGTTAAGAGCTGATTAGATTTTGGAATCGATCGGTACAGTAGTGTAAAAATTCTTAAAAAAAATATTTTTGGGATTATCAAAAAGATAGTTTTTTAGGACCTCAAAAATTTAAAAAAGATCTTATAAAAACTCAGTTTTTGGTAATCGGATTG
Organism: Nineta flava; assembly: GCA_963920215.1. NCBI lineage: Eukaryota > Metazoa > Arthropoda > Insecta > Neuroptera > Chrysopidae > Nineta > Nineta flava. The sequence continues at coordinate 44,316,947 of OY986044.1, forward strand.
AAATCAAAAACTTTCCAATATTTGAAAACCTTCAATTTACTTAACGAAAAGTTGAAAATAAGTCTAAATTGCAATTGATTTGATCAGTGCAAAAAACATTAATAAATTCTGAAGTATAATTTTTATTCAATATTTTAGTGAGCAACATTATTGGCGATTCGTTGCTTAAATTTTTTAAACGAAAAATGTAATTTTCAGGTATAATGAATCATTCAATTTTCATTGAATTGAAAGCTCGCTCCCCCCACGTATCTCTGCTCCTGCTGCGTTCATTCCCCACCATTTCTTATTTCATTATCGCGTTTCTGTTAATATCTAATTAACGGTGGGTCAGGCGCAAAAATGTCCTAGAACTTTTCATCTTAGAATTTCATCCCCTATCCACCATTTCAATAAACTCCATGACTTTTGACTCAACCTGTATATATATATTTCTAAGAATGGACGTCAAAGTAAATAATATACATCACGACTATAATAATCAGTTAAAATGCTTCTTTGATACTGTGAAACAGAGAATAAATAAGAATTAAATACACGACTTTGACAAAAAAAAAAAATTTTTTTTCAACAAATTTCCCTTCCACTATTATTTCCACACCCCTAACGAAAAAAAAAATTGAATGTCATTCTATTTATAACGTTAATTATAAATTCTATACCCTGGCTACCCACCCGGGTGTGTTGAAATGAGAATGTAGAAGTAGCACATAAAACATTTGATTCAAAAACTTAAAAACGTGCAATATTTTACAGAAAAAAAAAAGAAAAGTCCTCTTTTATTTTTTTATTTTTAACACATCCCTTTCTCCCATAAAAATTTTGTTCATGAATACACCTCATTTATACACTGATTGCAATAAAAAAGAAGGTTATACTCTACTAGGTAACGCAGGAATGAGATACGAAGGCGTGAGGAGGTTGTCGAGAGGGAGAGACGAAGCGCGCGGATGTTGATGGTTGTAGGGAAGGGGAAGAACATTTTTTCTAAACCAGCTCTCGTTTTTTATACATTTTTTCTTTTTTTTTTGTGAATTGTATGTTATGTTAGTGCAGATTTGAGGGGTGGTATATAGTTTATAAAAGGAGAGTGGTGTGGGGTACGTTATATGAATAATATTTCTCATTCTACAGTATAATCATAATTTCCACCAGCTCAAATAAACCCCCCTTCTTCTTCCTTCTATCTTTGCTCATATATACTAGGTTCGTCGTCGCCAACATCTATAACTAACTGTACCAACATCTAACGGCTGGCTTTGTGTGTATATATGTGTGTGCCTGTGTCTGTGTCTGTGTGCTCAGTTTTTCACGTTCAAAGCATTCCATAATTATTATGGAATATAATTTTAACAGGAAATGAATCATTTGTGAAAATACTACATTTGTAATTTTTATTCATATTTTTGGTGTGTATAGCCCGATTAAACCTGTGTCATAAATAGAGATAGAGGTAGATTGTAAAGGCTGCCCTGAACAGGCTACACTTCGACCATAAGGTCCATTGTGATGCCTTAGGATGTGAGGATGTGAGTGGAGTGGAAGGAATTTGTGAGTAGACTAGGAATTGGTAGGATATGCGGCTGCAGCCGACTATGATAGGAACTATGCCGATATTCATCTGGAGTTCGTGAAGGAAACTGCAGAAAACCTTCTCAAGCTTAGCCGGTTACTTCGTTCTTGTCCATACGCCGACAGTTTAGTCAATCAACCGCCCCTTTTTTTTTTATAATTGACAAACTGCCGATGTCGGGATTCGAACCCATAACCTCCCAGTTTCCAAGTACTGCATACTGCGCAGACATGGCGCCTTAGACCGCTCGGCTACTTGGCTGGTGTGTCATAAATATATGATATATAATAAGTTTTCGAGGAAATTACTTGTTTGAGTTCCCCATTTTTTGCAGCACTGGAAAAAGTGGCGTACCTCATTAAATTGGTGAATACTGTGCCAATTGATTGAGCATATCCTTTTTATTCTCGCATAATACATAATAGTTTTTATGATTAGGAAAACGTAAGCGTTCCACAAGGAAGGCTACCAGTCTTAAGGTAATGGTTATAGGATTGAACCCATAAATCATTGGGCACTTCTGCAGCCTGATGTACCTTTGTGTATATCCTATTTTAATTCATTCAATCACCGAGGGCCGAGAAAATTTACGTTCCCATTATTTCAGAATCTTGTCTGTTGTTAATTGTGTCTAATCTTAGACTTCTGAGGCATTCTTCATTCTGATTATTTGCTCCAAAGTGCATTCGCATAGAATCGAGGAAGGAGAAAGCAATACCTTTGCTGGATATATTGCTTCGATAGCGTCTTGGATATCTGAACGGATTATTAAATTTTGGCCATCGCAGTTTGTGAGTTTTAGTAAATTTGCAATTGAGATTTCGATATAAATATCTGGCGTAGTAATAGAGTGTGAAGCTGACGCCCGAAATATTGTTTTCGACAAACACTCTTGCCCTTGATTGTTTTTTGGGGACAGTTTCGATCCAACCGCGTAACAACTGATTGAGTCTTAAGAGAAATTACACCTTCCACTCATGTAGCTAATGATGACTAAATTCCATACAATCTGAAATGATCACTCGCCTGAAAAAGCACTATCCGCGGAACATTGTTGTGTAAGCTGTCTTTACGAGTCTTCCTGCTTATACTCAAGAGAGATAATACAATGCAGCCATTTGTTAGATTTAAACTATATTGCCTTACTATTTAATTATTCACTCTGCACCCTATTCTAACCATGTTTTAAAAAGTGGCTCGAATTTTCCACTTTCGACAGACGAATTTTATTTATTAAAAAGCAAAATTTGGAAAATTATATCTCAGTTGTAGTTTCCCATATAAAAGACTTCAAAAAGGAGATTCTTGATTCGTAATGGTCAGAAGTAATAAAAATAATCTGAATTCACTGGACTATAGCGAACTCATTTAGAAGATTTGTGTATATTTTTTGATGATTATTTAAAAATATATATATATATATACATATACAAAATAACAAAATATTAAATTACTACATATACATAAGGCTCACACAAAAAGTATAATAATTACTAGATACCGACTGACGACGATAGCTAAATGCGCTGCGCCTCCTCACGAATATAATACAGTTCATTAATGATGATACAAAAAAGGGGCATATAATTTGTTGACAAACAAAAATACATGAAAATATGAATTTTCTTTATATTAAAAATTAAGCTTGAATGATTTTTTTTCCCATCAACTTTGTAATTATTATTCTTTTATTTTATTTTGAATTTATGTTTAATATTATTGAGTAGGTATGCGTGTAGTAAAATAGTGACTAAAAGGGTTCAGTATGATTTAAGCATGTATTGGTTTATTCTATCAAGTGTACCAACCTAAAAACGAGTCATAAAAACTTGTGACATTTTAAACTTTTGCTGTACATAAACGGCTTGCAATAAAACTGAAAATGAATAATAGTCAGTAAATCGATAGCGTAAATAGTGACATATATTGATTTTGCATCGTGAAAGATACATAACTAAGAAGTTCGGACGCATTTAACTGCTCTATAAACGTCTTCTGAGCTTACAGTACTTTGCCTATATTCTAGTCATAAAGTTGATATTCTTCCGAAATTTATCTACAAAGTCAGACTGCCATTGTTGAGTTCTGCTACCAATAACTTCAGAAAGGTAATTTTCTAACACTTATTCGTAGAACAATAGTTGTCAATTTATACCACATTCTTCCATTACCCAAGACAATGGGAATTTTAACATCCTGGGTGAAATCTTCTTCAATGAATCACCGGACGAGGAAACATTGAAAATATTAACAGTAGATTATCTATCCAAGACTATAGGCAAATCTTTTTTTCTGAAAAATATAGAATAAAGGCAGAGTGGCTCTTTCCAAGTTGAAGGGCTTTGATGAAATCTATTATTACACACGGTGTCTACACGAAAGGTACTTCAGGAAAGATACTTTTATTTGAATTATTCATGTCGTAGTTTTGGAAAACACTTTTCAAAACGAAACATATGGCAATTAATTCGTAGGCATAGTTCTTCCCATCAGAATGAGGACGATTTAGACTCTTTTTTTTTAAGTTGGTATGATCGGCCAAAAAAGGTAAATTTATAATTTACTAATAAAAGATAACCAATTACCGTAGGTACTATTCAGAAATTAAATGCTTATTGATTAAAAACATTTTACTAAATCATTAAAAACTGTACCTGTTTTTTTATTAAATATTTTTTTAACGATAGGTATAGATATCACTTATATCCTTCGGGAATAGCTTAAGGGAGTTATTATTTTATTCAAATAATAATTATATGTATATACCGTTTTAAAAATATACACACAAGCCAATTAAAAATTGAAATTTATCTGGTTTTTTTTTTTGCCGTTGCCATTTATACGTTAACGATATCCGGAGCTTTACACGTAAACCTCCGCAATATGACTTATTGGTTCATAACACATAGTTTCCAATAGGCATGGGGATATGTAGCATATTTCTGATATTCCAGACCAGTGTTCTTTCGACTGAGCTACCCAGATGGGTAGAACGTGTGACTGTACTACACAACGCCAAAAGTCGAGCTCAAATTTTAAAATTTTACAATTGATTTGTGCCTTATTTATTCGATTTTCAAAAAAATGCTTCACATAAAAATTATTCATTATAATTATACTAACAACTTTTATTCGAAACATTTTTCCGAAATCCAAATAAATAAGACACAAATCAATTATTACAACTTTTAAATGTTAGCTCGAATTTCCAGTTATTTAAACGAGAGACTATTATTTAAACGTGTAAATTATTAAACCATTATTTACACGTTAACTAGCAAATAGACACTTCGGTTTTTTTTATACTCTCCTCTATTTTTAATTGATTGTTGTGAAATAAAAAAAATGAACGAACCTCGAAGACAATAAATAAATTGGAAATAATCGATTTGCATATTAATTTGAATATACCCACTACCACCAACACAACTGTGTACGTCGTAGTATGCGATGAATATACTTTTGACGACCCCTATAGTGATTTCTTTTAAAAAACACCCTATCGAGACAATTCATTAAAATTATAACCAAAAGGGTGTGGAGTTATACCAAAAATTTTGTTTTTAGAGTTCTAAAAACTAATTATTTTATACGAAATTAATATCTAAATATAAAGTGTGAAATAGTGATGTCACGAGAGACGAGACAAAATTTATAATCCTGATTTTCGATAAATATTCGAGAGGCAGGCGATAGTCCTCTCTTACAATCTCAATAGATTTTTAATCTGTAGAAATCTTCGAATCAAAAAACAGCCAATCAGTTTGGGTGAGGTTGTTTTTTCTATAGTCGATATTGTTTCAATTAAAATATAAAAATTAAATTCATTAGAAAAATATGCACTTTTATATGAATAGAAAAAAGATATATCTTTGTAATTTTTGTATTTTTTCAAAAAAATCTTTAACTGTAAAAACGAGACGAGACGAGACTGTATGTATGTTCGCACACACTTAATACATACTTACAATAAAACCAAAACTAACTGATTAAATACTGCCCAGACTAGGATAGACTCCTCATGCAAAGATTCCTAAACAGAAAGACATTGTATTAGAATTGTATTGACAGTCAAATTGTATTAACATTTCCAAAAAAAGGTATTGCTTTAAACTTGTAGAAAATAAAATTTCTGAAAAAAGTGTTTTTATACCCGGTATTTAATATATGCCAGGGTATATTATCTTTAGTCCCGACTTTGTAACGGTTGAAAATATTAATTTAGAAAAAAAAATTTGATATAAGTGCAGTTCATAAAATGATCTAACTAGTCCATGTCTGCAGAGTTATCCGCTCGTCCGTCCGTAAATATCTCAAAAACGAAAATAAATTTCGTATTTGTGTTCTAAAGCTTAAAAGTAAGTAAAGATTATTAAAATAATCAAAAAGAACTCTAGGTTTTTTGAAATAAGATTTCAAATTTTTCCCCTATTCCTAGAACATTTGTTTGTATTTTATAAATACGTATTTCGACAACAATATAGTCATCATCAGTATAAATTAGCTAATCGTAACTATCTCTGGGATATGGATTCAGACATATATTGCTTATTGCTAATTTGGTGCGTGTCTCACTTAAAAGTAAGGTCAATTGAATGGGCAGGTTGAATGAGCAAAATCGGACCATGCTTTAGCAAAATGGGTATAACCAACTTTGAAACCGTAAGAGATAGAACAAATATGTAAAAAATATTCCTTATTTAAAAAAAAAAAAAATTTTTGTAACAAACTTTTTAATGAATTCAGTATATACCGGGCATTTAAGCAACTGACTCAGTTAGTTGTTATTTTCACTTGTTTTTATTTGGTTTTAGCGATGTGTGTAAAAATACACACTCTACATGGTTGCTAAAGCTCCGACTCTAACTCCTTGCTTGGTCTACTATGAAAATCATATACTTGATTTTAACCACGACCAATTCGATTTCCCCAAAAACGACATACTCAATAACTTGTCAAATGTGAATAAAATTTAAAAGCTAAAAAAGGATAATTATTAAAAATCCATCAACTGTATATGATAAAAAAAAAAAACTTACGTTTTTTAAGTGTGCATAACCTCTTTTATTTATAATGATTTTAAAAACATTGGTGTTAAAATTTTTAAGGGTTGATTAAATATTTAGTGGCCTATATTAAATCGACCACAAAATTATTAATTCTTTTGAAAATGCCCACAAAAATACATAACCCACATATGTACATAAATATTTTATTATTAAAAAAAAAGGACTTTGGTCCTTCATTAATTAATATAAAATTTATATCCGTGAAATAAAAAAAACAAATAAAAAATACACGATTATATAAAAATAGAATGGTTGGGTTACTCGACGCTGTCGCTGCTGCTGTTTAAGTTTTCTAGATGGTTAAACCTCGAATATCGAATTTGTTTTTTATTTATTTTTTTAATTAAACTTAAAAAAAGAAAGAAAAACAAGGAGATTTTTCTTCTCTAAACATAATCCCTCATCAACTCGTCGCATTCCACTTTTTTTAAAATAAATTTTTTCCTTTCAGTTCATTACCCTGCGTGAATAATTTTGTTTACGTGTTTTTTTTTTGTGTCCTACGCAGTTTTTTTTTAATAAATAAGGGTCGGAAAATTTTTGTTTGTTTGAATATAATGGGTTTGGGTAAGGGAGTTGCGTTTTCCTCCGCAATTATTGACAGGGGGTAGATTTTGAATGTAAATCTTTATAATCTTATTACAAATTTGTGAAGAAATTATAAGGACGATTATTGTATATTATGTTTTGGGCTTAGATGTTGAAAGCCTTGTAAATGAATTTATACAAGCTTGAAACGTTATTCAATCTGCAGTTCTATTCAATTTAACATTTACGAATTCAAAGACCTTTTTGAAAATATTTGTTTTTTTTCTTATACTTGCTGTAATCAGTCCGAGTAGTCGAGCTGTCAAAGGTGCTCTGCTTGAAACTGAGACACTGCTGGATCGATTCCTAACGGTGGCAGTTTGCCAATTAAATTAATTAATGGGGCGGTTAATTGACGAAACTATTGGCTTATAGACACAAACAAAAGTAACCGGCTATGGTTGTGAAGGTTTTCTGCAGTTTCCTTTCACAAACTCCAGATGAATAACAGCATAGCTCCTATCAAAGTCGGCTGAAGTCGCACAACCTGCCAATTTTTGACGACCCGCATCCTTAATGAATAAGTATCACAATGGGCCTTATGGTTTAAGTGTGTCCCGTTTGGGAAAGCCGGTACAACCTTATCTAACCTATACATGCTCTTAGTACATTCTCATCAGGAATAAACTACATTCGATTACGACAGACTATTTAAGAAAAAAATTTTTCAGGAAATATATGTAAATGACAGTTAAATCGAATTATTCCAACAGGAATTTAGTTACAAAAGTAAACATATTAGCAAACGGATTCACTCGTTTAGCTTAATCAATTTGTCATCAATTCTGTCATCAAGTCTTTATCTATTCATCATCAAAACTGAAGGTTATGGTCCATACTATACTGGTCCATACTCGCTACTAAATCGCAATCTACTATCATAATTTGATATATTTTCGAAGACACTACATATGCCCTTTGTTACTTCGGTAACTATATGTTGTTACTGCAGTAACAATCAACAAACAATTGAGAGATTAATTATCAGGCACAATAAAGTTTGGTTTTAATTCCAAATTGTCTTTCTTAATCTTTCTTAGAATAGGATTACAGGATTATTTGGAATCTTCACATTATAAATTCGACAATTTTGAAATAGTTTTCAAGTTAAGTGTTTCCTAGTTAAGATGTAGGTACACCTGAAAGGAATAAAATAAACCAATTGAAACAGTCTAAGCGAGTGTTATATGTAATATTTTACATAAATTTGGAAATACGTGTGTTTAAATTTACTTAGCGTTTCTTTTACAATTCGATTTGTAATTTTAAATGACATAATTTAATTATTAATAGAATATTTGCTAAATAACTTCAAGTTCTGTCCAAATATCGAAATTTTAAAAGACCCTCAGCGACATGGTGTTTTATTTCACTTGATCTAAATACCCTTTTAAATAATTATGAACTGTTTTCTAGATTATCGAGTCATAATTTTATCCAAATTTTAAATAACCAAGAAATGTTTTTTGCTCTAAATATTCGTTTCAACAATTCTGAACTGTGTTCTAGATTGGAGTGTCATAATTTTATCCAAATTCATAATAAACAAGAAATGCTCAATAAATACCAAATTAATTAATAAAATGCGAACAGTTCATTTGAATTATAGACTCATTTTTTTCAACCACATTGTAATTTACCAACGATTTGTTTTCAAATTAATAATACCGACTAATTATTATTATAATAAAAAATATATATCACATGACAATTTTCATTCACCGGCTGACTGCCACACCCGCAAACATAAAAATGAACTCATCCGTAACCTCTGCACACAAAAAAAATTTATAATTTATTTTTACAAAAACATAATTATAATACTTGAAAAAAAAATTACTACTTAAGCTAAACCAAATATTGACTAGCGGCATTATAACTCCCAATTATCAATATAGGAAAAAAAATTTACATCTACCAATCGATGGAGGCAAACGCGCAAGTAACGGGAATGGGTTGAGGCTATCATCTTCTTCACCCCAATATTCATAATCATAGCGAGGAAAAAATATAAAATAAAATAAAATAAAAAAAACTGGTGAATTAGATGAATTTAACTACATAGCCACCACCACCATACGAACGAACCGATCTCCATCACTCAAACCACAAAATTCAAATAACGTCATATCGAATGATTTCACATAAACCATTCTCATACTCTCACCATGTGTGAGAGACGCCCTTTTCCCTTCGACCTCATCCCTGCGACGATGACGAGGATAAAAAAACAATTCCCAACGTTATATGGGTGATTCTGTTACAACTGTTACTTTTTTGACTAAAAATTTTATAGGTAATTCTGTAAGCGAACTTTTTTCGTTTTTACAGGCATATTTTTAAGTACAAAACTATTGTGCTACAACTATAAAATAAAATAACATGTAATTAATTTGTATTTTTTAAATTCTATATCCGTAATTTGCTATAACTGAATATATATTTTGTATTATTTTAACATGGTACTGACATCCACGGTACTGACATTTTATATTTAATTAGTGACTATAATATTTTGGTTATGAATTGGATAATATCCAAATTAAAGTATAATTTAGGTTAGTATTTAGTACAAAAATTTATCATTTATGATCAAAAAATTCAATACTCAATTTTGTTTAATAATACCACGGTACTGGCAAGTAAATTTATGACATAAATTTTTTTTTTAAATGTTTGTAAACATTACATATTTGACGTACTTGCAACATGTCTTAATGGTAGTTTCATTAATCTCGAGTTAGATGACACGCGTCATAAAAATTTAAATTCAAAATTTTGTTTAAATCTAGGGACAAAAGTTATTAAGCAGTAATTCAATTTTAAACTGATATATTTAAAAAAATATGTTAATTTCTTTTAAGTTGAACTATATAAATAAAGATTTAGTACGTAATTAATTTAAATTATTCATTGCGACAAACAAATAACCAATTATAAAGGCAAATGCGAGAAAAGGACATGACACGGTACTGACATTTGAGTAAGAAAGTGTTCTTTCGACTGGAACTTATATTATACATAAATAGTGACTGTTACTAAGTATTACTGTTGCTGAGGATTGTATTGATATAAAAATTTAATTAGTAGATTGATTATGTATGACCAGGAAAAGCAAACAGTACAGGAAATAACAGTACAGGACAAAAAACACAGTTAGAATGGAATCACCCATATATGGTGGTGCACACACACAAAAAAAACTGAATATCCACTAATGATTTTTCTGAAAATGAAATATGAAGTAATTCGGCCAACAACGTTATGTATATATATATATATATATATATATATATATATATATATATATATAGATAGATAGATAGATAGATGTACCCCACTTAGCCCGACCTCAAACCAACCTCAATCAAACTCATACTTCGATATGGGTGGAGGGAGGGGTGTAGATCGTACTATTAATAATTCGTGTCTTCTTATATATATATATGAATATATATATATATATATATATATATATATATATATATATATATATATATATTGGATATTCGCTATCTCTGTTGCGAACGTTCAATAAATAATTATATTGTCTTTTATGGGTGATATTATTTCACAACCATCGAGTCAGTCTGTTAGTAGTATAGTCGATTTGGTAGAAACGACACACAAAACGGGTGAAAATATTATCGTAGAAGCTTTTCGTTCTATATTGGGGAAATATATATATATTTTACTGGGAGTGTCTGTGTTATATACTTGTGTTTATAACCGTTCACTTCAACTAGATATAAATATAAGGTGCCCTAAAAATTTTGTTAATTAATCTTAATTTTACTATCCTATTTTCGGAAAACATTTATTTTTACAGAAACTGGAAGAAAATGAAACCCTGGGCCTCTGGATATGCACCTTCTACGCTATCCATTACACCACGGATTATTTATATGAGTCAATTTTCTCATATTATTGACGGACATTACATACTGAAGTCAAGGACTAACTTTCTTATCTTACAAATCATTTTTTTTTGTTCTTAGATATCAGAATACTAAACCAATGCCAATCTCCAGTAGGGTTATGAAGATATAAGATTTAATATCCAATGCCCATGGTTTGTATTCTCTCAGATGAGCCATTTTTTTCATATTAATATTAATCAATAAATGCAATGACGTGTTAGTCTTTATAGTATAGATACGCTTGTCCTGTCTTACTTGTGTCTTCGTAACCATACTCGAAATTGACATTGATAGTATTTTAACGTTTAAGTAGATACCTAACAACATGTTACAACCTGTTTGTAAGTATATTCGATCAAAAGTAGTAAATTAATTGTAGGCTCCATTGATGCCAAAGAATGTTACCAATGTTCAGATATATTAGTTAATAGGGAATATGCATGAAAATTTTTTTCACATTTATTTTCAGAATATGAAAATACTGTAATAATATTTAAAAACGAAATTAAAATCCGACAAATATCAAGGAAGCTATAAGCTTTTAAAGATTATTATCTGTCTCTTTCTTGCAAAAATACTAAAAACGGAGTTTTACGTGTATTTTAAATGGTGAAAGTGTAATATGACGTCACATAACATATTAAGAGGGCTATCACCCTCTTTGTCTAATCGGGAATTTCAATCATTCATATCTCGCTTATTTTTAAAGTTATTTAAAAAGTAATTTTACCTTGATATTTGTCAAGTAAACATGCTTCAATTCAAGTGAAAAAAAATTTTCATGCATATTCCCTATTGCCAATGTCATGTCAGTAAACGCTAGTCACTTCCGTTAGTAGAACATAACCGTACAGTTCATCATACTAACCATGAATGGTGGATAGAAACTTATTTTACAAAAATTATTAAAATATATATATGTCTAATATCTTCATTGATTTAGTACTGATAATGCCAACTTAGTCATCGAAATTATTTTTTAATAATAATTTTTGTATGCCTAGTTATGTAGAAAAGATTACCAAAATACTATTTAGGTAATCTCTGAAAAACTCTCTGTTCAAATTCTTGCTAAGTTTAAGAAAGTGAATTGCTTATATCCCAATTAACAGTCAAAGTGGCCCAGCGGTCTAAGGCGTTATGTCTGCGCAGTATGCCTACTTGGAAACTCGGAGGTTATGGGTTCGAATCCCAACATCGGCAATTTGTCAATTATTAAGAAAAAAAGGGGGCGGTTAATTGTCTAAACTGCAGCATATGGACAAGAATGAAGTAACCGGGTATGCTTGAGAAGGTTTTCTGCAGTTTCCTTCATGAACTCCAGATGAATATTGACATAGTTCCTATCATAGTCGGCTGCAGCCGCATATCCTACCAATTCCTAGTCTATACACAAAAATTCCTTCCACTCCACTCACATTCTCACATTCTTAGGCATCCCAATGGACCTTATGGTTGAAGTGTAGCCCGTCCAGGGCAGTTTCTATAATCTATCCATCTAATCTATACCCCAATTTGTATTAACAATAGAAATTTTATAAAATTTATGTGAAAAAGTGTCGATCGGGTATGCGCTAAGCTGAAGTTAGTAGTGAAGCTTAAACTCGCATTGTCCAATGAAGAAAGCAGAAAAAAATAATGGCAGTATTGATTTTATTAATTTAAGTGGCCAGTTTCTTAAAATATGATTATGGTTGGAACTCCAATTCTACGATTTTGACAGGCAAATTTTAAGCAAGCAAATTTGTTCAAAACATGGTAGAGTTTATCTCCTAGAGCTTTGTCAATAGCTCCGATCACTTTTATTGTTTCATCATTTAGTTCACTATTTTAAATAAAGGAGAAACTTGTTCTTTTAGTGGTTATCCAGTCGAGCAACAAATCATAAACGTGAGATTAATAGTTTAGATACTTTTCTCGTTCTATTCAGTTTATTCTCTTTTTTATGCGGGACTAACTCCATTTCAAAGAGTGACTCTTCAACAATCAGTCTAGGTTCAAATCACAAGAATCATAAAGACTTTGTCCTTTGAGTCAGAATAGAGGAAAAGCATCATGAGCTAGGGTAATTTGTTTCTGTTAGATTCTTCTACGACAACTTTAAAAGCATCAATCTAAATTCTCTTCAAGAAATGTGTAATAATTTTTCTTTGAACTATGGTAGTATTCTCAAAAAAATGGACCATCCTATATATAAAATGGGTTGACTCTAACGATATTTCGCATAGTAATTCTTCATAAAAGCACCCAAAGTAAAATAAAATAATGAATAGATTATAATTATAATGAAAATTCAAGCTATAGTTTATTAAAATTTATTGATAAATTAATTTTTAGTTGCTTGTTGAAAATTGATTGATTTTTTTCCATACTTCTATTTTTTTTCCATTTATTTTTTCTTATTAAAGTAGGTTAGATGTCTGCCTGTCTTTAATATTATAAACAACCATTTTGCAGTTTAAAATAAATTACAGAAAATAGCAAGTTATTGATTCCGACCACGAAAAACACATTATATACCTAGAAATGCGGTCCATAGAAATAGAAAAAACGCTTAAATGCGTACGACAAACGTGTTTGGAAATGAGAATTAATTATCTGCCCGAGATGACGTTTAACTCAAAGTTAATGTTAAGTTAATGGTTAAATTAGTGGCATATGTAATCCAAAACGAACAAATTTAATTGAAAGCTAAATTGGAAAAAAATATATACTTTACCACGATTTCAATCTTGATAATCAAAATGTGTTCAGACATTGAAAACATAAACCATTTCAAACTAAGTATTTCTTCTGTGTGAACGAACTTCCTCAAGGTGTAAAGAATGGCATTCGTCCACTGATGGGTTTTCTTTTCTCAAGAAAATATATTTTCTTCAAAATATTTGCTTCAATAAAGAAACTGTTGTTTTCATTCAAGACTACGCAGTCGAATCAAAAACATATGTTTATGTGAGCGAAATAACTAAAAATCTTGAACGGTGTTTTCTAAAATATTGTTCAGTAGTCTTGGCCTAAGAGAGTAGGCCAAATACTCTTATGATTCTTTATTCAAGAAAATGAAATTCTTGAAAAAAAAGTATTTTTCTTATTTAAAAAAAAAAACTCAAGGAGAGAAAGTTTATGTAGCTTCTTCATTAGTTCTTTATCAGTACTTCTTTAAAACAGCTTTATCAACTTCTTTAAAAAGTTTCATTTGTTTGGATTAAACAAATGTTTATTATGGACCGAAATTTTAGCATGTTGGTCCAAAGAAATCATCATTTCAGTTTAAGAAGTTCGAGATTCTTGAGTCAAGAGTCAGTTTATCTTTAGCTAAGACAATTTTCTCAAGTCACAACTATCAGAAATCTTCCCTACCAGAAATTCTTGGTTTAAAAAAATTTTTCTTACTGCAACGAATACTACTTCTATCAGTATCGCAAAGTGGTAAATTTTAAAAAGGTCCTCAAAAGTACTAAACAAACTGTAGAAAAAAACTGTTAGTAAGAAAAACAATCGTTGACCCCTTGCGAAAAGACACGGTACTATTATCGGGTGTATCAAAATGTGCCAAATGTTTCAATACAGGAAATAACAAGTGAATGAACCAATTTCCAACCAATAAACGGTTCATTTTCGCTAGAATATAAGCCTAAAATATCTATCTTAAAATATTATTATTAAAATAAATAATAATTAAAATTTAAAAGAATGGTTTCATTTAACATTTATTACCCAATTTAATTTGAAGCCATGTAAGATCTCAAGCGATACCTCGTGACACATATCAGATATGAGTAATTAAATGAAAGGTTAATTGTATCATATATATATATATATATATATATGGATTACAAAACTTACCAATAAATATTTAATATTTTAATATTTTTTGTATATATGGATTAAAAAACTTACCAATAAATATTTAATATTTTATATACCATATTATCAACGGTTTAAATCTGAAAAATAAATAAAAAAATTTATTTATGTTTAATAAACAAATAAATTAACAAATTAACAAACAAACAAAAACAACAACAAAAAATACACCAAATAAAATTTTGTCAATTTTTAAAAGTTATTTATATGATTAAAGCGAGTCAAGCGGCATTTGTATGTATTATATCTGGATATAAATAACAGTAATCACTCAAATGCTAATAAATTTAGAGCTATACCCATGGATAGCATTTATCTGTGTATATATGTATGTATATTTGTACTGAGTGTTGCAGTATTATCGGTGACACTAATTATACAGTATGCAAATTTTTAACTAAATATATGTCTTCAAATAAAACCATCAAGCATTTTCGGGATCAATACCGACATATATTTGTATGGGCTCTTTTACACATGCAACTTTTCAAGCAACTATTCAAAACGCATACTTTGGTGAGCAAGCGCAGTAGTATTTTTCGATGAAACTTTGCAGTTATAACACAATAGAACTGGCGTCTATTTCAATGCAATCTTATATGTAACTTTAGATGTAAGAATAGGGCGATTGGTTTACTTCCTTGTGAGTGGTTTACTATGATCATGTGACCGAAGTGGTTGACAAAGAAAGAAATATTTGAGTGGTTGACAAAGAAAGATGTAATTCTAGTTATATCACATACATTTATTGTAATCGAAAACTTTCATTAAAACTTTCACATGTAAAAACGTGCATACATAGCCATTAGTGTAATAATATATTAATTGTAATAATAATGTACGTTCCTCCAATCTGATAAGGAGAAAATTATATTGTCAAAATATAGTTTCTTCCAAATATTTCGTGGACTGATGTTTATCGCAAGAATTAACATTAACAGAATTAAATAATATAAAATTTTTTCACGTTTTTAAATGTATCGAGTTTAATTACATGTTTTTTTTAATGCGAAAAAAGTTTTTTTTAGTTCCAACTTTGTAACGGTTGAAAATATTATCCGCAGAACAAAATTTTTGAAATAGGTGTTCATAAAATAATTACCTAATTAGTTCATTTCCGCAT